>CM021105.1:403398171-403950915 GCA_007115665.2 Sequoiadendron giganteum | reverse complement strand
TATCCATATTCAATCACTATCAATCTTCATATATGGATGTCAATTGCATTTACCAATTCAACATAGATTGAATATTTATTCCTTAAAGCTTTCTTAGAGGCATAATTCAAGATGAACATACTTATCAAATCATTACAAATATTACATGTTACATATTAGAAGTATGAAAAGAAATACCACTGTTCCCTTTCTTAATGCAAAGTCGTCTAATAGGGAACCATTTATCATCTCAAGTCATGAATATTTCTCATAAACAAAATAATACTTTCTTTAGTTTTATGAGAATACTTTGGATTTCTTTAGACAGATTCACCACCTCCTTAACAGAGGACCGAATTTCAAAGAAGTATGAAATTATTTCAAGAGTAGATCTCGTTTTGGGTCTTCTTCCACAACAGAGTCACATTCAAATGTTTTGAGATCATGCTACTACCAATCCTTTCCAGGTCCAAAACCTTCCAACATCTAAACTTAAAGTTTAGATCCTCCAAATACTTGAATTTGTGATACTACCATATTCCTGTTAAGGAGGTGACTCTGTCTAAAGAACTAGTTGAATTACAAGGAATATTTCTATATTTGCAAGATTTTCAGTCAGGAATAAAAGTTTAACAATGCTGCTAAGTTACAAAAACCAGTTACGGCCCAGTTAGCTTAACATTTAAACGAAATGTGAGGTGTTGTCTAGTCAACTTGATTAGCCTAGGTAGGTTTTAGATTAACTTTAACGAGTTGTTTTTTTTAATCTTTTCCTTTAATTGTGATTTTTGTAGTTGCAAAAAAAATAAAACTAAATAAAACTAAATATTAACAAATGATATAAAATGATGTAAGCTACTAAGATCAATAAAATGTCAAACACCACCCTAGATCGCATAGAAAACCTACAAACATAAAAATTTGGTTATCACAAAAGATAAGTAAACCACTGCAAACACGGGCACTGCCACTGTAAATGGAGGTGTCGAAGTTCTCTACACAAGCGCCGAGATTTAAGGCACAGGAGCCAAAATCTGAAACACGGGTGCGGAAAGTCATGGTAGAGGCGTCAAAAGTTGCAACGGAGGTGTGTTTGCACAGTGTTTGAACCTGCAAAAACTTTGATACACACAAAATTTACAACAAGTGTTAAAGGGACATGGATCCCACCGGGCATGCCAAGTGTGAAGGGGGTTAATTTATCATCAAAAAGCATAAAAAACATAAGGCAAATAAGCATAATAACAATAACACAAGATTATACCTTTGATGACCCCTCTTGATTGATCTCCAAGATTGCACCTAAAACCTTGTTAATTTTTCTCAAGATGAAATGTGGATTGCTCTCAATAGTACCAACATTTAATTAGCTTAATTCAAGATGGAGAAATGAGAGGATGAAGGCCCAATTTATAGAGAATTGGAGGGTAAAATGAAGGGCTACTATTGAAAGTTGATGAAGGGATAGGATTGAATGTGGAGGTGATCCATGGATTAAGAGATGTGGCCAATTAGCATTGTGACAAGTGTCACAATTGAATGCATGAAGAAGGGTGAGGTGTGCTCACAAATGTGTGAGCACGCCTTGGAATGACACGTCATTTAATTTTGGAGGCTATGTGTAAGATAGTGGAGGTAGGTGGGATTTTTAGCATTAATGAGACAAGATTAGGGGGTTGAGGGTGAATTTTAAATTAGGAAATATTAGTAAAGATAGGAGTTAGGCTAGTTAATGAGGGATTAATTAGCATAATGAGATGGGTAAGTTTAAAAACCATACGTTTATTGACCCAAGTGGAGTCAAAAGTTGGAGAATGGGCTAATGGAGGTTAGCTCATTAATTAATGTAATTGAGTTTAGGGAGAAAAGAGGATTTTGATGGGAATCAATTAAGTAACAAAGATTATTTAATTGACTAGAAGAATTGTAGATTTAGGACATGACATAATTAATTAAATAAAATATTTAATTAATTATGAGAGGAAATAGACTAATTAATTAAATAATATATTTAATTAATTAGAAAGGGTGAATTAATTAAATAATTTTTTTTAATTAATTAAGATGAAGTACAGTCAGATTGGGGGTGAGTACACCTATAAATAGGTTTGTACCATGATACTTACCCAAGGTGCCACCAAAGTGGTTTTCACCATAGGGAAAATTATTTCTCTTTACTTTTGTTTTTTTTTCTATTTATATATGTGTTTGTGTATTTTGAATTAGGATACTCTTAGGATCATGCAAATAACTTATTTAGGTGAATGCTATTGATGGGTTATGTAACATAGAAAATGGGAACCCTAAGTTTACGATGCTGCCACAATAGTGGTTTACACTTTTTGGGAGATCTTGATTTTTGCTGAAATCACATGTTTTTAGAAAATATAATGATTTAAGCCTTGAAAAGTTTCATTTAAAGTATTCCAATTAAAGAGGGTTTTCTCAAACTGCCTTACACCAAGCCCCCTTGGATAAAACCCGACTAGTTTTAAACCATACCTATAACAGAGTCTCATTTACACCTATCAAAATGTTGATAAAAAACCACTTTTGATTTACCTTTTGGGGGATCAAATGAATTAATTTAAAATTTATTTTTTGTAATAATGTAGCCCTTATTATAAGCTTCCAAATAAGTATAATTTTAATTAAATTTAATTTGATTATTAAATTTATTTTTTATTTCTTGTGAATGTAGGTTTTTCACCGAAAATCAAGCTCTATGTTTTGCACATGTGGAAAAATAGAATATTATCAAAAAATATTTTTTTAAATATGTTTAGGCTGGGTATTGATGTCATTGATCCATTAAAAAATTATTGAATTTTGATACATAAAGAAAAAGTGATGTTGTATACAGTCCACCTATGTCTGAATTGTAATTGGTTTGACTTTGAAACTTGATTAAGGAAAAAATATTTAATAAAACACTATGAAACCAAATGAACTAGTTAGATATCATAGTCAAAAATCTAAATTTGAAAAGATTAGAATTTTATCCTTCATACAAAAAAAATTATGTTCTATATGGTGAGCATCACTCCTTAAAAATGTTGTTTACTGATAAAAACTAGTTTTTGAAGGAGATGAAAAAAAAGTGCAATCTGATTCCAAATTTTTTGAAAAAAAATATATTTAGAAGCTATAGACAAAAATTCACAAATCACTAGTTTGCATCATCTTCAAATTCCTCATGCTTTAGCCACTATCGGAGCCCGAAAGTGAAGATTTAGTTAAGAAAATCAATTCAGTGTCTAGTTTGCCCAAAAATTGTAAACTAGTATTGTGGGATCACCCTTTAGTATACAAACCTAGAATGAATTTATTCCTTTTTCAAAGGTACATTAGGATGCAAATCAACAAGGCAGTTAGATTAACTTTCAACCATATAGGTGAGTCAGTTAGACCTGGATTTGATCCATTTGAGCCTTGGGAATGGATTGGAATTGATATGTTTTGATTAAACTAATTAGACTATGTGCCCTAATATGAAAATTGCAAGATTCTAACAATTGATAGATTGTAATAGATATTTGCACGCAGATCTGAGAAGGGTGAAATATTATGTACCTATCCTAAAAAGTTGGTATCAGTTAGAAAAGGAAATAGGCACCCAAGGGCATTTCTATCCTTGTAGGGGTGTCCTAATTGTTTTTTGTAGTCCTCTTCGATGTCAAATCTAAGCTTCCAATTCCCACCTACAAATTTGTCAGATCACTGTCGAATAAGTCTATAAGTGAGTTTCTGTGAGTTGTCAAGGTGTAGGGTCTTGAATGCAACAATGAATTATTAATATTCAAACTTCATTCAATCCTTTCTAAGCCTACAACCTGTGCATTCAAAGAGAGAGGAAGGGTTGTGCCATTTAGGGGCTTGCCTTAGTCAAACCTCATGTTAGTGTTTTCACTTCCACAATGGTAATTTCAATGATAAAATGATAAATGATAGGAAGGAATGATGAATCAACAAAGTGCTATAGCTTGCCACCCTCTAATGGCTCCATTGAAGGACTGAGTTCATGCACATCTCCTCAAGGTCTTGGATCTTTCTTGCTTGTTTTGCTTGAATTGCTTGGAGACCTACAACAAGGGTTATCCTTCACAAACATGAAAACATGAACTCACATACACTTTAACATGATTCTTGGATCTTGAATTTCTATAATAATTTTCGCATTTTTTCCCTTGATTGCCTTTGATTGATCTTAGGATCTTCAATTTTCTCTCCTTTCACTAATTGTTTCCTTCATCATAAAATTGTTTTCTAATAGCTCAAAAGGAGATAAAAACATGCTTTTATAGCATTTTAAGTAATCCTTTTGGGTAGGGGCCAACCTGGGGTCATTTTCAAAATCATAAAATCCCACCAATTCAAATTTCAAACATTCAAAATTTTGCCTCAAGGATAGTGACGCCATTGAATGTCATAAAGTGTCTAAAAATGGCATAAGTGTCCGAGACCTAAATTTTGACCCAAATTTAGAGGGATGATGAGGAATTAAATATTTTTTATTAATTTGGTCATAAAATTGGTAAATTTTTATTATAATTAAATTTATGGGAAAAATAGGGTGTCAAGGTAGTGTGAAATTGTCAAGGGTGACAATTTTCGATGTTACAGGTTCATTTAGCAATTCACCCTCAGTTGTAGCCAGTCAATATGCTCTAGATCCATAAGTTGTCGTAATGATAAAGGGTCCCAACCAATTTGGTTCAAACTTCCCTTTCTTTTCTTGATCTTGTTGATTATTTTGGTTCTCTGAGTAATAGATATCCTATCTCAAATTTGCATGATATGACCTTGTTATAGCTACGATGAATGCGGTTTTGATAAATCTATAAATGATTGAGTGCTTGAAGATATACTGTGGAGAGACTCTCAGGGATGGAAGCTTGACCTTGATAGGTAAATAATCTTTGGCTGCAAAAACTAGTGAATAAGGAGTGGCTCATGTTGGTGTGGGAATACTAGTTTGGTAGGTCCATAAGGCAGGATTGAGATGAATATGCCACTCCTAGCCAACTTTGTTGATTGTCTTTTTGAGGATTTTTAATGTTATTTTATTCAACGCATCAACTTGACTGTTACTTTGAGGGTAGTATGGGGTGGATAATTAGTGTTGTATATGGAAATTATGGCAAATATCATGGACATCTTGATTTTTGAAAGTTCAACTATTATCGTGATAATGGTTGAAGGGACACCATACCAGAAAATAATATAATTGAGCATGAACTTATCTATTTTCTTTCTGATGATGAATTTGAATGATGAGGGGTGGATTTTACCTATGAGGTTGAGTCCCCACTATGGAAAATGCCATAGTGTAGTAACTATCTATAGCTCTTGTGTTGGTGCGTGAATGAGATCTCCATTTTTTTGGCATTTTTTATATTTTCTAGTAAATTGATGGGCTTCTTATTCCATTGTAGGCCAATAATAATTAGTTCTCATAAGTTTCCTATCCAAATTAGGACCACTAGAGTGTCACTCGCAAATACCATTGTGTACCTCATGTAATACAATGTGAGCTTTATCCGAGTTGAGACACCTAAGGAGATTACCATCGAGGCTCTTTTGATAAGTGTATCATCGAGTATCACAAAGTAGGATGAGAATTTAATGAATTTTGTTCATTTATTGGAGGATAAATCGGGTGGAAGGATGTTATTATGGAGATATGCTTAAATTCTATACACCGAGGAGTGTTAGGACCAACGATTTTGCACATGAGTTCAAAATCTAGGACATTGAATGCGGGGATCAAGATTTGTTCTACCAATAACTCGAAATTTTGAGTATTATGTGGTGTGTCCACAAGAGAATTGATGGTTGTCATTGCATTAGTTTCTTTATTATTTATCCTAGGGATATAATCAAATGATATCTAGGTGAAGTAGTCCTTGAAACTACCCACCATTTTTTGTAGGGTCATCCTTAGTCTAATAGTTTTCATTCACTTATTTGATAACTAACTAGGAATCACCATAGACTTGTAGATCCTTAATTCACCATTTTATTTCCATTTGTAGTCCAATGATCAATGCTTCATAGCCAACAATATTAATTTTGTAAGGGAATGTTAATCGATATGATTTTGGGATATAATCACCTTATGGGGTTATGAATAGTACACCTGCTCTTAAACCATGGTGAGAATATGAACCATCAAAGTATAATTTACACAAGTGAGAGGGGATTACAGTGAATATTCCCTCATTTAGAAAATTCAATATCAATGGGTGATCTACAATTTTGGGATCATTTGCTAACTAGTCAACAATCACTTGTCCCTCGATGGCTTTTCTCCCTACGTATTCAATATCAAATTCACTTAAAATCATGACCCATTTTTCTAAATTCTTGTGATTTTTGCTTTGCTTAAAAATTATTTGAGTGTATCAATCTTAGTAATGAGCTTGGTTTGATTATTTAGCATGTATTTTATTAGCTTTAAAAAGTAAAAATAACTATAAAAAATGTACGTTCAATAGGAATATAGTTAAGCTCATAGCCTACTAGGTATGGAGACTCTCTAATGTCTAAGTAAATTGGTGATATAGAGTATACACACAACTCATAGGACTTGAGGATCCCTAACTAAATATTCCATTATTCATAAGAGGGTCGCATTTGATTATTAACCAAGGTCCTAAAACTTTAGATAGTGCTAGGAAAATATATGCATTCATAGATTCTAGAGACACGTCCTACATCAATGGAGTGTAGGAAAAATACATATGTGCAAATATAGTAAAAGTTGGAAATCAAAATAAAATACTAATTCACAAAATAGGGGAAAATAATGTAAACAACTACCTTCTACTGCGAGTAACTAATACTTAAGACTATAACTATTAACCATTAAAATTGTAGTGTCCTAACCTAGCTAATTCCTTCAGATTATGGAACCAAACATTGAGCTACAAATTCAATTCATGAATTACAACACATGCATTCATAAACATACAAATAAAAACTACCAACTAAATTCAACAATGCATTATCTAATATAACAATAGAAATTGAAGTGGGTTAGAAATACCTCAAGTTTTCCTTTCTTGATTTTTTTTCTTCCATAGAATTTATCAAACTCTCACTCAACAAATCATAATATCAAACCAATTTCCTTTATTGCATTCTAACAATGAATTATTACATGAAATCTAATAGGAATTTGTTGAAGATATTTGTAAGGTAACACACATTCTATTTCTATAACTACTAAGTAATAATGGTAAAAAAAAATAACCAAGTAATTATGTAAGACCCCTCTCTTTTGCTCTTTTGATCGAGTAGTGTTCTATTTGGTTATGTCTTATTTTCTATTAGTACCTTAACTATGGTACTCGGTTACTATTTTATCTCTATCTTTATCATGATTTGGTGATGTAATTTGATGTGATGATACTATATTCAGATGTTATCATTATGACATGTTTTGAATTAACATAAGTGGATATTCGAATTAATGAGGTATTATGCTTTGGATTAAATTATTATGTTAGATTTGTTAGTTAGTAATATTGTATTGGTGAAGGGGACGGATCACATCACTCTCTTGCGAGTGCCCTATGATTTCATGATTCCCTCTTCAAGGTGTGTTTTAATTATGACATATATATGCATGTGGATATACTATTTGTTCGCAGGTTGACAGGTACAAGACATCGACTCCACCTGGTTTCACAAGTTTGAGTGTGTCCATTGCCCAACGGTATTTGATTGAGAGATAGTAGCTAGGTTTTCCATGCCAAGTTGTCACCCTAGTCATAGTGTGTCATCAGGTGTTAGTTGGGTTAAGTTGCTTTAATGTTGTTCATCTGACCTTGATTTCAGTTTAAAGTTGCAAGTTAGAAAAATGTTAAAATATATGCTTTTATAGTTAAATTGTCAATTACCTTATTTGGTTTATGTTGAAATGTAATTTATTTTACTATTAATTTAATTTGATTAATAAATAATTTAATCATTGATTAAATCTATTTTATTAATTAATTAAATTTATTTTGTTGAAATAAATTAAATTATTCATTTTGGAAATTTATGCATATTGGTTGAAATTGAAAATTAAAGAAAATATTTAAAAGTCAAATTAGAAAATTTGAATTCAAAATTGAAAGAGGAAGATATTTGCTATTTTGCTATGGGGAATCGATGAGGGTGGTTGTAGGAACTTTTAGGGTTTTTTCCTTATGATTGAATTTTTCTTCACAAGTTTGGATCATGGAGTTTTTGAGAAAATTGAAATAGAGGAGAGGAAGAAATTTTGTTGTTTGTGGGTTTTGGATTGAATCTGAGGAAATTTGTTGATTTGAAGAGGGAATCAAAGCAAGTATCTCTGCACCATCTAGATCATCTCAAACACAAGATTATCAGGTTCATGTTATTTAATTGTTATTAAAATTGAAAAGATTCATGTTTTTGGAATTGTTGTTTGCAAAATCATTGTTTGGAAACTTGAATGATTATGTTTAAAATAAATAAATAAAATCCATGTTAGATCTTACTTGCAAAACCTTGGAAAAACCTCTATTTATGTTTGAATTCTTCTCAAAATTAAAGGATATTCTTGACTGAAAATAGTTATTTTATAAAGGGTTTTCCCATTGGGTTCTAAATATTCTTCTTGAGAAATATATATTAAGTTATTTGTTTTCATTTTGGGGATCACTGTCAAAATTTGTTTTGTAAAATTTTACCCCTGGTATTTTTTTAAATAAAAATAAAAATAAATAAATAAAACGGACTAAAAATCCGTTGGCCGTTTTCATGCTTAAAATAAAATAAAATAAAATAAAATTTAAACGAAAATAGTGCAGAGGGTTTTTGGGGAGGATCGCTGGCCCACCGTGCCCCCCATGGGAGGCGTTGTGGGGGGAGCCGCGCCCAGCACACTCCCCACACCCTGCCACCACCGCCACCCGCAAAGCACCAGACGATTGTGCCTAAACACAACCGCCACCCCAAGGGGCGTCAATTGTGCTTAGCCACACCCGCCCAAAGCTTTGGGGTCGGTTGTGTAAGCCATGGCCACCACTGTAAATAAAACCTGCGGCCAGAAAATCGTGCCCACTGCAAACAAAGTCTGCGGCCAGCCCTAAAGAAAACACGCTGTTCGAGACATGTGCATGGCTCGAGGCACATGAGTGGCTTCTTTTAAAACAAAAACAAAAAATTTATAATATATACATTCATTATTTTATATTATATTAATATAATATTAAGTAATAATATATATAGTTGATATTGTTATTTCTTTAATATATATACATATATATTAAATAGGGAAATTAAATAATAGCATGATTATGTGGCAATTGAGGAATTTGTTTAAAATAATATGTCAATAGATGAATTTTCGATTTTATTTTAAAATAATATTTATTTCTAGAACAAATATTTGATTTTAAAGTAATAGATGATTTAGCAGATTTTAAAGCGATATATATATATGTTTTGGAAAAGAAGAAATTGTTTTAAAATAATATGGTAATAGACGAATTATTGGAGTTGAAAGTAATGTGTTTAATAGCAAGATGGATGATTTTAAACGATGTATTTTTGCAAAGGACCAATAGTATTGTTTTTAAAATGATATTATTTTTGAATAGTCGAAATAAAGGGTTAGTTTATTGTTATTTAAAAAGCAAGTACGAAAATTAAATTATTAGTGTTAATTTCTCCCTTATCTAAAAAGACGTATTTTTAATTCAATTTTATTGATGCAATAAATTACTGAATGTAATGAGGAAATAGATTTAGAATATCCAAAGGTAGTTTCTTTCGATTGCTTTCAGTGAACATTTTTTTCGTGTTCTTGTTTGGGGAAATGGGTTAAGTGACTCTAATTTGTAAGTCTTCCAGAGGACCCTAGAGGTTGGGGGTTGTCATTTTGTGATGTCAACTTGTTATGAATTTCCTTGGGTAGTGCATGGTGTCTAATCAGTGTTGAACCCGGTTTCCACTAATAGGGATGTTTTGTGCCTCCTTGTAAGGAGTGGTTTTGTTATTGTTGTTACCTCCAGTATTTGGAGATGGTTTTATCTTATGTTTCCTGCTAGAGTTGGAGTGGTCATGATATCTTGTTCATATGCACTTTGGCACCCTTGGTGATTGGTTATGTTGGGTATGTTGTCAAGTAGAAGAGTGGCTTTCGTAGGGTCCAAAGCCCAAAGAGGTAAACTGGACAACCTTCAGGGGTGGTTTAATCAAGTGATAAATAAAAAAAAACTTAGAATATTACGTGGTACTTCTCACTAATCAAGATAATTATGCCTCACTCATAGACACAAGGGCTAGTTTAGACTTGGGATGAGTGGGAAGGCTTGGAATGGCAAGGTCATCTATCTTGTCTGTACGAAAGGTATTTGATTCCGTATGAGTAAGTATGGGGGCTAGGATTCGGTAGAGGCCACTAGGATAACCATTAGTGGGGGCCGAAGCCTATGAAGATTCCCAAAGGTAAACCCATGATGAGCTGTGTGATGACACTATGTCTAGGACAACAGTTGGTACTTGATTTTATGTGTATGGTTTCCTTATCATACCTGATGTGACCATAGTTGGTATTTGATTATTATGTGTATGGTTCTCTTAACATACTTGATCTACTTTATATCTGGAAGCAATGTGACCATGTTAGAGTTGAACTTATGTGGTACTTGCATTGTACTCGTGTTATACTTGAGTGGTTCATGTGATTGGATGTGTCAGTTTGGTTTAGTTCGTGTTAGCCTGTGTCTAGAGGTAGATGGTCTTGGCTAGGATTCCTTGTTACTGTCTCCTAACACAAGGGGTGGGCCTTTGGGTTCCACTTGGCTGGGTGTCCTACACCTTAATCCATTGGGCTTTCTTCTTGTTCGTGTGGATGAGGCTTCTGGTTGGAGAGCTCGTGGGATCTAGTTCCATTTCAGTTCTTTCTTTATTTCATCTCATTTGTTCTTGAGATTTATTACCCCTCATTTTTTATCGAGGTGGAAAGATGTAATTTGTAATTATGTTATTGGATTTGCCTCATTCAGGGAATGAGTGATGTAACCTTATTGTTTAATGAATGGATTAATGAAACGGAAAGTTATCTTTATGCTTGATGTAAATTAGCTTAATTGGAATGTATGTGTTTATTTATTATTTAAATAATTGTCATGATTTAAATTCATGTTTTTGTTGAGGTTCTATATAACCTTTGTCTCGTAACCTTAGAGGTTGTTGGCATTAGTTAATGAGCTTGCTTATTAATCGCACTTAAATAAAAAAAAAATAGTCTATTTAAGTAGTTAATTGTAACTTTCTCTAGGGTTGTGTGGCAGGGCATTACAAATTAGCTAACTAGGTAACTAGATATCCTCCTCAACATAAGATCCTACTATATAGGTTTTGTGAGGAGTTCCATTATTCATGGGCTGAAAATAGAATTATGAAACAACTGTCAACTCTCCTTCAAAGATAGGAAGAGGACTAAGTTTGAAATAGAAAAAAATAACTATATGAATAAGGAGTAAAAATCAAATTTGGATTCTATGCCTAATAGTTTAACTACTTATAACAGAAATGTGTTCAAAGAACAGTCATGTCATAAATCAGTCCTACTACAATTAGACCTCTTCTCCTAGTTGTCTTATTTGGAAAGTAAAAGTGATATGTGATTACTCACGACATATCAATAAATGATCACCTTTGTTTCCTTTTGAAAGTCACACACCCTATTCATTTGACTCCTCTGCAACAATTTGCATTCCTTATAATGCAAGCTAAGAAACCCATTGATGTGGGTTGACAATTCTTCTTGTTGCATGTCTTAGTCTTATTCTGAAGGCATCCACATTATTAAAAATCATAAATTAAACATAAAATCCTACTAAATTTCATAGGAATTCATGCATTCATACATACATATCTCAACATAACATATTTTTATTTCCACATACTTAAGACTGCTTAAAAGTATATAAAACTATAAAAGGTCTTAGTAATATCTTGAGACTTAGCAGAAAGAGATAATGAAAATTATAAAATAGTGAAAGTAAACTATCTATTTATGGATGCCATCACTAGGATGTGACTGATATAATATATAGCCATTTCTTTTCTTGGAAATTCATGTTGTGCAAGGAGAGCTCCCAATACTGATGTGGTAGTAAAAAATTATAATAGAAATGGTTTTCCTTGAATAGGTGGCATCAATATTAGAGGAGAAGTGAGGTAATCCTTTAATTACTAAAAATATCATTGATAGTTTTCATCCCATTTGAAGGTGACACCTTTGTTCAATAGATGTGTAAGAGGATGACAATTGTTAGCTAATTGTGCAATAAATGGGCAGATAGACTACAACTTCTATTGTAAAAATTTTATCACATAAGTACGCACCCTTGCTAAGTTGTAGAACATAGCTTATTGGAGAAACCTTAGATATTTTCTAGGTTTGTGGGTCACCTACAATAGAGAATAACCTTCGGGAAGGGTTAGTTCCCCTTGGTGTTCACCTATATTGACTTACACTACTATTTTTGCTATTGAAAAGAGGATAGAAAGATGACATGAAATGAATCTACTACGAGATTGATGCACCTAAATGTGTTTTTCTCAACTTTAGACTAATGTTTTGACATACAACTAATCAATATATAAGGTTGTTTTTGCACAACATTGGTGTTTTGATATACCTATATTTTAGTGTTTCATTGAAAGGTCCACATTTTCTATAGCTTTAGAAGGAAGGATTTAACTGATATTCTTCACAACTAACATCTGCTTAAACTATGACACAAGTAATAACCTACACAAATATATCTTTTTCTACTTGAAAATGATAGAAGTAAGACATTCATCTAAGGATTTGCATATGAAAAAGCATGAAAGTTCCATCAATTACCTGACATACACAATTAACATAGAACCTTTGAAGGCCAAAAAGTGCTCATTTTATTGATAGAAGATGCTTTTGAAAATAAAAATTCTAACATATATTTTTTTTGATTGAAAATTCTCTGAAAATGAAGTATTACAATGCTTTATTTCAATCTAAAAACTGAAAAAATATGAGTTTACAATACACCAAAAAAGGAAAGTATATTTTTTGTAGCTTACAATACTTTTCTAAAAGTGAAAGAACTAACTTAAAATTTCCCCTAGGCGTAATATTTATCTATCCCAAAATGGGAGATAATATAGGATTTAGACTTTATGACCATCTAAGACCACTACTTTGACCAAGTTGTTAGACCAACCTTCATTTGGGCACTGGAAAACTGCCTCCTACTTTGACTCCTTTAAAAACTCGAAGATAGTATTGAAAAAGGATAAGCTTTCTCTATTCTGACCTCATTTTACACATGCTTCTTTGACTAGTTCCCAAATACTTTTAATTTCTTGTTTTCTAGGTCACCTAACTGCTTCGTAATGCTTCTCAACTACTATCCACTAACTTCCACTTCTCCAAACTACTAAGATCACTTTTCAACATTTATAGGACGTGTTAAATCTTTGAAATAGTCAACCTCTTGGATGCAATGGAGAAATTCAAGGGAAATTTCATATATTCATTTGGTCACTTTATTGATGTTCAACTCTTAAAAATTATCAACAAAACCCCTTTATGACTAAAACACTATTATTGGTAATAGTGCTTTTTAAGTGACTTCCTTCAATTCTCGAGGCAAATTCCTCCACCTTTGTGTAGATCTTGAGTATGCACGTGGGCTTGATCTATCTCCAAACTATCTTAAGTGAGCTATCACATGCTAACAAGCATAAAGCACTAACTCAATTAGGTTGTCAAGAAACATTTTTTCCACCATCAAACCTCACTATGAGGATTGTCACTTATGGTTTAATAAGGATCCATTTATGATGACCTTTTCAATAGTCACTACCTTTGAAACACGTTTTCCTTGCATAGGCCTTATGGGATATCATTTGCACATGCATTTTCAGTGTTCATTCAAACTTAGCATGACTATTAGGTAAGGCTTGAAAGGTTCCACTGTCCACTTGTTACTATTCACGTGTAGACTATGTTTTTGTATTGTTATTACTTTGCATGAATTATCCATTTTCCTTGAATTGCCTTCAAATCTGAGGCATGATTACAACCGCTTGTGGTACTCTATCAAATAGTTCTCATGTATTATGCATACTTCAACCTTTTGCATACATGTTATCAAGGAATTTACAACTATAACCTCTGATAAAGTTTCCATTTTCCATAATTCTTTGATAGATGTGCATTCCCCTTTCACTGTCATATTTCTCCATCTTGTTATATGAAGTTTATTGCCATATCAATAACATCTAATTTTTTGAAGGTATTTCTTCTTTTCATGTTCTTCCATCATTGTAACTATATCATATATGGTTTCACCTTAAATCTCTTGCCACAATCATTGTCATCTGTTAGTGATACTATCATTTGAACTTTCCTTGAAAGACATCTCTATCATGAAACTGTCATGGATTGTCATTAAGAATGACTATCATGTCATGAATTCCATACACTTGCTTCTATGGATATTTTTTAAACTATCCTTCCATCCTTGGTGTAGGACTTTGCATTCCTTTTTGACCTTTGTATAAGAATAATATTCAGTCCCTTTACCTTGATAGAAATTTTAAATTTTGTCATAAATTTTGGTTGGTTATATGGCATGTATGGTTATTACCCTTATGAATAGGGGTCTAATGTTAGGGTTTAGGTTTTTATTGCCCCCTTTTAAAATTTTCTCACCAAATAAACCCTTGCATTATATTTTTGCGTTGACCTCTTGCTCTAGGCTGCCAGTTGCTTAATTTATCAACTAAGCCTTTTTGGTCATGCATTTACTGACCCCTTTTACCTGGCCCGTCGGTCTTTTCGATGTTAAGACTCGATATAATTTCGCCTAATGTCGGGTTGGGACATTTACATTTTTTTAGACTTAGGTCTAAACTTTATACCCTAAGGGTCTCCCCTCTCGTATGCCTAGTCAGTCCCTTTGTTATGAATGATGTTGTTGCATGTGCAAGTTTGTGGACCATTGGATCAATTATCTTAATCTCGACAATTCCTTGCTGACCTTGCAAGGTTTTTTGATGATGTCACCAAATATTTGTGAGGTGTGCGAGATGTTGCCACTTGTGATTTACGGTGATGGGGGCCCAGTTTGAATTCGCCAGTGGTATGCATAAAGGTTATCACATTGATGGTTGTCATATGATAATGAGGGTTGATGAGGATTAATTGTAGACATTCCTCGCCGACCGCGCATGATTAAAATTATCATTTTAAAACTACTACAAGGTGTGTGTACTGATGACACATGTTTTTTCCTGGCGGTACAGGGTGGTTGGTTTGGGCCTGCAAGCAATGAGTGTGTTTGCTAACTAGGAAGTGTGTTATTGGTTGATGGGCCTTCCATGTGGTGACATGGGATTTTCAACGATGCTTGACTCAATCTGAGTTGATCAACATGCCAACTCCTTGTTGCATCAACAACCCTAATTCAAAACATGGAACCAGCCATGTGATGGCAGCTTGAGCTCTACAAATTACACATATTAATGGTGCAAGCTTTTCGATGGATATCATCCTGATTTCCATATGTGCAAGCAGTTTTCTCCTGCCAATCATGATGGATCGTATGCCATTTTCCATAAACTTGGAAACTAACAATGGTGAAATTAGCGTCAGCCACTAACCCCTTGCTCGCTCATACTACAATTGGAGTATTAATGGTTACTGCACCAATTTTCTCATTAAATGATTGTTAATTGTTCATTTGTATCATTGCAATTTCGAGTCTGAATTTTTTTGTGCTTCTATACTGAGTGGTTGTTGTTCTTGTGAAGCTTTGGGTATGTGTGTAAAATGAGAAAATCAATTGCTTTTGGTTCATCGTTGCGCAGGAGTGCAAGAAATTCTCAGTAGAAGGTGAAGCCAAGGGAACAAAGTTCCATTCCTGGTGCTCTTGAAGCCAATGAGGGAGGTATAGGGTCCCTCCCGACTCTTGTTAGGAGCAGTCCTCGGCTGAAAGGTCAAATTACATAGGCGGAGGTAATGGGATATGGAGAAGAAAAGAGTTATGCCAAGCATGGTGGAGAGTCAATGATCGAGCCGAAGTTTAGGAAATATGAGTCGCCCATTGAGATCGTGGGTGGCTCTCATAGCGAAAGTTTTGAAACTGACTCAAATTATCGCAACTACCTCGCGGCCTTAACTGAATTGGTCAATGTGGATGAAGAGTTCCTCACGGTGTCTCCTATTTCTGTGGTGGTACTATGTGGTGTTTCTAGTTCTGGTGGTGGTACTGATAAGGATAAGGTGGTGCTCCCACTTCTCACTAAGGCGAGGAGATGGATCGATCACCTGTATCATGGCTTTAAGGTTGTTTCGGGTGCTTGTCAATGGTGCAGACTTTTGGGTCCTAGATTTTTTGTTTTAGTGTTGATGTTGTCTCTTTTTGGTCTAACGTGGAGGAATACAACAAAGCTTTGGTGGTGTTTTGCTTCGACCGATTGGTTTCAAGAGTCATAACTATTTTTTATTCCCTATTACCTAATGATTATATCCATCAATTTGGGAATT
Organism: Sequoiadendron giganteum; assembly: GCA_007115665.2. Lineage (NCBI taxonomy): Eukaryota > Viridiplantae > Streptophyta > Pinopsida > Cupressales > Cupressaceae > Sequoiadendron > Sequoiadendron giganteum. The sequence continues at coordinate 403,934,369 of CM021105.1, read as the reverse complement.
GTGAAATGAAATGACATTTTGTTTTTGAAACAAAATTTTGTTAAAATGTAATGGAATGAGCCCAAAGCTTGTTTCTCTCCTATTCTATAAAGGATATTTCAAGACTCATTTTAGATGTTAGATATTTTGAGTCCTAAGGGTATAGGTGTGATATATTGAATGTGCATAATGCAGGGTTTGGAATAAACTAGCTAGTTAGTCATATTGGGTAAGAATTTTACATGAGACACTCTTAATATGTTATATGTAATTACTGATATTGAAACAAATCTAAAAAATTTAAGGAAATTCCTCTCCTGTGTGTGCTATGGCAGATTATGAATGAGATTATCAAGGGTGATTTCATTTGTCTTCAATAATTTAGTTGAATGTACGATTCTCTTTCTTGCTTTAACTTAATGAGTTAATCAAATGCTTGAGAAAGCATTGTAGGTCTATGGTAATGTGCTAAGGATCTAGTAAGGAGTGATGTTTTAAATATTGTGAAGTTTCATCATGTAATCCATAATGAGAGTTGTCCATTAATGTCAAGGTTGAATCCATGTATGACCGAATGTTTTATGTATGACTCCTACCCAATTTGATGAGACACTGGCTAGTTCTTTTCAAATTCTTTCATTTAGTTAAAATCAGGAAGCACCTACATGTGGATTCAAGGTCATAACATTAAAAAATTGAAATACAATTTGTCTTGAGATGCAAATCTCACTTAGCACCTATATTCCTAAGCAAATATAGGGTCATTTATGCAAAGGGGAGCCAAACCTTTGATGAATCACGTATGTCTGCAAGGAAATAGGAATGTATCTGTGTATTGAAGTGTTCTTGAGGAAGGAAATATCATATGAACACCAATAGGAACACCCTCCTTGGTGTCATAGAGCCTAAAGAGTAGGGGTAAATCCCTAAGAAGCTTTGTCTGTCAGTTGGCTACTAGCCTTTGTGATTTTTGAAAATAGAGATTGGCTATCTGTTAGAGAATTATGAAGCCTAGCCAGGAATAAAAAGAAAAGAACCAACAAAATGATGACTCCATTGGGGATGAAATTAGAATTTTTGGCTGCAGACGGTCTTATCAAAAGATTAATTTCAATTTGTAACCATTGATTGAAATTTCAAGTAGCTTGTTTTCCATCTGAATCACCAACAAAATGGTGACTCTGCTGGGGAGAACTTTTGAGAAATATAAAGAAAAAGGAATCCCAGGCGCATATGGTAGTATCACAAATTCAAGTATTTGGAGGATCTAAACTTTAAGTTTAGATGTTGGAAGGTTTTGGACCTGGAAAGGATTGGTAGTAGCATGATCTCAAAACATTTGAATGTGACTCTGTTGTGGAAGAAGACCCAAAACGAGATCTACTCTTGAAATAATTTCATACTTCTTTGAAATTCAGTCCTCTGTTAAGGAGGTGGTGACTCTGTCTAAAGAACTTAGCAGCATTGTTAAAATTTTATTCCTGACTGAAAATCTTGCAAATATAGAAATATTCCTTGTAATTCAACTAGTTCTTTAGACAAAGTCACCACCTCCTTAACAGAGGACCGAATTTCAAAGAAGTATGAAATTATTTCAAGAGTAGATCTCGTTTTGGGTCTTCTTCCACAACAGAGTCACATTCAAATGTTTTGAGATCATACTACTACCAATCCTTTCTAGGTCCAAAACCTTCCAACATCTAAACTTAAAGTTTAGATCCTCCAAATACTTGAATTTGTGATACTACCATATTCCTGTTAAGGAGGTGGTGACTCTGTCTAAAGAACTAGTTGAATTACAAGGAATATTTCTATATTTGCAAGATTTTCAGTCAGGAATAAAAGTTTAACAATGCTGCTAAGTTACAAAAACCAGTTACGGCCCAGTTAGCTTAACATTTAAACGAAATGTGAGGTGTTGTCTAGTCAACTTGATTAGCCTAGGTAGGTTTTAGATTAACTTTAACGAGTTGTTTTTTTTAATCTTTTCCTTTAATTGTGATTTTTGTAGTTGCAAAAAAAATAAAACTAAATAAAACTAAATATTAACAAATGATATAAAATGATGTAAGCTACTATTTTAAGCATGAAAATGGCCAGCGGATTTTTAGTCCGTTTTATTTATTTATTTTTATTTTTATTTAAAAAAAAACCAGGGGTAAAATTTTACAAAACAAATTTTGACAGTGATCCCCAAAATGAAAACAAATAACTTAATATATATTTCTCAAGAAGAATATTTAGAACCCAATGGGAAAACCCTTTATAAAATAACTATTTTCAGTGAAGAATATCCTTTAATTTTGAGAAGAATTCAAACATAAATAGAGGTTTTTCCAAGGTTTTGCAAGTAAGATCTAACATGGATTTTATTTATTTATTTTAAACATAAACATTCAAGTTTCCAAACAATGATTTTGCAAACAACAATTCCAAAAACATGAATCTTTTCAATTTTAATAACAATTAAATAACATGAACCTGATAATCTTGTGTTTGAGATGATCTAGATGGTGCAGAGATCCTTGCTTTGATTCCCTCTTCAAATCAGCAAATTTCCTCAAATTCAATCCAAAACCCACAAACAGCAAAATTTCTTCCTCTCCTCTATTTCAATTTTCTCCAAAACTCCATGATCCAAACTTGTGAAGAAAAAATCAATCATAAGGAAAAAACCCTAAGAATTTCGACAACCACCCTCATCGATTCCCCATAACAGAATAGCAAATATCTTCCTCTTTCAATTTTGAATTCAAATTTTCTAATTTGACTTTTAAATATTTTCTTTAATTTTCAATTTCAACCAATATGCATAAATTTCCAAAATGAATAATTTAATTTATTTCAACAAAATAAATTTAATTAATTAATAAAATAGATTTAATCAATGATTAAATTACTTATTAATCAAATTAAATTAATAGTAAAATAAATTACATTTCAACATAAACCAAATAAGGTAATTGACAATTTAACTATAAAAGCATATATTTTAACATTTTTCTAACTTGCAACTTTAAACTGAAATCAAGGTTAGAAGAACAACATTAAAGCAACTTAACCCGACTAACACCTGATGACACACTATGACTAGGGTGACAACTTGGCACGGAAAACCTAGCTACTATCTCTCAATCAAATACCGTTGGGCAATGGACACACTCAAACTTGTGAAACCAGGTGGAGTCGATGTCCTGTACCTGTCAACCTGCGAACAAATAGTATATCCACATGCATATATATGTCATAATTAAAACACACCGTGAAGAGGGAATCATGAAATCATAGGGCACTCGCAAGAGAGTGATGTGATCCGTCCCCTTCACCAATACAATATTACTAACTAACAAATCTAACATAATAATTTAATCCAAAGCATAATGCCTCATTAATTCGAATATCCACTTATGTTAATTCAAAACATGTCATAATGATAACATCTGAATATAGTATCATCACATCAAAATACATCACCAAATCATGATAAAGATAGAGATAAAATAGTAACCGAGTACCATAGTTAAGGTACTAATAGAAAATAAGACATAACCAAATAGAACACTACTCGATCAAAAGAGCAAAAGAGAGGGGTCTTACATAATTACTTGGTTATTTTTTTTTACCATTATTACTTAGTAGTTATAGAAATAGAATGTGTGTTACCTTACAAATATCTTCAACAAATTCCTATTATATTTCATGTAATAATTCATTGTTAGAATGCAATAAAGGAAATTGGTTTGATATTATGATTTGTTGAGTGAGAGTTTGATAAATTCTATGGAAGAAAAAAAATCAAGAAAGGACAACTTGAGGTATTTCTAACCCACTTCAATTTCTATTGTTATATTAGATAATGCATTGTTGAATTTAGTTGGTAGTTTTTATTTGTATGTTTATGAATGCATGTGTTGTAATTCATGAATTGAATTTGTAGCTCAATGTTTGGTTCCATAATCTGAAGGAATTAGCTAGGTTAGGACACTACAATTTTAATGGTTAATAGTTATAGTCTTAAGTATTAGTTACTCGCAGTAGAAGGTAGTTGTTTACATTATTTTCCCCTGTTTTGTGAATTAGTATTTTATTTTGATTTCCAACTTTTACTATATTTGCACATATGTATTTTTCCTACACTCCATTGATGTAGGACGTGTCTCTAGAATCTATGAATGCATATATTTTCCTAGCACTATCTAAAGTTTTAGGACCTTGGTTAATAATCAAATGCGACCCTCTTATGAATAATGGAATATTTAGTTAGGGATCCTCAAGTCCTATGAGTTGTGTGTATACTCTATATCACCAATTTACTTAGACATTAGAGAGTCTCCATACCTAGTAGGCTATGAGCTTAACTATATTCCTATTGAACGTACATTTTTTATAGTTATTTTCACTTTTTAAAGCTAATAAAATACATGCTAAATAATCAAACCAAGCTCATTACTAAGATTGATACACTCAAATAATTTTTAAGCAAAGCAAAAATCACAAGAAGTTAGAAAAATGGGTCATGATTTTAAGTGAATTTGATATTGAATACGTAGGGAGAAAAGCCATCGAGGGACAAGTGATTGTTGACTAGTTAGCAAATGATCCCAAAATTGTAGATCACCCATTGATATTGAATTTTCTAAATGAGGGAATATTCACTGTAATCCCCTCTCACTTGTGTAAATTATACTTTGATGGTTCATATTCTCACCATGGTTTAAGAGCAGGTGTACTATTCATAACCCCATAAGGTGATTATATCCCAAAATCATATCGATTAACATTCCCTTACAAAATTAATATTGTTGACTATGAAGCATTGATCATTGGACTACAAATGGAAATAAAATGGTGAATTAAGGATCTACAAGTCTATGGTGATTCCTAGTTAGTTATCAAATAAGTGAATGAAAACTATTAGACTAAGGATGACCCTACAAAAAATGGTGGGTAGTTTCAAGGACTACTTCACCTAGATATCATTTGATTATATCCCTAGGATAAATAATAAAGAAACTAATGCAATGACAACCATCAATTCTCTTGTGGACACACCACATAATACTCAAAATTTCGAGTTATTGGTAGAACAAATCTTGATCCCCGCATTCAATGTCCTAGATTTTGAACTCATGTGCAAAATCGTTGGTCCTAACACTCCTCGGTGTATAGAATTTAAGCATATCTCCATAATAACATCCTTCCACCCGATTTATCCTCCAATAAATGAACAAAATTCATTAAATTCTCATCCTACTTTGTGATACTCGATGATACACTTATCAAAAGAGCCTCGATGGTAATCTCCTTAGGTGTCTCAACTCGGATAAAGCTCACATTGTATTACATGAGGTACACAATGGTATTTGCGAGTGACACTCTAGTGGTCCTAATTTGGATAGGAAACTTATGAGAACTAATTATTATTGGCCTACAATGGAATAAGAAGCCCATCAATTTACTAGAAAATATAAAAAATGCCAAAAAAATGGAGATCTCATTCACGCACCAACACAAGAGCTATAGATAGTTACTACACTATGGCATTTTCCATAGTGGGGACTCAACCTCATAGGTAAAATCCACCCCTCATCATTCAAATTCATCATCAGAAAGAAAATAGATAAGTTCATGCTCAATTATATTATTTTCTGGTATGGTGTCCCTTCAACCATTATCACGATAATAGTTGAACTTTCAAAAATCAAGATGTCCATGATATTTGCCATAATTTCCATATACAACACTAATTATCCACCCCATACTACCCTCAAAGTAACAGTCAAGTTGATGCGTTGAATAAAATAACATTAAAAATCCTCAAAAAGACAATCAACAAAGTTGGCTAGGAGTGGCATATTCATCTCAATCCTGCCTTATGGACCTACCAAACTAGTATTCCCACACCAACATGAGCCACTCCTTATTCACTAGTTTTTGCAGCCAAAGATTATTTACCTATCAAGGTCAAGCTTCCATCCCTGAGAGTCTCTCCACAGTATATCTTCAAGCACTCAATCATTTATAGATTTATCAAAACCGCATTCATCGTAGCTATAACAAGGTCATATCATGCAAATTTGAGATAGGATATCTATTACTCAGAGAACCAAAATAATCAACAAGATCAAGAAAAGAAAGGGAAGTTTGAACCAAATTGGTTGGGACCCTTTATCATTACGACAACTTATGGATCTAGAGCATATTGACTGGCTACAACTGAGGGTGAATTGCTAAATGAACCTGTAACATCGAAAATTGTCACCCTTGACAATTTCACACTACCTTGACACCCTATTTTTCCCATAAATTTAATTATAATAAAAATTTACCAATTTTATGACCAAATTAATAAAAAATATTTAATTCCTCATCATCCCTCTAAATTTGGGTCAAAATTTAGGTCTCGGACACTTATGCCATTTTTAGACACTTTATGACATTCAATGGCGTCACTATCCTTGAGGCAAAATTTTGAATGTTTGAAATTTGAATTGGTGGGATTTTATGATTTTGAAAATGACCCCAGGTTGGCCCCTACCCAAAAGGATTACTTAAAATGCTATAAAAGCATGTTTTTATCTCCTTTTGAGCTATTAGAAAACAATTTTATGATGAAGGAAACAATTAGTGAAAGGAGAGAAAATTGAAGATCCTAAGATCAATCAAAGGCAATCAAGGGAAAAAATGCGAAAATTATTATAGAAATTCAAGATCCAAGAATCATGTTAAAGTGTATGTGAGTTCATGTTTTCATGTTTGTGAAGGATAACCCTTGTTGTAGGTCTCCAAGCAATTCAAGCAAAACAAGCAAGAAAGATCCAAGACCTTGAGGAGATGTGCATGAACTCAGTCCTTCAATGGAGCCATTAGAGGGTGGCAAGCTATAGCACTTTGTTGATTCATCATTCCTTCCTATCATTTATCATTTTATCATTGAAATTACCATTGTGGAAGTGAAAACACTAACATGAGGTTTGACTAAGGCAAGCCCCTAAATGGCACAACCCTTCCTCTCTCTTTGAATGCACAGGTTGTAGGCTTAGAAAGGATTGAATGAAGTTTGAATATTAATAATTCATTGTTGCATTCAAGACCCTACACCTTGACAACTCACAGAAACTCACTTATAGACTTATTCGACAGTGATCTGACAAATTTGTAGGTGGGAATTGGAAGCTTAGATTTGACATCGAAGAGGACTACAAAAAACAATTAGGACACCCCTACAAGGATAGAAATGCCCTTGGGTGCCTATTTCCTTTTCTAACTGATACCAACTTTTTAGGATAGGTACATAATATTTCACCCTTCTCAGATCTGCGTGCAAATATCTATTACAATCTATCAATTGTTAGAATCTTGCAATTTTCATATTAGGGCACATAGTCTAATTAGTTTAATCAAAACATATCAATTCCAATCCATTCCCAAGGCTCAAATGGATCAAATCCAGGTCTAACTGACTCACCTATATGGTTGAAAGTTAATCTAACTGCCTTGTTGATTTGCATCCTAATGTACCTTTGAAAAAGGAATAAATTCATTCTAGGTTTGTATACTAAAGGGTGATCCCACAATACTAGTTTACAATTTTTGGGCAAACTAGACACTGAATTGATTTTCTTAACTAAATCTTCACTTTCGGGCTCCGATAGTGGCTAAAGCATGAGGAATTTGAAGATGATGCAAACTAGTGATTTGTGAATTTTTGTCTATAGCTTCTAAATATATTTTTTTTCAAAAAATTTGGAATCAGATTGCACTTTTTTTTCATCTCCTTCAAAAACTAGTTTTTATCAGTAAACAACATTTTTAAGGAGTGATGCTCACCATATAGAACATAATTTTTTTTGTATGAAGGATAAAATTCTAATCTTTTCAAATTTAGATTTTTGACTATGATATCTAACTAGTTCATTTGGTTTCATAGTGTTTTATTAAATATTTTTTCCTTAATCAAGTTTCAAAGTCAAACCAATTACAATTCAGACATAGGTGGACTGTATACAACATCACTTTTTCTTTATGTATCAAAATTCAATACTTTTTTAATGGATCAATGACATCAATACCCAGCCTAAACATATTTAAAAAAATATTTTTTGATAATATTCTATTTTTCCACATGTGCAAAACATAGAGCTTGATTTTCGGTGAAAAACCTACATTCACAAGAAATAAAAAATAAATTTAATAATCAAATTAAATTTAATTAAAATTATACTTATTTGGAAGCTTATAATAAGGGCTACATTATTACAAAAAATAAATTTTAAATTAATTCATTTGATCCCCCAAAAGGTAAATCAAAAGTGGTTTTTTATCAACATTTTGATAGGTGTAAATGAGACTCTGTTATAGGTATGGTTTAAAACTAGTCGGGTTTTATCCAAGGGGGCTTGGTGTAAGGCAGTTTGAGAAAACCCTCTTTAATTGGAATACTTTAAATGAAACTTTTCAAGGCTTAAATCATTATATTTTCTAAAAACATGTGATTTCAGCAAAAATCAAGATCTCCCAAAAAGTGTAAACCACTATTGTGGCAGCATCGTAAACTTAGGGTTCCCATTTTCTATGTTACATAACCCATCAATAGCATTCACCTAAATAAGTTATTTGCATGATCCTAAGAGTATCCTAATTCAAAATACACAAACACATATATAAATAGAAAAAAAAACAAAAGTAAAGAGAAATAATTTTCCCTATGGTGAAAACCACTTTGGTGGCACCTTGGGTAAGTATCATGGTACAAACCTATTTATAGGTGTACTCACCCCCAATCTGACTGTACTTCATCTTAATTAATTAAAAAAAATTATTTAATTAATTCACCCTTTCTAATTAATTAAATATATTATTTAATTAATTAGTCTATTTCCTCTCATAATTAATTAAATATTTTATTTAATTAATTATGTCATGTCCTAAATCTACAATTCTTCTAGTCAATTAAATAATCTTTGTTACTTAATTGATTCCCATCAAAATCCTCTTTTCTCCCTAAACTCAATTACATTAATTAATGAGCTAACCTCCATTAGCCCATTCTCCAACTTTTGACTCCACTTGGGTCAATAAACGTATGGTTTTTAAACTTACCCATCTCATTATGCTAATTAATCCCTCATTAACTAGCCTAACTCCTATCTTTACTAATATTTCCTAATTTAAAATTCACCCTCAACCCCCTAATCTTGTCTCATTAATGCTAAAAATCCCACCTACCTCCACTATCTTACACATAGCCTCCAAAATTAAATGACGTGTCATTCCAAGGCGTGCTCACACATTTGTGAGCACACCTCACCCTTCTTCATGCATTCAATTGTGACACTTATCACAATGCTAATTGGCCACATCTCTTAATCCATGGATCACCTCCACATTCAATCCTATCCCTTCATCAACTTTCAATAGTAGCCCTTCATTTTACCCTCCAATTCTCTATAAATTGGGCCTTCATCCTCTCATTTCTCCATCTTGAATTAAGCTAATTAAATGTTGGTACTATTGAGAGCAATCCACATTTCATCTTGAGAAAAATTAACAAGGTTTTAGGTGCAATCTTGGAGATCAATCAAGAGGGGTCATCAAAGGTATAATCTTGTGTTATTGTTATTATGCTTATTTGCCTTATGTTTTTTATGCTTTTTGATGATAAATTAACCCCCTTCACACTTGGCATGCCCGGTGGGATCCATGTCCCTTTAACACTTGTTGTAAATTTTGTGTGTATCAAAGTTTTTGCAGGTTCAAACACTGTGCAAACACACCTCCGTTGCAACTTTTGACGCCTCTACCATGACTTTCCGCACCCGTGTTTCAGATTTTGGCTCCTGTGCCTTAAATCTCGGCGCTTGTGTAGAGAACTTCGACACCTCCATTTACAGTGGCAGTGCCCGTGTTTGCAGTGGTTTACTTATCTTTTGTGATAACCAAATTTTTATGTTTGTAGGTTTTCTATGCGATCTAGGGTGGTGTTTGACATTTTATTGATCTTAGTAGCTTACATCATTTTATATCATTTGTTAATATTTAGTTTTATTTAGTTTTATTTTTTTTGCAACTACAAAAATCACAATTAAAGGAAAAGATTAAAAAAAACAACTCGTTAAAGTTAATCTAAAACCTACCTAGGCTAATCAAGTTGACTAGACAACACCTCACATTTCGTTTAAATGTTAAGCTAACTGGGCCGTAACTGGTTTTTGTAACTTAGCAGCATTGTTAAACTTTTATTCCTGACTGAAAATCTTGCAAATATAGAAATATTCCTTGTAATTCAACTAGTTCTTTAGACAGAGTCACCTCCTTAACAGGAATATGGTAGTATCACAAATTCAAGTATTTGGAGGATCTAAACTTTAAGTTTAGATGTTGGAAGGTTTTGGACCTGGAAAGGATTGGTAGTAGCATGATCTCAAAACATTTGAATGTGACTCTGTTGTGGAAGAAGACCCAAAACGAGATCTACTCTTGAAATAATTTCATACTTCTTTGAAATTCGGTCCTCTGTTAAGGAGGTGGTGAATCTGTCTAAAGAAATCCAAAGTATTCTCATAAAACTAAAGAAAGTATTATTTTGTTTATGAGAAATATTCATGACTTGAGATGATAAATGGTTCCCTATTAGACGACTTTGCATTAAGAAAGGGAACAGTGGTATTTCTTTTCATACTTCTAATATGTAACATGTAATATTTGTAATGATTTGATAAGTATGTTCATCTTGAATTATGCCTCTAAGAAAGCTTTAAGGAATAAATATTCAATCTATGTTGAATTGGTAAATGCAATTGACATCCATATATGAAGATTGATAGTGATTGAATATGGATACAAGACGGTTTCCTTGTGAAACATCAGGGAAAAGTATGCAGGGCAAATGGATCTTGCCAAGCCCTTAGAGGGATTTTTTTATTGAAAGGTATATGCCATTGGTTTTCAGTGGTATTAAGGGTTTCCCTAATTTGATTCCTAAAAATGTTAGGAAGTATTTGCCCAATTTCACAGGGCGAAGTTTAGAATCAGCCTCTAAACATTTTCAAATCTTCGTAGATGTGATGGGGGATTATGAAGTGAATCATGAGGATGTTGTCATGAAGCTCTTTGTTCAATTCTTGAAAGATGATGCCAGGGATCGGTTCTCATATCTACCAACATGTTCTATTGTTTCATGGAACCAGTTTATGACTTCCTTTGTTGAGAAATTTTGTGAAAGGGTAAATCCAAATGTGGTGAGGAGGAATTTTATGGAAATCCATAGAGGAGGAGATGAATTGGTCCTTGTTTTTAATCTTTGATTTGCAAAGGCAATCAAGGAAATTATGGAAGATATAAGGCCAAATGAGGCTGAGTGTTTGGTTGTGTATCTTGGTGCATTTGACAAGAAAATGAGTTTCTTATTAAGAGAGAAATGGCCCACAACCCTGCACCAAGAATATCAGATTGCTATGGACATTGAGAACAACTTGAGATATTCAATGATGAAAGGACAGAGGGTTGTAAGTGTTGGTAATCCTAAAACATCTCATGCAAGTAAAAATTATGTATCAGATAGTGGAATTCTTTGCCAAGATGACAATGCTTTGGCTGTTGTGATCTCTCCATCATCACAGTATGAAGATCATAGGGAATTCCAAATTGAACATCAACAAGGTTTGAGCAGGGTTGATCAAAAATATTTTATGCAAGAATTGTATGAAATGAAAAGATAGGAAGGAGAATCACCATTTAATTTTTTTTTTGAGATTTTTGGATGCTTTGATAGAAGTCCCCATAGATTTCAGACCTGAGGATTCTATGTGCATTGATTTTTTTTGTGAGATTTATGAACCCAGGATGAGTAATTTTCTAGAAGAGTTGAAGCCCCAAAGTTTTGACCAAGTTCTTGATTGGATAAAGATTGTAGAATCAACCAAGTGTGGTTATACATGAAATGTGGATCCTCAAAATGGAGACAACAATTATCCTCTTGATGAAAATCACACAACAATGCAAATAAGTGAAAAGAGCATGTCAAATGATGAACATTGTCATCAACTCAAAATCAACACATGTGTACATCCTTGCAGTAGTGAGGAAGATGAAGACACATGGGATAATGACAGTGAATATGCAAGAATTCTTCCCTAGTGATGTCTTAGATGATGAAGAAGTGAATGAGATACAAAGTGTTATTCCATGTCATGATGTGATCAACGATTACAATGCATGTGTTGCTAATGTTTCATTGCAAGCTGGTGATTATGATCCTAGAAGTGCAACCTCAGGTATTCATTCAAAAAAATTTAAACATGATTTCTATAGTGAGAAATTTTCTTGTGATGAAAATCATGATGAGGTTGATATTTTTGATTGCTCCTCTGCAAATTGTGATTGCCTTTCTGAGGATGATATGGAAACATATTCCTCACTTGATGAAATAAATGATATAGAAGCTCATGAAATCACTTGTTCACATGTGAATGATCTAACTGCATGTGATGTAAACTTGGAATTTAATTCGGGTGTGCTATCAATGGATCATGTTCATTGTGTGATTAAGGCAGAGTTTGAAGACAAATATATGTATGATCAATATGTTTATTCAGAGCATAATGTTGTATATGAAAAGGATTATGAGGTGTACATTGATGAAGTAAAGGATTCATTTATGAAGGATCAAGTTATGAATTGTGACAATCATGAATCTAGGATCAACATCATCACCCATAGCTAGTGTGAAACAATTTGATGGGTTTTCAGTTTGTGTTGATACTGCAGAGACTCTTGATCCATGTATAGAGCAACTGAGAAATGAGAATAATGGTGAATCTTGTGCTGGTGAATATGCATTGGAGCACAATTTCTTCCTATTTGATGTTCCTTATGTAAACATGGACATGTTCTCATCCCTTAAGACAAACCTTTATGGGACAGATAAGGGAAATTTCAGTTTTATTGCAGGTGAAAAGTTTTCAGCTTGCTTTGAGTTTTTCAGTTTTGGGTTAACACATATATTAGTTGATATTGCACATGAGGTTACCAATGCATTGGAGTGTTTCTCTACTATTCTTGTTAATGTTGACTTGTTTCAGCCTATTCTTGAGGTATTTTGCATTGATTTGAATGATGATGAGGAAAATGCGTTAGATTATGTTCTCAAGCCTGAGTTGAGTTCATTTATGCATTCCCTGGATGAAGATGTGGCATATGATTCCCATCCCTATGATATCAAGATGTTTTTTGTTATACTTGAACACAAATGCCAACAATTATGCTTGTGTTGTAACAATCAATATAAAGATGTTCTAGAATATACATCTTTTGTTTTAGACATTTTTGAGGGTGATTTCCATGACACACAAGTTGTTTATGAGAGTTTTCAATTTAAGGTGCAAAATGATTTTAATGTAAAGTGGATAGTGAAGGTTTCTATTTCTCAGCTCAAGTCAGTGAGCAGCTAGCCAAGGAAAAATGTCACAATGATTATGAATTTTAGTTGGTACCTGATTGCAAATTGCAGATTGATAGAATTGATGGTGACATTGGGAAACACAGTGATATGGTGGGACATGCTTGTGACCAAGCTAGTTTTTGGGTACTTGATCATAGTATTTATAGACTCAATTTACTTCAGACAATAGAGAACTTTGTTTTTGACAGAGGTAAATTCTGGTTTTTCTTTGTTTGGGGACCTGGGCCCACCAAGTGAGGTTTGAAGATGAGTATAATGCAACATCTTAGAGAAGTTTTTAAGGAACTCATCTAATGCAGTGTCTAGTCTGCTTTCTAGAGATCTAGATCCTCACCATACCCGCCAGGGGTATGTGTCCCCGAGCTCAAGCCACTAATAGAACTTTTAAATTTTGTCATAAATTTTGGTTCTATGGCCTATCAAGTTATTACCCTTATGCTAGGGGTTGAATGTTAGGGTTTAGGGTTTTATTGCCCTTGTTTAAAATGTTCTCACCAAATAAAACCTCGCGTTATATTTTTGTGTTGACCTATTGCTCTGGGTTTTTGGTCGCTTAAGTTATCAACTAAGCCTTTTTGGTCATGCTTTCACTGGCCCCTTTTACCTAGACCGTTAGTCTTTTTGATGTTAATACTCAATATAATTTTGCCTAATGTCGGGTTGGGACATTTACATTTTTTTAGAATTCAGTCTAAAATTTATACCCTAAGGGTCTCCCTTCTTGTATGCCTAGTTGGTCCCTTTGTTATGAATGATTTTGTTGCATGTACAGGTTTGTGGACCATCAGATCGATGATCTTAATCTTGACCGTTCCTCACTGACCTCGTAGGTTTTTTTGATGACATCACCAAAGTGTTGTGAGGTATGTGAGATGTTGCCACTTGTCATGTACGGTGATGGGGCCCAATCTGAATTCTCCAATAGTATACATAAAGGCTATGAAATCGATGGCTATTGTATGATAATGAGGGTTGATGAGGATTAATTGTGGATGTTCCTCATTGACCGTGCATGAATAAAAAAATCATTTTAAAACTGTTGAGAGGTGTGCGGACTGATGACACATGTTTTCACCTGGTGGTATAGGGTGGCTGGTTCAGGCCCACAAGCAATGAGCATGTCTGCTGACTGGGAAGTGTGCTATTGGTCGACGGGCCTTCCATGTGGTGACATGGGATTTTCAATGATGCTTGACTCAATTTGAGTCATTCAACATGCCAAATTCTTGTTGTATCAACAACCCTAATTCAAAACATGGAACCGGCCATGTGATGGTTGCTTGAGCTCTACAAATTACACATATTAATAATGTAAGGTTTTCAATGGATATCATCCTGATTTCCATGCATGCGAGTGGTTTTCTCTTAGAAATCATGATGGATTGTACATTGTTTTCCATAAACTTGGAAACTAACAATAGTGAAATTGACGTCAACCACTAATCACTCGCTCGCTCGCTCGTACTACAATTGGAGCATTAATGGTTACTACACCAGTTTTCTCGTTAAATGCTTGCTAATTGTTCATTTGCGTCATTGCAATTTTGAATCTAAATTCATCTGTGCTTCTGCATTGACTGGTTTCTATTCTTGTGAAGCTCTGGGTCTATGTGTAAAATGAGCAAATCAATTGCTTCTGGTTCACCATTGTGCAGGAGTGCAAGGATGAGTGTGAGAAATTCTCAGCATGAGGTGAAGCCAAGGGAACATAGCACCATTCTTGGTGCTCTTGGAGCCAATGAGGGAGGTACAGGGTCCCTCCTGACTCTTGTTAGGAGCAGTCCTCAACTCAAAGGTCAAGTTACACGGGCATAGGTAATGGGCTATGGAGAAGAAAAGAGTTCTGCCAAGTGTGGTGGAGAGTCAATGGCCGAGTTGAATTTTAGGCAATATGAGTTACCCATTGAGATCACTGGTGGCTCTCATAGCGAAATTTCTGACATTGACTCAGATTATCGCAGCTACCTCACGAACTTAACTGAATTGCTTGGTGTGGATGAAGAGGTCCTCACGATGTCTCCTATTGTTTCAGTGGTATTGTGTGTTGTTTCTGGTTTTGGTGTTGGTACTGATAAGGATAAGGTGGTTCTCCTTCTTCTCACTGAGGCAAGGACATGGAGTGATCACCTGTATCATGGCCATAATGTTGTTCCAGGTGCTTGTTAATGGTGCGGTCTTCTGGGTTCTGCATTTTTTGTTTTGGTGTTGATGTTGTCTCTTTTTGGTCCAACGTGGATGAATACAACAAAGCTTTGGTGGTGTTTTTCTTTGATTGTCTGGTTTCAAGAGTCATAACTACTTTTGATTCCTTGTTTACCGAATGATTATATCCATCAATTTGGGAATTGTGAAATGAAATGACATTTCATTTTTGAAATGAAATTCTGCTAAAATGTAATGGAATGAGCCTGAAACTTGTTGCTCTCCTATTCTATAAAGGATATTTCAAGGCTCATTTCAGAGGTCATATTTTTTGATTCCTAAGGGTATAGGTGTGATATACTGAATTTGCATAATGCAGGCTTTGGGATAAACCAACTAGTTAGTCGTCTTGGGTAAGAATTGTACATGGGACACTCTTAATATGTTATATGTAATTATTGATATTGAAACAAATCTAAAAAATTTAAGGAAATTGCTCTCCTGTGTGTGTTATGGCAGATTATGAATAAGATTATCAAGGGTTCTTTCATTTGTCTTCAATAATTCAGTTGAACGTACAATTCTCTTTCTTGCTTTAACTTAATGAGTTAATCAAATTCTTGAGAAAGGATTGTAGGTCTATGGCAATGTGCTAAGGATATAGTAAGGAGTGATGTTTTAAATACTGTGAAGTTTCATGATGTAATGCATTATGAGAATTGTCCATTAATGTTAGGGTTGAATCTATGTATGACCGAATGTTTTATGTATGACTCCTACCCAATTTGATGAGTCACTAGCTAGTTATTTTCAAATTATTTCATGTAGTTAAAATCGGGAAGCACCTACATGTGGATTCAAGGTCAGAACATTAAATAATTCAAATACAATCTATCTTGAGATGCAAATCTCACTTAGTGCTTGTATTTCTAAGCAAATATAGGGTCATTTGTGTAAAGGGGAGCCAAACCTTTGATGAATCCCTTATGTCTACAAGGCAATATGAATTTTTTTGTGTATTGAAGTGTTATTGAGGAAGGAAATATCATATTAATACCAAGAGGAACACCCTCCTTGGTCTCACAGAGCCTAAACAGTAGGGGTAAAGCCCTGAGAAGCTTTGTCTGTCAGTTGGCCACTAGCCTTTCTGATTTTTGATAATAGAGATTGGATATCTCTTAGAGAATTATGAAGCCTAGCTGGGAATAAAAATAAAATAAACCAACATACCCCTCAACATCTATGCAAGCCTCTGAAACAAATATCATATAGGCCATTTCCATTTACAATGTGTGTTGATTGACCTCATGTGCAATGTATAGATAAGTCACCCTTGATGGACTGTCACTACTTCACTTGACATGAATGTCCTATTTATTAATGATTATTGTAGGGATGTTATTTGTCATCACATGGTCATAATTAAATCTAACAATTAAATGCATAGTCCTACACAAATTCAGTCCAATTTTCATCAAACTATGATCATATATTTCCAAATCTCTTAACTTAAAATTTCTTAGAAAAGAATGTCTTTATGATTTGTATATAAGGCTCTCATTACTTGACTATCTGTACCTAGAGTTGTCACATATGGATTGTTGTCCATATAGTGATTTTACTATACCTTTTCCCTTTTTCATTGGACTATCTTATTTAATCATGAACACTTTAACACTATTCTACCCTTGTGGTCTTCATGAATTCTAGTCACACAAATACTATCATCTTTATGACCCTAGTTTTTTCCTTTATGATGGAAACTCATTGCTATAGGACTATCCTTTTGAAGGATCTCACTGTCCTTTGTTTTTGGCTCTTTATTATGAAGTCTTCATATTTTTTCAATCTCTTCAAATCACCACTCTTGACAATGTTGTTATGGCTTACTGTGATAACATTTCATGAGACCTTTGGTAAACAAAACCTATAAGATAGTTCCTTTTGGTGCTTTCTTTAGGCTCTTAGATTTGTAACTCCATATAAATGGCAACTTCTTCAATACCTTGACTATCCTTTAATCTTGATTTGAAATGTTCACTATGATTTAAGGCCATTATCTAGATAAATATGATAAATACTACCCTTTTCCATCCTATCCTATTTGACACCTTTGTATCATCTTTGTTTCCTTTAGTGAATGTTGATTGTCCTCATGGCCTCACCAACCCTATTGTGCATATTGTCCCTATCAAATAGTTATGGGACTTCCTTCTCTTGCACTTCAAGGTTATTGTCATTCTTAAGGGACTTTCCTATTCATGAGGTTGATGTTTGATGAATGTCCTTAGTACTTTATAGATTTCATAAGGAACCTTACAACTCCACCCAGACACATCAATCAATTCATCTTCTACCTAACGAGATTCAACCCTATCTTTCTCACTTATCAAGAACCTTTAGGTCACACACTTCATCTACAATTCCAAGCATGTGTGAATTAGGATCCTTTGGCACCATTTAGGTAGACATGCAAAGAATGGTTGATTGTTATTTCTTGGTCCTTGAAATGTTCAGTTGTGGTAACATCATATCATTCTAACAATGTGATATAGTATAATTCCCCAATATCATATCCTTTTCTATGGTAGAAAGGATGATGACAGCATTCTGATATAGTATAAACCCATTTAATTTTTTCATCATCATCACAAACCAAGCATCATTCATGACAAACAGGTGACCTTGGAGACATCTAGTTTTATATTCAAATATATATTTGTATTGCAATCTTGAAATATAACATTAATAAAGACCAAAAACTTCATGCATGTGGCAATGATAGGTAGAGACTCTTCCTAAGACCATAAGATTCAGATGAAATAAAAGAATATATAGGATTCAGAGTGTATGATAGACTCAATACTCCACCCATGGTTTTGACAAAAAATTAATGGAGTGCTAACAAAAGCTTCAAAAAATAAATAATGGAATATATTTATGGAACTTTTACTTCAATGGAAAACTATCTCCCTTAATATCATCACTTTATTCTCTCTTTACTACCTACTCAAAACCAAACCTACTATTGAACGAAGATAGAAAAATGTATAGGGCACATGATGAAGATTTACAAAAGCAAGATAGGGGTCTGGAAGGGTTTAAAAATTTCTAAGACAATCGTTCATTTACAATGTTTGATAGTAACCTACCTAAATCATAATGTTTGATAGTAATGAGGTTCATAAGGTATGTTATCACAAACCTAATAATCATGATAGCAAGGCCCTACACATTGCAAATAGGGTGTAGTGTAGAAAATTGTACTCCTTTCTATGTGATAGTACAATTTCACACTTAATTTAAACTTATTTTAGTGACCTTACGTTTATTCCTTTTATCCTTCATAAATAGGCCCCTAAACCCCTTTATTATGCATCCCAAGGCCCATTTTTATCATTTTCTGACATTACATGTGTTGAATAAATGCATTTAATTAATTTAAAACCTCAAAACACATTGATCTTGGTTTTTAAGGCCAGGACCCATTTTCCCTTAGGTGATTGGGTCCCCCCTTTAAGATCCAAAATAAAAATTTAAATATGTTTTTGGTGGTATTTTAAATTTCCAGATTCAAGTTTTTAATGTGGGCTACCGAGATCTAATATTCGGGAAATTAGAGAAGAAGCCTATAAAGCCTAGTATTTTCACCATTTCAAACTAGAAGAGAGTTTTTACAAGAGATTAAGTTCGAAAGATCAAGGAGAATTTTTTGAGAACTTTCAAGCAAGCAAAGTTGAAGTCTTGGAGTAGTATTTTGTGTGTATTTGCAATTCTTCAAGCTCATTTTGTTAAGGATTTTATTAAGCATTGTTCACGATTTAATGTTGATGCCTATGGTGGGTCATGATGGATTCTAGATTTGCGAGATGCATTTGACCATTTTTCTTAACCTAATTACTTGTTTCCTAAGTGATCTCATCTTCTATCTTCATTCTACTAGCTACCTAAAGCAATGTATTGTCATATTTCATATTTTATTGAGGTGTATGGACTTCCTCCCAATTGAAACTTTATCATTTTCCATTATAGAAATCATGCTCTAATGCACTTGAGTAGGGTTTCTTTGCATTTTATCTTTTAACAACCTTAGATACACTTAAGATTAGGGCTTGCACACACTATTATTGATCATATTTACATCATTTCATCAAGGTTTAATTACCAAACTTGGGTTTTGACTGAGGAAAACCCTTGTACACCAAAAACAACATTTTATTTTGTAGATTTTTTATAGGTCTAGATTCAAGAGCTAGGATTAATAAGTATAGGAAGAAAGTGCATAAAAAAAGCTATAAATCCATATTTTGAAGTTTCAGAAAGGGCTATTGGGACCCATTCACCCTAGGGCGAATGTGTCCTACTTTAGGGTGCAAAACACAGTTTTTGGATCAAGTGCACACCATTTTACCCTTCTCAAATCTATTGAAAAATTGTTGTTTCTATTTGTGTTATCCTTTAAATCTATATTTCAAGTTTTATATCAAACAATTGAGTGCATTAAGTATTTTATTTTTATCTCCCCAAACTATATTTCAGCCATATTTATCATTTTTTGTCATAAAGGAAATAGTAGATCCTCTAGGAGGGTTGAATCATCTAAAGATTGAAATTCAATCCTACCTTTGGGAGATCTCTTTTCCTAATGAAATTAGAGAAATCATAGGTGTATCCCATGACCTTTTAATCATTTCATGTTGATTACAATCCTACCTTTTTCTTCATTTCATTTTAGTGAACTTGATGTTTGGGACACATCATGGTCCTCATCATTTGAGTCATTGAAATCATCATTAACCGTGGGACACCAAATGTCTCCAATTTTGGAGCCACTCTGTGCTACTATTAGGTTGTAGGTTGTGGCTTCGATGGTACCTAAACCTATCCAAATTATAGCATGACTCAATCATAGTAAAATGGAATAATTATATAAAAATAATTTCGTCCAAGTAAGAATCTATCATTTTGCATCCTCACAAGATGATGTTTGAGATCTCGACATTGGGGTATGGTGAGGTAAGGTCTCCATACTATCTCATCCTCCTCTAGGTGTGTTGTACCCAAACCAATTTTTTGCTTCATTAAGGCATTTTGCTTAAAATGGTAAACCTTGTAAAAATGAGGTCAAAACTTAGTTTTTGGGCAAATAAAGTATGGGCTTTTAGTTAGTGTGATGCCAGGAAGATACTGGCAAATTTTGAAAATTTTGAAAATTAGGGTTTTTGAACTCTATTTTTAGCTCGAAACCCTAAAAAATAGGAACTTGTCAGAATTGGCTGAAATTAATTTGGACTGGCTTATTTCACATCACGATCACAGTGATGAAGTCAGTTTCAGTTAAAAGTCAGTTTAAGGTTGGTGGGTAGTTAGAACTTTTTCAGGAGAAAAGTTAGGACCTCTGAGGTCGTCAATGGTAGTTGGCTAGTACCAGGTATCAATATCTAAGCCTAAAACTCAAAGTGGAACGCTCTACGATGAAAGATGTTGAAAATAATGCTTTTTGATGGAGGGGATTTTCAGATTGGCAAAAAGTGCTAAAATACTCTAAGTATGAGAACTTTTCACTATGTAACGTAGTAGACACTTGCACAATCAACGTGCAAATCAACTTTACAGTGTCCGTACATGTGAAAATGATGAAGTATAGTCATACAAACACCTTGGCAATCACAGCGCTTCGACGTGGTCAAACCTCAATAGCGGATACAGTGTTTGTAAAGCATAAAATGATGAAAATCAGTGGATTCAAAGCAAATCTAAGCCCCTGTAGCCCAAGGGCACCCTTCTATTTGAAGGTCAAGATTTGATTGCTTTGGATGGAGAATAAATTCATTGTGTTTTGTTTTTTTTTTAGCTTTTCGATTAACTATGGAGCAAGATCATCTAAGTTGCAAAATTTTGCCAGACGAAGACAGAAGCAGAGACTACGAAGGATGCATCTCACATGGAGGTAGTCTAGAAATATAGATCTGCGCCCCTATAGCCTAGGGGTGCCCTTCTTTTTGAAGGCCCAAATCTGGATGCATGTGTTTGTTGATGGATTCAGTCTTTGCAGAATTAGTCTGGCTTTTCAACGAGCTATCAAGCGGAAGCGTATCCAGTATAGAACTTTGGTTATCAGCATCAGAAGTGGGAACTACAAGAGCGATACATGTGATCAAAGATTGCTAGTACATGGTTTGAACGCCCCTATAGCCCAAGGGCGCCCTTGAAAATGACTTGTCAGATGGATGAATTTGCAAAGAGGGTCTTTCTAAGATCTTTTCTAGTTCAGTCCAACTCCGTGATGCACCAATTCACAAGATGATCCGGTGTTCTGAGAGATCATGATAGAGGTTCTACTAAACACATAAAATAGAGAATGGTGAAGCATATCTACACAAATTTGCACATCTGTAGGCTAGGGGCACCCAGCCTTTAGGCCTGCCAGATGGGGTTATTTGCAATTGCACTCTTCACAAGACTTGTGTGCAATTACTCTAGCCATTCAACAAGTCCATCTAACATCCTACAGGATTTGGCAAGTGCTCGTACGTGTGAGGTCAAGGTGACAATGTTTTAGAGTGGAGGTGGTTGAAGACAGTTCAAAAAATGACTAAGTATAAGGCTAGAATTTTCTTTGAAAAAGGCGATTCTCTTTTATGGGCCTTAGAAGCAGTTTTCTGGCTTCATCTTCTCCAAGAACATCTCTTGCAAGTTGACCAAATTATACAAAGAGACAAGTGGCATGTGAATTGGAGCATTCTAGTTCCTGCTATCAAGGGTCAAAGTATGGTGCTTGGATGAAAGTAACACTTTTGACAAAATGGTGTTTGCATCTTCACAGAATAGGGGCACCCATCTTTTTGAGGTTCCTAATTCAATTTGAAAATACTTCACATACGGTCATCAGATGCAGAATAATTCCAGTCACACAGTCAATCCACTATTCAGTCAATAGTGTTCGCCATTCACTGTCAATAGCAGTTTGAAGCATCAGAAGGCAATATGAAGAAATGGCTAAGTCTGGAATCAATGCATCAATTTAATCAGAGGTGCCTAATTTTCTAAGGTGTCAGATGATGATTTTAGCAGTTGTTGCTCCCAATAGACATTTCATCCTTGTCATGTAGGCTTGGCAGTGGATATCTCAGCACAGTCACAGGATCATTCAATCATCTGGAAATCGGAGTTGAACATGGACAGATGTAATTTCGCAGTCAGCTATAAAATAGGAGATTCTTAAAAATCTCATAACTCTTGCAGATGGATGCCTAAAAGATCAAAATTTGACTTTTTAGAATCAGTGAAATGTGTTGAGCACAGCAAGATGCTATTTTTGGCAAAATGATAAAAATAATATTTTTGCATGCAAAGCATTAAAAAGTGATGAATTTCTTCAAAGATAAATATTGGGGCCACTTTTAGTTCTTTGCATGTTTTGAAATTAAAATATTATTTTTAGTCTAAAGACTCAGAGACAGTGGTAGTTCATCTGGTCAAGGGCCAATCAGATTGCTTCTTAACAATTAGGGTTTCAGTATGCATGCATGTTGGTATGAATTTATCTATTTAACCAAGCATGGCCTCTTTTCTCATTCAAACAGCTTTGAAAGTTCGAATTTCCTCAAAGAGATTAGTGAATTTTCATCAGAGAATCAAGCTCAAAGGTGATAGGTAAATTTGTTTGCAGGTTCAAGTCCAGATTCAACATCAAATTTAAAAATAGAGTGGCGATTTTGAAAGAAGAAGGCATAAAACAATTAAAATAATAAAAAAACATATTTTTCTCTTCTAGATTTATTCCATCTTCTCATCTTAAATTCTCTCGCATGTTCGAAGTGTTTGCAGATTTTGGCAAAACAAATTATCTGGGTTGATTCAGAAGAGCTTTCTTAGCAAAACCCATGTGCCAAAAAATTTCAGGAAAATTTGTTCCAGAACATCTGTTCTTGAAGCTTTAATTTTCTCAACTGAAATTCTTTTGCATGGCTGAGTAAAGGGCAGATTTTTACATTTCTGACACTCTGGGTTGTCTTAGAATCATTTTTTAGACAAAACCCATATCTCAAATTTTTTCGTAAAAATTCTCATCTGACAAGCTATTTTTAGCCTCGACGGGCTATTTTTGGCTTTCCAAAAAAGTTGTTAGAATACAGCCGTGTTCATAGTCAACAGGCGAGTTTTTCAGAATGCATTTCACTCAGCTCGAATTCAAGACCAAGTCGGTCATAGCTCATAACTTCATCGGGACAGTTGATACAAATCTACATAAGGTATTGCCAGAAGTAGTTTTCGATCCACTTAAGATCAAGGATTCGGTTATCAAGAATATTCAGCAATCCAGTTTACTCGAGGCCACTTCCATACCTATTTTAGTGCATTGCATGGAGTTTGTAATATCTTGCATCAAGTATTACAATTTCGCTACATGAAAGATACGATCAATAGATGGACGTGTCATATGCAGTCTCAAACCCCTTGATATCGAGCAAAGTTTGGATATTCCTCAACATCCAGATGGGTTGGGCATTTCCATGAATAAGAGCGAGCAAGCATTCAATGTTGAATTGGATAGGTGTCAAAGCATGAAAAACATGAGAAGCGTCAAGTTGTAGAAGAAACAATGGCCATCACTTCAATTACAAAGCCACCAGGGTTATCAGTCAATGAAGTGCCAGTTTGAGTATGCAGAGATTTCCAGGTTTGCTTGAGTTGCTGACAAATAGTGAATTGATAGTTGAGACATGTGATGACTGTTAGATAGTGATGCAGTCAACAACCTCATGGAGGGGTTATTTGCCCAAGATTAAGGCCAGTAAACTTCAATTCTAGGTGTCCCACCTTTTTCAAAATAGACATTAGACACAGGAGTTAAATTCGAGGCTTCTTTCTGAGTTAACTGGTTGTTACACATTGCATGCCATATCTTTCTTGGAAACATCTACATACACTTGGAGTTTAGATTAGATTTCTATGTTAACTGATGATAGCATTCCAGCTAACTTGCTTTCAATAAGGACGTGCATGCTTGCACATTGTCCATTTAGATTAGATGTTTCAGTTAACTGATGATAGTTTCCCAGTTAACTATATAGTTTCATTCAATTAGGGTTTAGGAATAAGATCTTGCATGCACTGCAAGACTCTAGTTGACTCAAGGTGATTTTAGGGTTGCCTACACCTTGAAGTCTATAAATAAGAGCTTTAAGCTCATTTGTAATTTAACTTTTGCTTGATAGCATACATGTTGCGCCTACCTTGCATGTAGTATTGTTATTACTGTATATGTTCAAGAGTGATTGCTGTTATAATAAATTGTTGCACCTACCTTGCCTTCATGTTATTTTCATAGTGTTTATTAAATCTTAGTTAAATGGGGTTGTTGGTTTGATCGTTATTGCATGCGTTTTTTGTCTATACAATATATTGTCCCAGTTGCTTACCCTGTGTTTTTTTTATCATGAGCCTATTCAAAAGAGAAAATAGTTGTTCCCACCTTGCCTTCATGTTGTGAAACTGTACTTAAAGGTTATTGTTTGATGTGTGTGATAGTAGAGTCATTCAGCCAAGCAGATAGTTGCACCTACCTTGCCCTCATGTTGTGAAGTTGTACCAGGTTTACCGTTTATTCGTTTGTTTTAATAAGCTTTTTCCTGGATAAGCAAATAGTTGTGCCTCCCTTGCCTTCGTGGTGTGAGCTCGCACCTGAAGTTTATCGTATAATACATTCCTGCTCCATTTCATCATGCTCTGTTTCTTGAGGAAACTAGATAGATTTAAAGAAGTTAGCTTAGTTGTAGTTAGATGATTTGTGAAACCAAAAAATACTCAACTGCAACATTCTAGGTTTTCTTAACCTTGTGTCTCTACCAGCAGAGAACAAAAAGATAGGATTTAGTTTACATTTCTATTTCATGCATTCCAGCACAATGAGGGAGCTTCCCCTCCTAATTTGAAGAGCACTCATTATGTAGTGTTCATAGTTGTCAGTACAAACTTACACTCTAGAGGTGTTAGTTCTTATGCCAACAAGGTGATTGAACTGAACTCTCCAATATAATAAATCCACATACTGCCAAACCCATCTCAGTGTGTAGTTGAATGCCCATGGGTAGCCCATGATCACTACTATAAGATATCCTGTAGGTGCGGTGCATGTGATATGCTTGAAGTCTCAAACCTGTAAGATTGTATAGTGCACTATGTTATGTAGCTCTCGATATAAAAAGAATATGGGATCATAATATTGGTGAGCTAACATACTGCGACCCCAAGAATAGATGGTATGATGTCGCTCCATCTCACAGATAGTGTGAACGAGGCCCCCATCCAAGTGTGCACCTCATCCATTAGTAACAAGAGTTAAATCCATAGTGACAACCATAATTTTTTGTAGCAATGGTGAGCAAGTGCATAGTAGACACTAAAGCTCAAAGTGAACACTGATGTCTCTTGTTCATATAGGATGAACCACACAATACTCAATATATCATCGCATCTTCCTATGTGTGTCATCCTTCTTAATATGGACGGTCTCACCATGGATGGGTAATCTCAAAATATGGTGTATATCCTCAAGGGTCACTGTCATCTCTCCTGAAGGTAGATGGAAATTTCATGTATCTATATTCCATATCTCTACTAGTTCCATTAGCATTTCATCATGATACCTCATGGGTGGCATGACATAGATCCAAAATAAATTGGTATCACATAGGATGTCTACCTCCTCATCGGTCAACTGAGTAACTTTCTCCCAAATAAGGGTGAATAATCTACCTCCTAAACACTCATGAGCATGAGGTGAAACCTAAAGAAGATGAAAGAAATTATCAATAACATGCTTATATATATTCATCAATCAATTAAAAGTAAATTAAAGTTTCTCTAGGATACTTGGGCCAAAATTGGACAGTTGGGCCATTTTTTGGACAGGGGGTCTTGGACACTTTGTCCATTTTGGAATGCTTGGGCCAAAACTGGACACTTGGGCCACTTTTGGATAGGGTCCCAAAACTTCCTAAAAATACACAAAAAATGTTATAAACATAAAAATGTAAACACAAAGTAGTTTACATTGGACTTATCATATATCTAAGCTCACAGTGTGCCACCTCCTCACAAAACATCCAATCTAGGGGGCTTGTATGCACGTTGGATCGGCATATTTACTCACTCTGCAACATGGTAATTTTTCAAATGGTAAATAAAAATTTATTTTCAAAATCATTATATTTCACTAACATATAGTAAACATTTGTAATAGTACATCTTTAAATCACCATAATGGGGGCTAGTGAACTTCATTTTCAATGCCATTTGTTGCATTGGATTTGTTGTTTCTTCCCTGATCTTATTTAATTTCTATTGATATGTGGTGTTGTAACATCAATGCCCTGTTATAATCATTTACATCACCAAATAAATAAATTAGATGTGGCTAGATTGCTACCCTGATTCCACCTCCATAAAGCAAGCAAGATCAGGGGGCATACATCTACCCTCGAATTCAATTCTCCATAGAAGTTTGATGATTTTGAATAGCTAGCAAATAAATTTTGTAGGATATGATTCCTAACATTGTGTTTTTGCAGATGACTAAATTGGGGGCTTCATTCTCCCCATTCACAAATTAATTCCAATATCCATATGAGTATCCTTTTATGAAGAATAATTTGTTGCAAAGGCAGTTGTCGATGCACCAAAATATTGACTTGTTAATAATCGATACAGCTATTGGATTTATACAAGATCAAAGATCTACAAGAGGTGGTTAAACCATGTCATGAAGCCTCAGTGCTGCATTGGCCAACTCCAAGGATACCAAGGGTGACACCTTGCAACAATCCCCCCTCCAATACAAGTGATGGGTTTGAAGTTGTGACCTCATCTTTGATACCAATTGTTGCAAAGTGGGTTGTCATTGCACCAAAAGATCGACCTGTTAATGCTCGATATAGTCATTGGATTTATACAATTTCTAAGATCCATAGGAGGTGGTTAAACCATGTCACAAAGCTTGAGTTTTGAGTTGGATCACACTAAGAAGACCAAGGGTGACACCTTGCAATATAATTTACTTTTGATACTTTAGCTTGTATATGCACATAGTGTCATGTTGAATGCATAAGAAAATTGAGATGGGGGTGAATCAGTTTTACCTTAAAACTTCAAAGCCCTTATACACTTTCATATCCACATTAACTTAATTAACCATTAATTTTTTATAATGATTTATCATGAAAAGAATATATTGGAAATTGAAACAAACCAGCACCATGCATAATAAAACACCATATTTATGTGGAAAACCCAAGATGGGAAAAACCATGGTGAGGATTAGCTCACAATATAATGTAAATTCAACATAGAATACAATAGTGCTCATTGTCGAAGGCTCACTCCCAAAGGCTCATACCAAAATTGAAAAGAAGATAGAGAAGAATTTTACACAGAGAAATCCATCTCAATGCAATAGAGAAATCCACCACAATATCATCAACACCTTTGAATCTTGACTAAAGAATCTTAGACACCTTTTGTTCATCGCATCTAGCAGTCTAACACATGAAAACTCACACTGCACTTCTCAAATTCAAACTCTAATACTCTTCACTTCGCATCATTCACATCTTACTTATCTATCCCATCATCCCTCAATAACTCAGCTCGTATTTATATTATATTCAACCTTAAAACCCTTCTCCAAGGTCAGCTATGCACATCAACTATGGAAATTTAAATTAGGTCGGTGCCAAATGTAATGCCCTGCCTTGCAACCCTAAAGGAAGTTATAATTAACAACTTAAGTGAACCATTTTTTTTTTATAAAGTGCAATAAAATACACATTCACTTACTAATTTACAACAACCTCTAAGGCTACAAGGTTAGGATTACTTAAACCCACACATACATATTACATATAACCATAGCATTATAAACTTTATGAAATAAACATCATACATCATAAAAATACACATAACATAATAAGATGAACATTCAAGATACAATCTCATAATCATTACCTTAATCCAATAGTTGCAACACTCATTCTCAGAATGAGACAATAGTACAAAAGCATAACAATTATAGAATTCCACCTCATAAACATAAGAGGGGTAAAATAACTTATACAAATTAGAATATTACAATGCAAGAAAATACAATAGAACCACGAGCTGTCCATCTTGATGTCTTGCCTCCATGAACTGAAGATCAAGGGGGACCCAATGGTTTTGGTGCATGTTCCACCCAACCATGTGGTACCTGAAGGCCCACCCCCCATGCTAGGAGATAGTAACCACATAACATGGACAAAGATACTACTACCTCTAACCAAAGACAGACTCATAATGACATAATCAAAAAAATGAACTAAATAAGTACAACTCAGGTACAACACTAATATCACTGACATAGGTCACATTGCTTCTAGACATAAAATAGACCAATTATGTTCAGAGAACCATACATGTATACAAATACCAATCACCAAGGGAATCTCAAGTGCACACAAATTAGAAAACATAAACACTCCAACTCTAGGAGGATACAAATAATAGAACACACTCCAAACATCTTGGAGGCAACAACACATAGTCCACTCCTTTCACAGGAGGTACAAAACATCCTCGTTCATAAAAACCGGGTAAAACTGAAAAGACACCATGCACTACCCAAGGGAAAACAACTGGATGGCATAAAGATTCAACAACCCTTATCCACTAAGTTCTTCAAGAAGACTTATAATTTAGGACTAACACTAGATCTCAAAACCCGCAATGCAACTTGACTTCATAGCAACAAAAGCATTCAAGTCATAAATCAAATCTAATATTTGCATTTCCTAAACCCATATTCATTCAATAGGTAACATTAACAAGGTCAAAGACACACTTACAGGGTTAACTCAAATAATCATATACCCATATTTCTATTTCCATTATAAGAAATTTTAAAGAATTTGAACTTACATCCCCTTACGAAATACAGAGAACTAGAACATTTAAGGCAATCACAAGAGCATTACTATTTTTGGATATACTAAATTCATATCTCCTTCATATTTCATTCACAATAAATTAATTGCTCTACTTGAAATATAATAAATTAAAATAGCCATTTGCCTCATCCTATATAAACAACTTCTTAATTTACCTTTAAATCGACACAAATCCATGCAAGTAAACTCTTTCCATTTCCTAACCAAATCTTACATCTCATTCAATTTTCTATTTAAAACATTCAATCCCTTTAATATCATAAAATATTGTTTCTTTATCCATTTTCTCATATACACTAATCAAACCATTTTTAAATCTCTATTCAATAATATATTGCATGCTTCTTATTAAAATAAAATACGATAATGAATTTACACTTAATATATGTATATTTATGTTCCATATTATGTATACACCAAATATATATATTAATAACTTAATTATATATATATTCTTTAATATTCCAATCACAATGATTAAAATTGTTCTATGGAAATAAACGAAACAAAACAAATATTTGTCTTTTCTAATATAATTAGTTCCTAAATTTACGTCTAATACAACATAAACTATTGCAAATACTATATTCAAATTTTCTATCCAAAATCTATACCACGCATTCTAATTTTATCCTTTAAAATCCCTATTCCCAATAATATAAAACTTTCGCTCTTTCAACTTAATTGAAATAATTAAACAAGTATCTTCAATCTACAAATACAAGAAATATTAATTTAAACAATTTCAATCAATTTCAATGTTTACTTCTAAAACTAACATCAGTTCTCTATTAACTGGATTCCTTTCATTTTCCAACTAACTCAAACGATTTAATTATTTAATATAAAATACTTTTTTCCTATTAAACTGAATTATGTATACTAATCAGTTCCAATAAAAATATTTCTTTCAGATACACAACTAACTCTTCTAATTTCTACAATTCATTATGTAATTCATTATATCGATAAAACTGAATTAAGAATTCATCTTTTCAGATAGGGGAGAAATTATACTAATATTTAATTCTCTAATTACTCTTAACAAAATAAGTATTTTCAACTATAACTCAAAATATTTCACTTTAAATTAAATAACCAATTGCCCTTGCAAATTAAATCATTATAAAATTAATCAAATTAACATTTGGTCTCTTCCATAACTTATTGTGTTAAAATAAGATCAATATTTGGACTATAACCCAATATCATATTTATATTTTTCCAATTAAATCAAATTAATAATTGGACCTTTTTACACATGAATTTAAATTTCACAATTAAATCTTAAATTATGCATTCTTTAAATCAGATATTTAACTCCTTCAATTAAACTTTAACATGTCATTTTAGAATAAACAATAATTTCTCAAAACGTTTATAATTTTATTTCCACTAATCTAATATACAGATTTTATTTAAATTAATATAAATAAATATAATACTTTAATATTATAAATTATAATATAAAATATTATTAAATAATATTTTAATATTATAATAACAATACATAAAATATTAATATTTATAAATATCAATTTATTATTATTTTATTATCAGAGCAACCATGGGAAAATAACTTAACAGTAGTCTCGTGTTTCAAGCATAACTCAAAAACTACGATCTGGGTATTTGTGATTTTCTTATAGAGATAAGAAAATTCTAAGATGCAGAAACCCTTTAAATTTCCTGACAACCCAGTTTGCGTAAGCGGAGTTATATGCGACGCAACAGACCATTTTACCATGAAAAATATAACTACCCTGCGGATTTTAAAATCTGATTTTTAATAATAAATAGAGGGTTTAATTTTCTAAAAATATTCTAAAAAACATTGTTCAATCTCTATGTTTGAATCCAAAACAAAATAATCGATTTCCTCAAACAAATTAAATTCAACTGAGGTTTTCACAATTTTCACTCAAGAATTTTCACAAAACAAAAGCTACAAATTTATTTGATTCTTTTCTTCTAACAACAAATTTATTTTCTAAAAGAGATTTAACAAACAAATCTTTAATCACTACTATTTTAAAAACAATCAAGAACAATAAAAACACAGAAGAAAACCTGGCTCAAGAAGCTACAGGAAGAGATGAATTTCTGCTGCAAGCCTCCTCCAAAGATTTCCTGAATTTTCTTCAATCATCCAATGAATCCAATCCAAAACCCAACAAATGCAAACAATATTTCCTCCAATCAATTCTACAATCAAACTTTCTTCAAACCCTTCCTTTGTGCAAATTTTTCCAAAATTTCTTCTCTGCTGTAAAAATATTTTTTTCTAAAAACTTTTCTCCCCTAAAATTAAAACGTGTATTCTTTATAAATCAAAAATACCTAATTCACATTACATGCAAATTAAATATTAATTTCAATTTCAATTCCAATTTCAATTTTTACAACCCTAATTCACATTGCATGCAAATTAGATATTAATTTCAATTTCAATTTTTGAAAGCCCACTTTCAATTTAAAATGTAATTTCAGATAATAAATTAATTTCCAAAGTTGAAACTCATTTCCCAAATAAACATTTAATTACAATTTCTAATTTAATTCCCACACGTTGAAATTAAATTCCAAAATTAATTTTAATTCTTTTATTTCCTTTCATTTTCTTGCATCATGTTTAATTAATTAATTTAATTATTTAATCACTAAATTCAACCCCCTTGGATTAAATTTAATTGATTAAATAAATTAAATATAATTAATTAATTTTAAATATAAAATTTTATCCACATTGCATTATTTAAATTAAATAATCATCAACATGATTTAAATGCAATTATTCTAAATATCTATTTCCAAATCAAGAATCCTTCAGAATTAAACAAGATTAAAACAAGGCAATGAACGACTCGACACACACAACTGACGACACACTATGGCTAGGGTGTAGACTTGACACAAGTTACCTAGCTATTATCGACACGCTCAAACCTGTGAACCCAGGTGGAGTCGATGTCATGTACCTGCAATCCTGCAACCAAGTAAACAACATCATACAATATATCTAGCATATAATACACACCGTGAAGAAGGAATTACGAATTCGTAGGGCGCTCGCAAGCGAGTGATGCGAACCCGTCTTCTTCACCAATACACTCATCGAAACTAACACTTCCATCATAATTCCAATAGTCTCATAATAACATCTCATGCTAACTCTACAACATCATTAATCCATAATGCATGTGAAACAATAATTAGATCAACACATCACACAATAATAGTTGTCGCTCAATAGTAGCAAACAAAACATCATAACAAAATGTATCCAATATCAAAGTAACTGCAACCAAACATAACATAAAGCAAACCGAATAAGGAGCAAAACAAAGGGGTATTACACCAAAACACTTTTGGGGTGGATAGAAGTGAAAGAGGAACACAACATTCCTTATTTAGGACCAAAATCCATAACACCACACAACAATATGATTCTACAAACAATAAATATCCACCATAATTAGTGTAAACACCAAGGTCAGTTGTTACCAATGTAAACACCATTAAAATTTTAAGTACATACTTCCTTTAATCCAAAAACACCTCACAGAAAATAAATGACACCTGAACATAACCCAAAATATTCCAAAAACACTTGAAATCCAACAAAATCCTTCGCAACAATTTCCACCTAAGAAATGTACACACCCACTACACTTAGATAACTCTTCCATATAGTGTGACTCAAGAAAATAATCTAACTTTTGAAGCACCAAACCTTGAACCACCTCAACTAAAGTAAGATACAAACACCATAAACACACCTTCAGATCCATAAGACCCGAAACCACTCTATGAAGAAACATGGAGCAAAGACATTTCTCTCATACACCTTTGTAATGCACTATTCACACACTAGTGACCAAAACTTCTTTTGTATAGCAATCCAGCACACCAAATTTTGAATACTACACCTCTAAAAGTCCTGTGATAACATATCTAAGATCCATAGCTAGATCTTCAACCTAGAATAAATGTGGAGCAACACTAGAACACTACTCTGCAACCCAAAACAACACTGCAACACGTTGTTTCCTATTTTTATCATTTTTTCTCAAAATCACTTGAAAACCAAGCATTAGAGATAAATCCTCATTAGTTTCTCATCACCACCAAGCCAACTACAACATAGTAACTCAACCACATATAAAATATTATCAAAGAAACACTAGAGGTTGACACTATTAGCTTATTAATGACAACAAATGAAACTAATCAAAGCATAGATAACACTAATATACTCGTGCAGCAATCTCCCTCAATAATGATCTTCTTCATCCTCTTGCAGTTGACACCAATGACAGCACAAGCTTGTTTACATCAATGAAAAAAACATTCTTCTCATACTTGCAACAATATCCCCTTTGCCATTGATGGAAACACATGATGTGAAAACCCATCAAAGACATAATAGCTTTGCTCCATACCTATTTACTTTTCTCTTTTCTCTTTTCTCACTCTCCTTCTTTCTATACTATTCTCTCCCCCTTACTATTCTCTTTTTCATGTGTCTTGTTCTCCCCCTTTGACATCAATGGAAAATGAAAAAATATGTGTATCACTGATGCTTCCCCCTTTGACATTAATCAACCTTCTTACAACTACTCAGTGTACTCCCCCTTAGGAGCACACACCATACGACACCAATCAAAAACTATAACACTTACTCCCCTTCACTGCAACAACCAACAATGTCACTACCTACTCCCCCTGAGAGGTAGCCACCGACACTAGTCCAGACAAAAGAATAGATCTTGAAATCCACTGGACTAATACATCTCCGTATGCATCTAGTTCAAAGAAGGAGGTCAATGACCCCTGACTTCTCCCGAAGATACTAAAATATATCCTTACGAAGAGCCTTAATGAAAATATCAACAACCTAATACTGTATAGGCACATATTCAAGCTTAATTTCATTTTCTACAACCTTCTCTCTCAAAAAGTGATATCAGATTGAGATATGTTTTTTCATTGAATGCATTACCGAATTCTTTGAAATATTGATAGCAATTGTATTATCATAGAAGATAGAAATTGGTTCATCATATATTACTCTGGTATCCTTCAATGTGTCTCTCATCCACAACACCTATGTGTAGCAATATGTTATAATTTATTATACCTTTGTGGTACATAAAGACATTGAATCTTATTTCTTACTTAGCCATGACACCAATTGTATCCAAGAAATAATGCACCACCACTTGTAATTTTCCTTTCATCCACACAAGATGCCCAATCTTCATCTGTATAAGCACTCAAAGTAAAATCAGTATCCTTTGGATACCACATGACACAATTCAAAGTTCCCTTCAAGTATTTGAATATCCTCTTCATTGCTCAACATGCGGCTCTCTAGGATCTTCTTGAAATCTAGCCACAAGACAAACTGCATGCATGATATTTGATCTAGTAGTATTTAGATATAGCAATCCACCACCAATAATTGATCTATACTTGCTCTTATCAACCTTAGGAGATTCATCATTCTTTCTCAACTTGCAACTAGTAACCATACGGGTACGCACCCATTTAGAATCTTCCATTCCAAACTTCTTCAACATCTCCTTGAAATTATTTGATTGTGAAATGAAAATACCCTTATCTATCTGATTGATTTGTATCCCAAGGAATAAATTCATCTCCCCAAAAATGTATATTTCAAACTCTTTCTACATTTACTCTACAAACTTCTTGTACATATCTTCATTGCCTCCAGAAATTATGTCATCAACATATACAACCAAAATCAAGATTTTATCTTTTTTAACTTTAAAGTAAAGATTGCTATTTGCGATACCTTTATTGAATCCTTGTTGTATCAAATATCTATCCAACCTTGAATCCTTGTTGTGATAACTTTATTGAATCCATGTTGTATCAATCCATACAATTCCTTCTTCAATCTACAGACCATGTGCGGTTTGTGTGATAACTGAAATCCTTTTGGTTGTTCTATGTATACCTCTTCTTCCAATTCTTTATTCAAGAAAGTAGACTTCACATCTATTTGATAAACTTTGAAATACTTATGTGCTACAAAAGCCAAAAATATCTTGATAGCTTCCATTCTTTCCACCGAAGCAAATATCTCAAAATTTATTCCTTCAACTTGTGAGTAGCCTTTACAACAAGCCTTTCCTTGTTCCTTACTACTTCATTCTCATTTAGTTTTTTTTCTGAGTACCCACTTATTTCTAATCACATTCTTTTTTTTAGGTCTTGGGACAAGTTCCCAAGTCTGATTCTTCTCAATTTGCAATAGTTCTTCTTTCATAGCCTTGATCCAATATTCAACCCTGCATGCCTCAATCACTATCTTAGGTTCAACTTCATAAAGTAAACATAGATTTACATGTTCTTCAATAGATCTCCTTCTTTTCAATACACCTTTATTCTTATCTCCAATGATTATATCTTCAAATTATTCTTCACATACTTAGGAGTTTTAGGAATCTTTTTCGAAGCTTCTTCCTCTTTAATATGCAATTCTCATTCTTCAGCCTTTTCTTCTTCTCTACAACATGACTCATTTGATTCATATCCATCTATCATTATTGAATTCTTCTACAAATCTTCATCAACCTTGAAACTTGCACTATCAACAATCTTTCTCGACCTCTTGTTGTAGCACCGAAAAGCTTTGCTTCTAGTAGTATATAGAAGGAAGATACCTTCATCAGTCCTTGCATCAAACTTTCCTAAGTTATCTTCATCTCTTTTGATATATTTTTTTCTTCAAAACACTCTGAAGTACTTGACAATATGAATCCTTTCATACCATAGCTCACAGGGAGTCTTTGTGTTGTTTTTTCTTGCTTGAACTCTTTTAAGTATATAAACAGTAGTATGAATATCTTCTCTCTAGTATAATTTTGGTAGATTTTCCTCTTTCATCATTGTTCTTGCAGCTTCTTGAATAGTCCTTCTTTCTTTTAAACACTCCATTTTTCTAAGGAGTCCTAGGGGTAGACAAGTGCCTCTTTATGCCATGATTCTCACAAAAGATGTTAAATTCATTGGAGGTGAACTCTCCACCTCTATCAACCCTCAAACATTTGATTTTCATATCCATTTCATTCTCAACCATAAATTTTAATGCTTTAAACCTGTCTAGAGCTTCTAATTTTTCTTTGAGAAAAGTAACCCATATCATTCTAGGATAATCATCAATTAAAAGCATAAAATACCTATCACCTTGAAGACTTTTAACTCATGTAGGCACACAAAGATATATATGCACTAATTCTAACAATCTAGTAGTACATTTTTCTCTGACTTTGAAGCTACTTCTTGCTTGCTTTCCAATTTGACATTCTTTACAGGCAACATTGATAGGCTTTGTAATCTTTGGAAAATCTCTCACAGCTTGAACTAAAATTATCCCCACTAGGTTATCAAATTTGATGTGACACATCCTTCTATCACATAGCGAGATTTCATTAATCTAAGTCATAAAGCAATGGCCATCAAAACCCTTAAATTGATAAACATTTCCATCTTTTCTTCTAGTAGAAACCATAGTTCTGGATCCTTTTTTCATCTCACATCCATCATCTTGAAACATAAGATTGTATCATTTTCTACACATTTTTCCAACACTCATGAGGTTATGTCTTAAACCCTTAACATATTAAACATCATCAATATTATATTCCTGAAATTAATTGAAATTGATATGCGGGCTATATTTCTTCATCATTTGTCGGGAGATAAATTATTTCATCATCGTATCTTTATCAAATCATCAGAAAATCATTAAATTTCAAAAAATTCTAAAAATCATCAAATCATCAATTTATCTCCCGAGGGGGCATACTATCGACAATCATCTGGAAATCAATGTCTGGGGCATGTCTGGGGCATATGGAATTATTTTTTATCATCAATCCTTGCAGTAGCAGCAAAATTTTTTTTGAAGCAACGCGTAAACACATCACTTCAAAGAGGGGCAAAATGTATACACCTAAAATTGGTCTGGAGCATCTGATTAATTAAATACAAATTATTTAATTAATTATCCTAATTTCCTCTACTTTTGAATAAATAGAAATATTTATTTATATAGTTTACATTTAAATTCATCTTAATTAAATACACAAAATTAAATACTTTGTTTGATTTAATTATCAAATCCCTATTTTATTCTATCACATCAATCCTAAACTAATTAAATAAAGATCAAACACTTTATTTATTAATTGCCATATTCTTTTGTTTAATTTAATAAACAACTTCTATAGTTCACTTTATTAAATTATTTATCCTTCTTTTGCTAATTTAAATAAATCAAAATAGTTGAATAAAAGCATAAAAAATATTCCATCTATATTTCCTCAAAAATGAATTAGATATCCTATGTCTAATTTATGTCTAAAATATGTCACAATTAATGCTTTGAAATTCCAAATTCTTCTCTCAAGCCTCCTCCATCAATTTTTCCTCTTCTCTTGCCTGGTGTTTTCATGGGTAGAGACAATCACCAAAATTCTCTGCATCTCCTCCATCTTTCACCATTCAATCCTCCAGATTGAATCCAAGCCTCTCAATGCCATCCCTGTGCATTTCTACAGCCAGGAAATCTATAAATACAACCCATTGAACCAAGAAAAGGATCCAGATAATCTAACTTATGCACTCTTACTTTGCAGGAATTCAAGCATCAAGCACATCAAGCACTCAAGCATCCAATATCTAGCAATCAAGCTTTCATACCATGGCTGCCTCCTGTAGCTGCATTTATATGTTTCATGTCAATTCATGCTAGTTTAGTTTCATTTAGCTACATATCATTACATTCGCATCCATCTCATTCTTTGAATTGTCATTTTAACAATCATAGTGTACTCACGATCTGAGAGCAATAGCGGTTTGATAAATCTTTGAAGATAGAGAACAATATGATGCTTTCAATTGATTATTGTTTTGATTTGATTCATTAGCTTTGTTATTGATATAATGTTGTATTAAGAAGTGTGTTTCGTGCTTTACAGATTATCCATGCTTACACATTGTACTTACTAGTACCCTTCTTCATTATCCTTCTATATCATCAAGATCCTCCTAATTTGATTCCTTATTTTCCTCTAATTTCCCAACCTTAAAAGTAGTCTTGGTTTTTGTACCACTATTTGTTCCAAATTATCTCATCTCAAAACTATTAAAGAGCCATACAACTTATCTTTGGTATATTTTTTCAAATTTGTAAATTATTCAATAACAAACACTTTATGACTATAATATTTAGGAAGAGTTTTGAGAATTTTCTTTACCACTTTTGATTCTTCGAGTTTGCCACCAAGACCTTTGATGGAGTTGAAAACTTCATCTACCCTTTGCATATAGCTTGTGACATTTTCTTCTTCAAACATCCTTAGGTTCTCAAACATGATCTTTGGATTTTTCTTCTTAGCTTCTTTGACCTTATCATCTCCATAAATGCTTTCTAACTTATCTTGATTTCCTTTAGCAATTTTCATGCTCATCACTTTCACCAATTCAAAAAATTTAAGATTTTTTAATAGTGCATACGTTGCTTTACCATTAGTTTCATAGGCCTTGATCTCATTAACAGTACTTGGACCATTTTTAGTTTTAATTTTTCCATCCTTAACAAACTTCCAGACATCATATCCATGGTAAATCAGAAAACTTTCCATCTTTGTCTTCCAGAATGCATAATCCATCCCATCAAATATAGGTATCTCTTTCTTGTGTGCCATCCTAGATCTACCTCAAGTGGTTAATATTTTTCCAAGGAGACTGTATTTAATACCAATTGTTGAATTCACAAGAAAATTGAGAGGGGGTGAATCAATTGTACCTTAAAACTTCAAAACCCTTATACACTTTCAAATCCACATTAACTTAATTAACCGTTAATCTATTATAATTATTTAGCATGAAATAAAACTAAAAGAAACTGAAAAAAATGAACACCATGCACAAGAGAACACTAGATTTACATGGAAAATCCAAGATGGGAAAACCACAATGAGGATTAGCTCACAATATAATGTAACTTCAACACCAAATACAATAGGGCTCACTCTCACAAGGCTCACTGTCCAAAGAAAGAAAGGCTCACTACCAAAGGCTCACTACAAAAATTGAAAAGAAGATAAAGAAGAATGTTACATAGATAAATCCATCTCAATTCAATAGATAAATCCACCACAATATCATCAACACCTTCACAACTTGACTGGAGAATTGTAGACACCTTCTTCTGACTACATCCAAAATTCTAACACATGAAAGCTCACACTGCACTTCTCAAATTTTTACTCTAATACTCTACACTTTGCACCATTTGCATATTACATGTCTATCTCATCATCCATCAACAACTCAACTCAAATTTATATCATCTTCGACCTTAAAACCCTTCTCCAAGGTTAGTTATGTACATCAATTGTGCAAATTCCAACTAGGTTAGTGCCAAAACACTTCTATGGTAGATAGAAGTTAAATTGAACCACAAAATTATTTATTTGGGACCCAAATCCATAACACCATGCTTCTACAAACAATAAATATACACTACAATTAGTGTAAACACCAAGGTCAATCGTTACCCATGTAAACATCATTAAAATTTTAAGTACACACTTCCTTTGATCTAGAAACACCTCATGGAAAATAAATGAACCCTAAACACAACCTAGAATATTCCACAAACACTCTAAAATCCAACAAACTCATTTGCAACAACTTCCACCTAAGAAATGTACACACCTAGTACACTCAGATAACTCTACCATACACTGTGACTCAAGAAAATGACTTCCAAAGCACCAAACCTCAAACCAACTCAGTAGAATTAAGATACCAAAACCATAAATACACCTTTAGATTGACAAGACTAGAAATCACTCTTTAGAGAAACGTGGAGCAAAGACATTTCCCCCAGACACCTTTGCAATGCATTGTTCACACACTAGTGAACACAACTTATTTTTCACAGCAATCCAACACACCAAATTTTGAATACTACACCTTTGAACACCTCGAATAAAAAAATCTGAGATGCATAGGTATATCTTCAACCTAGAATAAATGTGGAGCAACACCAGAATACTACTTTGCAACCTAGAACAACACTGCAACACATTGTTTCCTAGTTTTATCAATTTTTCTCAAAATCACTTGAAAACCAAGCATCAAAGACACATCCTCATAACCTTCATCACTTCTTCATCACCACAAAGCCAACTGCAACATAGCAACTCAACCATATACAAAATCTTATCAAAGCAACACTAGAGGCTAACACCAATATCTTACTAATGACAACCTAGTATAAATAATTAAAGCATATATAACACCAACATACTCTTGCAACAATATCCCTTAATAATGATCATCTTCCTCCTCTTACAGTTTACACCAATGACAACACAAGCTTGTTGACATCAATGACAACACCAATTTTCTCATACTTGCAACATGTCATATGGCCGCTCAAGTGGGAGCTAAATGTATTGTATAAAATTATACTCCTTTTTATGTGATAGTATAATTTTGCACTTAATTTGGACCTATTTTAGTGACCATATGTTTATACATTTTTTATCCTTAATAAATAGGCCCCTAAACCCCTTTATTATGCATCCTAGGGCCTACTTTTATAGGTTTTTGACATTACAGCATGCCTTGAATAAATGCATTTAATTAATTTAAAACCCTGAAACACATTGATCCTATATTTTTAGGCTAGGACCCATTCGCCCTTGGGAAAATGGGTTCCCTTTAATATCCAAAATCAAAATTTAAATATGTTTTTGGTGGTTTTTTAAAGTTCCAGATTCAAGTTTTTAATGTCTTCTATCGGGATCTAATCTTCGGAAAATTGGAGAAGAAGCCTATAAAGCCTAGTCTTTTCACCATTTCAAACTAGAAGAGGGATTTTACAAGAGATCAAGTTTGAAATATCAAGGATAAATTTTGGATAACATTCAAGCAAGCAAATTTGGAGTCTTGGAACAACATTTTGTGTGTATTTTCAAGTCTTCAATTTCATTTTGTCAAGGATTTGATTAAGAAATTTTCATGATTGAAGGTTGATGCATATTGTTGATCAAGATGGATTCTAGGTTTGGGAGATGCTTTTGGCCATTTTTCTTAACCTAATGACTTGTTTCCTAAGTGATCCCATATTTTATCTTCATTCTACTAGCTACCTAAAGCAAGGTATTGTCATATTTCATATTTTATTGGTGCATATGAACTTCTTCCCAATTGAATATTTATCATTTTCCATTATAGGAACCATGCTCTAATGCACTTGAGTAATGTTTCTTTGCATTTTATCTCTTAAAAAACTTAGATACACTTAAGTTTAGGGCTTCCACACACTATTATTTTTCAAATTTACATCATTTCATCAAGGTTTAATTACCAAACTTGGGGTTTGATTGAGGAAAACCCCTTATACACCCAAAACAACATTTTATTTTGAAAAAATTCTATAGATCCAAATCCGGGAGGGAGGATTAAAATGTACAAGAAGAAAGTGTAGATAAAAAGCTACACATTCATGTTTTGAAGTTTTAGAAAGGGCTACTAAGACCCATTCAACCTAGGAGGAATGTGTCTTGCTTTAGGCTGCAAAAAATAGTTTTTGGATCAAGTGCACACCATTTTACCCTTCTTAGATCTATCATTAAACTATTGTTTCTATTTGTGTTATCCTATAAATCAAAATTTCAAGTTTTGTATCATACAATTGAGTGCATTGAGTATTTTATTTTTATCTCCCCAAATTGCATTTTTGTCATATTTGTCATTTTTTGTCATAAAGGAAATCATAGATCCTCTAATAGGGTTGAGTCACCTAAAGGTTGAAAGTCAATCCTACCTTTGGGAGATATATTTTCATAATGAAATTAGAGAAAGCGTAGGTGTATCCCATGCCCTTTTAATCATTTCATGTTGATTAAAATCCTACCTTTTTCTTCATTTCACAAGGTTTCAAATTTCTAGGCACTATCATGATCTTCTGGAACTTTTCAAGACTTTACACGTATAAAATTCAAAATATAAACCCGCAACTTGAAGTTGTATTGTTTTCAACAAAAGTTTTGAACCCCGGGATGTTTTCTATACCACTAAAAAATCTCTACCTTTAAAGAAAAAAGAAGAGATCTTGATTGAATTTGAAAATATGTTCATGTTGGAGCTTGTCGTAGTTAGCACTTTTATAAGGATTTTCATTTTGAACAAACATACCCATAGAGTATAGAAAATAAACGTGTATAGATTTATTCTAGAAACATTTGGGTGCATAAGATAGTATTTTTCACCATTTCCTAAAAAAAATCATTCTTTTTCTGCCATGAGACTCCTTCAATGCCACCATAAAACCCCTTGCATCTTCCATTGCAACATGGGATAAAGCCCATTATTCCTACCTAAGACTCCTTCCACATGCTAGGAAACCCTAAATTTTCCTTTACGTGGGCTATCAATAATGAAATAAACTTGTTCTCTTCTTGGCACCCAAAATGACTAAGTCAAACATTCTTTACTTTTCTTCATTTTCCCTTTAAAACTTTATTTTTAAGAAAATCCATTACAATTTTGCAAACTTATTTTAATCCAAAAGATTAAAATAAGCTAACACTTTTGGCAACCTCTATAGATGTTTTTATCTCTAAAACTTAGTGACCAACTACATTAGAAAATCCATTGGGCATATATTCATGAAAGAACTTAAAAACGTACTAAAAATTAGAACTTTAGACCTTGTATACTATTGTATCACACTCAAAATAGTGCTCTACCTCTTCAAACCTACCCAAACCTACCCAAAAAGACTCAAAACATGACTAAAACTAAATTACCAACCATGCAATGACACTTGGAGGAATGATAAAACACCTAAAACCTATGCGCAACAACACTTATTAACTTAAAGACTCTAGGCTAATATTTATAATCAAACCTTTGCTTCTCAAAAATAAATTTTGAGGTGTATCCCATTGACTAGGATAGGTAAAACTTCACCTTCCATATTGGAGAGCTAGAAGGCATTATGCTATTTGCAACTTGTGATTATGAATGGGCCACTCCACATGGCACAAAACTTAGTACGCTTCACAGTTCTACTCTTTAACTCATCCCATTTGAGGAAAAGGTCACCTTCCTT
This sequence comes from Sequoiadendron giganteum, assembly GCA_007115665.2. Lineage (NCBI taxonomy): Eukaryota > Viridiplantae > Streptophyta > Pinopsida > Cupressales > Cupressaceae > Sequoiadendron > Sequoiadendron giganteum. The sequence goes on along the minus strand of CM021105.1, from coordinate 403,890,634 downwards.
GAAGTCACTAGTGTTGCTCCTTTACCAAAGGTCTTCTTCATTTGTGTTTGGTGCCTTTCTAGTTGTTGCATTGTTTTCCTTCTAGTTTCTTCCAGCTCCATCAACTCATCAAGCCTTACTTCCATAGGTCCTTCTTCCAACATTTCCATCTCCTTTATAAGGCTCATAGCTAGTAACTCAACTGAAATAGGAAAATTTGATTCATTTCCATACACAATAATAAAAGGATAATTTATAGTGGACATTTTAGTAGTAATGCTATCAATCCATAAGGCTGATTTCAATTTTCTATGCCAAGTCCTTTTTTATCTTTTATGGCCCTCTTCATGATCCTGATCAAATTCTTGTTACTGGACTCAACTTTTTATTTCCTTGTGGATATTAGTTAGATGAATTACTCAAATGAATACCATACTTAATAGCCCAATAAATTACTCTTATTCCCACAAAATCCAAAGAATTATCTTAGATGATTAGATCAGAAATACCAAACCTTGTGACCAAGTCTTCATAAAAGTTTAGGATAGCACTTTCATTTTCTTCCTTTAGTGGTGTAGCTTCCATCCATTTGGTGAAATATTTTGTAGTTTTCAACACCCATTTGTGTCCAAAACTAGATGATGGATTGATGACTCCAATAAAGTCAAGACCCTATTTCATGAAAGGCTGGTCAATTGATATTGGATGTAAAGGTAAGGCTGCTAAATTTTGTTTGCCTATAAAAATAGCACATTTTCTACACTTTCTAACCCATGCATGTGCATCCTTGAAGAGAGAAGGCCAATAATAACTATCCCTCATGAATTTAAAGTATGTTTTCTTTGGTGCAAAATGACCACCAGTTGGTCCATCATGAAACTCATGCAATATTTTATCAATTTGATTAGATTCTACAAATCTTAATAGGACACCATTATAGTTCTTTGTAGATAGAAAACCATTCAAAAGGATCTAAGGGATTTCTTGAAGTCTGAAATACCTCCTATTGGCACTTTTTAGCTCTTTGGGACACTCACCAATTTTAAGATAATGCACCATTTCATATTTCCAACTAGTACCCAATGATGGTGTAGTAGTTTGTGGTTCTTCACTTGTCATGAGGATAGCTTCTTCTTGAGTTTCTTCATCATTTTCTAACCCAACAACTAGTTGTTCACACAATCCCTTACCTCTTACTAGCTTTGTAACTTTGATTTACACATCATATTCCATCACTTTGGTGATGCACTTAACCCTCTTTTCACTTAAATATTTACTCAACAAAAACTCTCTAACACCTTGGTGAGCAACCATCAATTGAATCTTGTTATTGCAAACCAAATGATTTTTTTTTTTGAGACTTCTAATCACAACAAGCACATGTTTCTCAACAAAAGAATACCTTTTCTCATAACCTTCTAGGACGTGACTAAAAAATTCTATTGGCTTCTCCAAGCCATCATCATTCTACTATACCAACATATCAGAGATAGTATCTATGCTACCAAAAGCATAAAGGATGAAATATTTGGAAAATTTAGGATTTACCAATGTAGATGTTGTTAATGCTTCTTTGATAGTCTCAAAAATATTTTTCCCTTCTCTTGACTAGCTAAAACTCACATTCTTCTTCAACATTTCAGTTTGAGGCATCAAAATATTGGCTACATTAGGTATAAATATCGTTATAAAATTGATTCTACCAAGGAACTTTGTAGACCCTTTTTATGACTAGGTAAAGGTAAATCAAGACTAGCTCTTACTCTTTCTAGATCAATGGGAACTCCATGTTTTGAGACCACATGTCCAAGGATTTTACCTTCATGGATAAAAAATATGCTCTTTTTGGGGTTAAGGGATATTCCATACTCCCTACACCTATCAAACACTTTCCTTAAATTGGAAAGGTTTTCATTAGCATTCTTCAAAAAAAAAAGTCATCAAGCTAAATCAGCACCAACTTTTAAATTAACCCTTGGAAATCCATGTCCATTTCCCTTTGAAAATTTGCAGTAGCATTGAACAAACCAAATGGCATTCTCTTGTAGGCCATTGTTCCCTACTTGGTAGTGAAGGTTGTCTTATACTATTCTTCATCTTTCACTAGTACTTGATTATACCTAGAATAACCATCAAGTAGAGAAAACCTCTTTGAACCTACAACTTATAGAATTTGTTCCATAGAGGGAAATGGATAATGGTCTTTGAGTGAGTCCCTATTCAAGTCCTGAAATTCAACACAAATTCGTATCTCCCCATTTTTCTTCCTAACAGGAACAAGGTTGGAAACCCATGAGGTGTGTTTGATTGGAAAAATGATATTACCCTCAATCAGCTTATTCAGTTCCTTTTTCATGAGTGGCTCAAGTTTGGGATTCAAAGGCCTTTGTTTTTTCCTTACTTATTTTGCATGTGGCTCAATCTCAGTGGTATGTTGGGAAATCTTGGGGTCAAAATCTTTCAAATCAAAATAGTCCCAAGAAATATAATCATGGAACTCTTGACAAAGTGAAACAAAAGCTTATCTATTCTCTTGAGAACAAAGCTTGCCAATATTAAGAAGCTTATTTTTAAAAATTTCCACCTCTACATAGCCCTCTTGCTTGACATACATGGTGGTTTTTCCCTTTTTAAGCTGATAATATGAACTAAAAATGGGCTATTAGGTGACCAAACCCTTTGGTAACTTTTTTTTTAGTTGTATAATTTGGTCACCATACTACTTTTGTAATTTTTATTGATTTCCAACTAAAAACTTAGCTTCTTCAAGCAAAAAATTGAGCACCTATTCATCACTTTCAAAGAATTTAAAATGGGCATTATTGTCATGAATATATGGCCCTACTACTACCTTAACATATTGTTGTACCTCATCATTTTTAATATCATTTGGAATATCAAATTGGGCATATATGACATCTAGCCTATCAGCATGTTTGTTTTGATTTCTAGGTACAGACAATAAATTAAAAGGATCAAATTAATCTATCATATCCTATACCCTATGCTTATAGGACTTAATAAATTCATTTTTTCACATGCAAGCTTCTTACCTAGTTCACTATCACCAAACACTTGTAAGCAACTTATTTTCCTTTTCCTTGCCCATTCCAGGCCTTGTATAAGACCTTCATACTCAGTTGTATTATTAGTACAACTAAAATAAAAATGAAAAGTTGAGTAATACCTTTTACCTTGTGGAGGTACAAGCATAGAATCCCCACCAACTCCATGTTTACTTCTTGAACCATCAAAAAACATCTTCCAAACTTCGTTTTGTTATTGTTCATGTTGTCGTTCATCCTTCTTTTCAAGGTTAGGAATGATAGAATATTGTTCATGAATCATGTAAACACCTAGGGCTACCTCCTCAACATTTTTTTTTGGATCAACTTCAATGTTTTCAGTTGTCTACTCATCCAATATAATTTTTGAAATACTCTTAGTTTGGATGCTTGGTTCTTTGACAATAGTATGCTCATTAGGGTAAAAAATAGCAAAGTTAGCATTGGCAACATAAGGTACATATGGTTTTATGTGATATTTTTCAATGGAATTAGATTTAATGGACACTTTTCCTCCATATATTGTCCTAAAAAAAATATCTAACCAATCTAAAGATAGATATCCACCTATTTTAGCAGTGAAATCCCTTGAAAGATAAAGAGCAAAGTAAGGTGACAATTCAATCATATAAACATCTCGTGGAATGGAAAATTTGAGACATGCATGAAAGTTAAGATTAAAATTATTAATAACTCCTATAGTATTGATGGTTGTCCCATCAAGTTGAACTACCCCTTTTTCAAGAGATTGATATCCCAAACCCAACCTATCTACAGTTTTCTTAGGCATGACAAAACTACTAGCCCCTGAATCAATCATGCAATTATCAACAAGGCTATCTCCTATGATAAATGACACATAGAAAGGTGGTGGCTTGAATTCTTTTCTTGGCTATCCACTATTGTTTTGGGGTGTATTGGTAAGTACAACCTTGTCTTGGTTAGTAGGATGTGCATTTGACACACTTAAATTTGATAAGGCAGCTTGCAACAAATCCCTTTGTCTTGAGATAGAAAAAGAGTCTCATATAGACATACTAATATTTTATTTATTCATATGCTCAAGTATGTTAAAAGGAGAAATTTTTATCTTTTGATGATCCTTCATAACAATAGTATCTCGTTGCAAGTGTGTTGGTTGGGATTGATTCCCAAGTTGTTATTTGGTGGTACCTTGTTGATTTATTTATATGATATGTGCTAAATGAGATGTAGATGGGCCAACAACCTCTTGGTTCACTCTAGGATCTTGATAAGGCTCCTTATTTTTTGGTTGTCTCATCTCAACAGCCCTCTTTTTCACTCTTGGGTTGGCTACTATAAAATAATAGTCTTGGTTAACTCAACAAAACTCCTCTCCTTACCAATTTAGAAGTGTAGTGTCACTTGGAGGAGGTTCTTGTTTTTGTGAGGGTGTTTTATTAGGTGTATATGGTTGCAAGCTAGACTAATTTTGCATCATTAATTCTTGTTAAATCACCCCATTTGAATAAGTAGACTTGTTATGGGGTTTATTACAAGGGAAACACCACTCATAATCTTGAACTAGGTTGTTTTGGATAGGAACTATCTCTCTAGATGAGATTGGTGTATTTGGGTTGTATGGTTGAAAAACCCTTGGGTTAAGGGGATGCCTTTTCCCTTGCATGGTAAGGTAGCCTATTTTTTTGATCTGGTTGGCCTTGTGCTTGATTTTGGGCTTGGTAAGGTTTGTAATTTTAGAATTGTTGCTTTTTAGGTTCACTAACTTATTTCCAAATTTTTGAAGTAGCCCCTTTATCTCTTGTAGTTCAAAATATTAAGCTAGGCCATATTGTTCATAAACATGGACAATTGGTATAGGGGCTATTTATGGCACTTACATAGGCATAGTTGGCTAAATTTTAGGGAAAATAGGCATTCGAGGTCTTGGGGAAATTTTTCCACCTTGAATGAGGCTATTTCCAACTCTAATATCCATCTCATATGCCTCAAGAAGTGTGTTTACACCCATAGATTGTATCATTACCGAAATATCACTATTAAAATCTCTAAAAATATAGAAAATCATGTTGGGTTGAACGTCTTATAGGCAAAGGGGGTGGTGGGCCCAGCTCAGTTGGATAAAGCATCCTATTGTAGGCAAGAGGTCACAAGGTCTAGTCTCCCCACCATCCTCATGGTACCTGAGGGCGTGTCATACTGGCATCACCAATCACATGAAAAAAAATTACCATGCACATTGCAATTTATAGGGGGATGGATACCCGACTCATTCCTGCGGTCTAAAAAAAGGTCTCACTAGTAATAAGATTTCATCCCAATTCCTTTAAAAATGCAGATTGAAATTCACCATGTGCTCATGAGGAGCCCTCTTGATAGTATTCAATTGTTCAACTATATACAAATGGTTTGATTTGTCTTCAAAATTCTTACAAAGATGGTCTCCCAACTGATCTCAAGTATTTATTGAGTTCACCCTCAACCCCTGAACCATTATAGTGCCTTTCCTTTGAAAGATGTTGCTAGCAACCTCACTACAACATTCTCTTCAATGATGTAGTGGACCACACAAAGTGTAGCCACATCTTTTATGTGCTTATTTGGTGTATTATGATCTTCACCAATGTAAAATGGCACAATTTTCAAGGTTTCCATGGGAATGTCATCATGTTATTGCAAATTTAGTGGGATACCTTGATTGAAAGGAATAAAACTATGGTTCCTTTGTGCTACCATAGGAACCAAAGGTGACTGATTTACTAGGATATGAGAATATACCCTTCCCAAGGGTGGTGTAGAATTCACCCTTCTTGAAAAATTTAGGCTCCTTTGCAATTTATTTCCCTTTCTCCTAGGTGGAGAAATCTATAGATATTCAAAATTGGTTGCACTTCCTCAAGTTTTGACCCTTCTAATATATCATTCATGCATTGTCTTCTTCAAAACTAGGTATTAAAGTCACCCGATATGTACTGAATGCTTCAAAAAGTCTGAAAATTGTTGGTAAACATACCAAAACCAAAAAGTATGAGTTTATTTCTTGAGTATTTATAGTTTAAATAGTCCCACCAAGCATGCCAAACATTTTTATCACCTAAGTACACACCCTTGCTAAGTTGCAGAACTTAGCTTACTAGTGAAATATTAGATCTTTTCTAGGTTTATGGGTCACCTATAATGAAAAAGAACCTCTAGAGAAGGCTAGTTCCCCATGGTGTTCACCTATACTAACTTACACTACTATTTTTAATAATGAAAAGAGGGTAGAAAGATGGCATGAAATGAATCTACTATGAGGCTGATGCACCTAAATGTGTTTTTCTTAGACTTTAGATAGATTTTTTGACATACAACTAATCAATATCTTAGGTTGTTTGTGCACAACATTGGTGTTTTGATATTCCTATATTTTAGTGTTTCATTTAAAGTTCCACATTTTTTATAGCTTTAGAACGAATGAAAACTAATATTCTTTACAACTAACATCTGCTTAAACTATGACACAAGCAGTAACCTACATAAATATATCTTTTTCTACTTGAAAATGATGGAAGTAAGAAATTCATCTAAGGATTTGCATGAAAAATAATGAAAATGTCATCAATTACCTCACATACACAACCATGACAGAACCTTTAAAGGAAAAAAGGTGCTTATTTTATTGATAGAAGATGCTTTTTGCAAATAAAAAGTTTGACATATATTTTCTATGATTGAAAATACTCCAAAAATGAAGATTTATAATGCTTTATTTCAGTTGGAAAACTAAAAAATCCGAGTTTACAATACACCAAAAAAAAAAAAATCTTTTTTGTAGCTTACAATAATTTTCTAAAAGTGAAATAACTAACTTAAAACTACCCCTAGGCATACTATTTCTCTATCCCAACATGGGAGAGAATATAGGAAAGACTTTATGACCATCTAAGACCACTACTTTGACCAATTTGTTGGACCAACCTTCATTTGGGAACTCAAAAACTGACTTCTACTTTGACTCCTTTAAAAACTCCAAGGTAGTGTTGAAAAAGGATAAGCTTTCTCTATTCTAACCTCATTTTGCACATGCTTCTTTGACTAGTTCCTAGATACTTTTAACTTCTTGTTATCCAAGTCACCTAATTGCTCCTCAATGCTTCTAAATTGCTATCCACTAACTTTCACCTCTCCAAACTACCAAGATCCCTTGTCCACATTTATAGGACATGTGTTAAATCTTTGAAATAGTCAACAACCTCTTGGAGGCAATGGAGAACTTCAAGGGAAATTTCATATATTCATTTGGTCACTTTATTGATGCTCAACTCTTGAAACTTCTCAACAAAACCCCTTTATGACTAAACACTAACATTGGTAATAGTTCTCTTTAAGTGACTTCCTTCACTTCTCGTGGAAAATTACTCAACCTTTGTGTAGATCTTGAGTATGTTTATGGGATTGATTTTTCTCTAAACTATCTTAAATTAGCTATCACATGCTAACAGGCATGAAGCACTAACTCAATGAGACTGTCAAGAAACATTTTGTCCACTGTCAAACCTCACAATGAGGATTGTCACTTATGGTTTGACAAGGATACATTTTTTATAGCCTTTTCTATTGTCATTGCCTTTGAAACACTTTTTCATTACAAAATCCTTATGGTTTTTCATCTGTACAAGAATTTTCAATGTTCATTCAAACTTAATATGACTGTTAGGTAAGGCTTGAAAGGTTCCATTCTCCACTTATTATTATTCACCTGTAGACTATGTTTTTGTATTGTTATACTTTGCCTGAATTGTCCATTTTCCTTGAATTGTCCTCAAATCTAAGGCATGATTACAACCCCTTGTGGAACTCTATAAAATATTTCTCATGTGTTATGCATACTTCAAAAAAATTCATACATGTTACCAAGGCATTTACAACTATAATCTTTGAAAATGTTTCCATTTTCCACAATGCTTTGATAGATGTGCATGCCCCTTTCACTGTCATATTTATTTTTCTTGTTATATGAAGTTAATTTCCATATCAATGGCATCTACTCTTTTTGAAGGTATGTTTTATTTTCATGTTCTTCCATCATTGTAACTATATCATAGATGGTTTCACCTTAAATCTCTTGCCACGGTCATTTTCATTTGTTAGTGATACTATTATTTGAACTTTCCTTGAAAAGAATCTCTATCATGAAACTATCATGGACTATCATTAAGAATGACTATCATTTCATGACTTCCATACACTTGCTTCTATGGACCTTTTTTAAACTATCTTTCAATCCTTGGTGTAGTATTGTGCATTCCCTTTTTATATTTGTATTAGAATGACATTCAGTCCCTTTGCCTCAACAACTATGCAAGCCTTTGAAACAACTATCATATAGGCCACTACCCTCTGCTATGTGTGTTGATTTTCCTCATGTGCAATGTTAGATAAGGCACCCTTTATGGAATATCTCTACTTCACTTGAGATGAATGTCATATCTACTAATGATGATTGTAGAGATGTCATTTGTCATCACACAGTCATAATGATATCTAACAATTAAATGCACAGTCCTACACAAATTCATTCCCCTTTTCATGAAACTATGAGCATATCATCATAATCTATTAAATTTAGATTTCCTAGAGAAAAATGGCTTCATGATTTTCATACAAGACTCTCATTACTTGAATATCTTTACCTAGGGTTGTTACACATGGATTGTTGTTCATATAGTGATTTTATTGTACCTTTCTCCTTTTCAGTGGATTGTCTTATATACTCATGAACACCTCAACACTGCTCTACCCTTATGATCTTTATGACTTCTAGTCACTCAAAGACTATCATATTTTGACCCTAGTTCTACCCTTTATGATTGCAACTCATTGCTCTAAGACTATCCTTTTCAAGGATCTCACTGTCCTTTGTTCTTAGCTCTTTCTTATGAAGTCTTCACATTTTTCAAGCTCTTCAAATCACCACTCTTGATAAAAAATTTATGGATTACTTTAACAATAATGCATGAGACCTTTGGCAAGAAAAATTTATAAGAAAGTGCCATTTGGTGCTTACTTTAAGCTCTTAGCTTTGTGATTCACTATGATTTACTATCCTATAATATTTACTTGAATGATTCACTGTGATTTAAGGCCATTATCTACATAAATATGATAAAGGATACCCTTTTCCATCCTATCCTATATGACACTTTTGGATCATCTTTGTTTTCTTTAGCGAATGTTGACTATGCTGATGCCCTCGCCAACCTTGTTGTGCATATCATCACTATCAAAAAGTTATGGTATTGTATTCTCTTGCATTTCATGGTTGTTTTAATTCTTAAGGGACTTTCCTATTGATTAGGTTGATATTTGATGACTATCCCTTGTACTTTCTAGATTTCATAAGGAACCTTACAACTCAACCCAAATACATCAATCACTTCCTCTTCTACCTAACTGGATTGAACCCTATCTTTCTCACTTATCAAGAACCTTTAGGTCACACAACTCATCTATAATTCCAAGCATGTTTGAATTAGGGTCTTCTAGCACCATTTAGAGAAGACATGCAAATAATGGTTGATTGTTCTTTCTTGGTCCTTGAAATATTCAGTTGTGGTAACATCATATCATTTTAACAATGTGATATAGTATAATACCCCGATATCATATCCTTTTCTATGGTAGTAAGGATGATGTTAACAATCTAATATAGTATAAGCCCATTTGATTTCTTCATTATCATCACAAACCAAAAATTATTCATAAAAAATAGGTGACCTAGGAGATATCTGGTATTATATTCAAAGATATCTTTGTATTGAAAGCTTGAAATCTAGCATTAATAAAAACAAAAGACTTCATGCATGTGGTAGTGATAGGTAGAGACTATTCCTAAGACCATAAGATGCAAATGAAATAAGAGAATATATAGGCTTCAGAGTGTATGACAGACTCAATACTCTGCCCACGACTTTGAGAAAAATTTAATGGAGTGCTAACAAAAGCTTCAAAAAATAAAGAATTCATTGTACTTATGGAAAAATTTCTTCAATAGCACACTAACTCCCTTGATATCATCACTTTCTTCTCTCTTTACTACCTACTCAAAACCAAACCTACTCTTGAACAAAGAGAGAAAAATGTATAGGGTACATGATAAATATTTACAAAAGCAAGATAGGGGTCTAGAAGGGTTTAAAATTTTCTCAAACAATCCTTCATTTCCAATGTTTGATAGTAATGAGGTTCATTATTCATTTTTCTCAAACCTAATAATGATGATAGCAAGGCCTTATGCATTTCCAACAAGGTTTCAATTTTATAGGCACTGTCATAATCTTCTAGAAGTTTTCAAGAATCTTCATGTTGAAATGCACAAGACAACTAAGAGGGGGGGGTGAATCAGTTGTATCAAATAACTTTACTTGTAAACTTAATATTCTCTCTTTAACTTCAATCTATTATTAAGTGTAAACATGAAATGAAGAGAACAAAAAGAAAACACCAAAGACGCCATATTTACATGGAAAACCCAAAGAGGGAAAAACCACGATGAGGATGAACTCATAATATAGTATTAATGCAATACTAGATACAAGGGCTCACTGACAGAGGGCTCACTTCCCAAATACAAAAGGATCATTGACCAAATGCAAGGGCTCACTACCTTCAAAGAACTCATTGTCCAGAAAGGAGGCTCACTGCCTACAAAAAACAAAAAGGATAAATGAAGACCCACCACTAGGGTTCCACACATTCACAACTTGATCAGAAGATTGTAGATTTTATCAACTCATTACTTTCAGGAATCTAACACCTTAAAGAACTATTTCCTTAATTCACTCTTCCACTCTTTTCTTTTCACACTTGTTCACAAACTTCAATTTCTTGCTTGATTCATGGATGGATGGATATCAAATTCGCTACAAATTGATTTGCTTTTGTACCATCTTCAACCTTAGAAAAATTCTCCAAGGTAGGCTATACAATTTCATTTACAAATTCCAACTAGGTTAGCTACTCAACATTCCCACAGTGGATAATAATGTGAGAGGACTAATTAAATATTTAATTTAGAACCCAATAAACATCTTGGATCAAGCACATGCTTTCTTAAGATGATGCAAAAACTTAATGTAACATGTGGGCACCATGTCGGCCAAACCTAATGAAAACACTAATGATCTTTGAAGTACACGCATCTCCAGCAAGATAATCACACATTGATCACTCAACACACTTCACCATACATTTTACCAACTCTGAGAATACCTTAGGTACATCTACAACAATTAAAACAAACTTCATTTATAGTAAAATATTCATTAGTCCAACCAGACCAATCAACAAAACATAGAAGCTCTAGAGAAGGTCTTCTAGAGTGCGAAACCACAAGCAAAATTGTTAGAATACAGAATCCACCAGAAAGAGTCATCTCCCAGATCCACAAGATCTAAAACCAAATATTAGAATATTGTGGAGCCAAAACATTTCTCCCAGTCCACAAACAGATAGTTCTACCAATCCAGTTCACACATGGTGAACACATCTTTTACTCTCCATCAACTCAGAAGCTAAAACTCGATATATATGATCCATTGAAGATTATGAACATACTTACAGATCTGCAGAGGCATAGGATTAATATAGAGAAAATTTGGAACACAATATCAGAGCATACACATAACACACATCAACATTGCTTTCATTATTTCTCAAACTTTCTCAAAAGCACTTCTATAGTATCTCAACTATACAAATACCATATGTACAATCCATGAACTATGTTGAAATCAATGAAAACATTAATTAAAACACCATCAAACACATCCATACTTGCAACAATCTCCCCTTTGTCATTGATGGAAACACACGATGTGAAAAACCATCAAAGACAGCATACATGATTTTCAGAAGCGACAACCTACCAAGCATAAAATTTTCACATGATTCTCTCTCTCTCTCTCTCTCTCCTTTTTAAATCAATGGAAAAGTAAATTCTTTTCATATAAAGCTATGTTCACTCCCCCTTAAGAGTACACCCACATCACATACTACAACAATGAACTTCTCTACTCCCCCTAAGGAGTAGACCTTCATCATCAATCCAGAACAAAAGAAGTTTGTGAATGCACTGGATTGATGCACCTCCATGTGCACTTAGTTCAAAGAAGGAGGGGAAGCAACCCCTAACTTCCCTATGAGATACTCAAAATTACCCTTTGAAAGGGCCTTAGTAAATATTTCTACAACTTGTTCTTTGGTAGGTACATATTCAAGTCTAAATTCATTCTTCAATACCTTATCCATCGATAAGTGATACTTGATATGTATATGCTTTGTTCTGGAATGCATCACTGGATTCTTTGAAATTTTTATCGTGCTTGTATTGTCACAAAATATAGAAATCGGTTCATTACTTACCACACCTATGTCCATCAAGGTTTTCTTCATCCAAAGTACCTATGTACTGCAGGATGTTGCTACAATATAATTTGCTTCTGTAGTGGATAAAGAAACTGAATCATGTTTCTTGTTGAACCATGAAACTAATCTTCCTCCAAGGAAGAATGCATCACCACTTTTACTCTTCTAGTCATCTACACATCTAGCCCAATCTGCATCAGTGTATGCATTCAATGTGAAATCATTGTCTTTGAAATACCATAGCCCATAATATGGAGTTCCTTTAAGATATCTAAATATCCTTTTCACAGTTGTAACATGTGCTTCTTTAGGTTCTGCTTGAAGTCTTGCAACCAAACATAATGCATGCATGCTATCAAGTCTAGTAGCAATAAGATATAACATTCTGCCAATCATATATTTATACATGCTCTAATAAACTTTGGTAGATTCAACATCCTTACTTATCTTACATCTAGTTACCATAGGGGTACAAACTAGTTTGGAGTCATCCATTCCAAACTTCTTTAACAATTCCTTAACATACTTTTATTTTGAAGTGAATATCCTTTTGTTAGTTTGATTTACTTGAAGTGCAATGAAGAAATTCAATTCACCAATCATACACTTCAAATTCTTTTTGCATTTCTTCAGCAAATTGTTTACACATACCTTCATTTCCACCAAATATGATGTCATCAACATATACCGCAACTATCAATATCTTTTTTTTCTCAACCTTGAAGTATATATTATTGTTTGCAGACCCTTTGTTGAATCCTTTCTTTGTCAATTATTTATCTAATCTTGCATACCAAGCTCTTGGATATTGTTTGAGTCCATATAATGCCTTCTTTAATTTACAAACCATGTCTAGTTTGTTAGACAGTTGAAAAACTTTTGGTTGCTCCATATACACTTCTTCCAGTTCTCCATTCAGAAATGCAGACTTGACATCCATTAAGATATACTTTGAAGTCTTTATGAGCTGAAAATGCCAAGAACATTTGAATGGCCTCCATTCTTGCTACAGGTACAAAAGTTTCTTCAAAATCTATTCCTTCAACCTGTGAATATCCTTTACATACAAGTCTTTCTTTATTTCTTACCACTTCACCATCTTCATTTAGCTTGTTTCTGAATACCCATTTTGAACCAATTACATTCTTGTTTGCAAGTCCAGGGACTAGTTCCCATTTCTCATTCTTCTCTATTTTTTGTAGTTCCTCTATCATTTCTCTAACCCAACTTTCATCTTTACAAGCTTCATTCACAACCTTAGGATCTATCTTAGAAAGTAAACACAGGTTTACCTCAACCACTTTTCTTCTTATCTTCACTCCTTCACTTTTGTCTCCGATTATTTGTTCCTCTGATTATTTGTTCCTCCAAATGATTTCTCTAGACATATTTATGATTCTTAGGTGCAAGTTCCAAAATCTCTTCTTTTCCATCACTTTGTTCTTTCTCTTCCTTTTCTTCTTCTTGTATTTTCATGTAAATAGAATCATTAGGTTCAACTTCATTTATTTCCATTGGTCTATACATAGCTTCATCAACCTTTACATTAGCACTTTCAATTATTTTCCTTAGTATCTTATTAAAACATTTGTAAGCTTTATTGTTGTTTGAATATCCAAGGAAAAATCCTTCATCACATCTAGCATCAAATTTTCCAAGATTTTCATCATCCCTTCTAATGTAACATCTACTTCCAAATACCTTAAATTACTTAACATCAGGAGTCTTACCAGTTCACAACTCATAAGGGGTCTTAGTGTTGTTACCTTTGATCTGAAATCTGTTAAGAATGTAAACAACACTATGGATTGCTTCTCTCCAATACAAAACTGGAAAATTTTCTTCTTTCATCATAATTTTGGCAGCCTCTTGAACTGTCTGGTTCTTTCTTTCCACAACTACATTCTGTTGAGGGGTTTTAGGAGTAGAATAATATCTTTTTATGCCATTCTCTTCATAGAATTCATTGAACTCACCAGATGTAAATTCTCCACCTCTATCAGACCTTAAGCATTTAATTTTCAGATTTTCCTCATTTTCTACTATTACCTTAAATACTTTGAATCTATCAAGAGCCTGAGCCTTTTCTCTAAGAACTGTAACCCATGTCATCCTAGAGTAATCATCAATTAAGAGAATAAAGTACCTGTCACTATTTAGGCTTCCTATTCTTGTAGGACCACAGAGGTATGCATGAATTAATTCTAGCATTCTGGTAGATGATTGATCCTTTCCTTTAAAACTTTTCATTGTAGATGTTTTCCCATTTGACAACTTTTACAGATTGAATTTGAAAGCTTTATGATTCTAGGAAGATCTCTAACAACTTCCTAGAACTAATCTTGATCAGATTATAAAAAATCACATGTCCCATCGTCCTATGCCAGATCCAACTCTCATTGATCTGAGAAACAGAAAATGACCATCTCCACCCTTAAGTTGATAAATGTTTCCATGGGTTCTTCTTCTAGCTGCTACCACAGTTCTTGATTATTTCCTAATCTCACAAGTGTTATCTTCGAATACAATCTTAAAACCTTTGTTGTATATGTGTCCAACACTTAAAATATTATGCCTTAAACCTTTTACATAGTAACCATCATTATTATTATGTTTTCCATCAAAACTAATTGTTCCTTTACCAAAAATCTTAGCACCAGAGTCATCTCCAAACATGACTATACCTCCATCATACTTCTCAAGTTTAGTAAACTTACTCTTGTCTCCAGTCATATGATTTGAACACCCGATGTCAATTACCCAAAATTATTCATCATGTCTGGCATGAAAAGAAGTTACCAAAGTACCTTTTGTTTCATCCTTCTAGCTTTCCAGACCAGATTCTTTTACATATCTCCCTTGGCTAGTAGATACATTTTTGTTTTCTAGGGCTAGGAACAAACATTCATCTTTATCTTCCTCAAAGTTAGATTCATCATCTGAAATTCCTGCATCTTCTTTGACATAGTACAATTTCTTGAACTTCCTATCCTTTTTATCCTCATGATTATTATTATTATCCTTATTCTTCTTTTGTGTAGCTCTATTAGGACATATTGATGCATAATGACCAATATTTCCACAACTGAAACACTTAAAAGGCAACTTACCTTTGTATTTACCAGTACCTTTCTTCAATATCCTTGTGAAATTTTCTTCCAAACCTTTTGAATCATCATCATCCAAGTCCTATCCTATATTCATTGCTTTAAAGGTTTTTTCAGTCTTCTCCTTATCTCTTGCAAATTTTCTCATTTCAAATGCAGTCAGGACACCAAATAGATGCTCCTTAGTAAATGTATTTGGATCATAGTGTTCTTCAAGAGCAAATACTTTGTCACTGTAATTGTCTTGTAAGGTCATCAATATTTTCTCAATTATATCTTTATCTGGCATGGTACCACCTTGATTCTTGATTTTTGTTGCTATAAGTTCAACTCTATGATAATAGCTTGCAATGTCTTCTCCCTCTTCCATTCTCGAGTTCTCAAATTTTTGCTTAGCAGTTAGTTTCCTTGATAACTTTACTCTATCATTCCCTTCATAAATGTCTTTCAACTTTGTCCATACTTCATGAGTAGTAGCTAGAGAAATAACTTTTGTTCTTTCAATTTTAGATAAAGCACTGAAGATAGCATACCTTGCTCTTTCATTCTCTTCAAAGGCTGAAATCTCATCAGTAGAGGAAGGACTAGCTGCTAGTATCACATACTTTGTCTCCACAACTTTCTAGGTATTGAAATTAAGTGAAACCGAATAACTTCTCATCTATTTTTTCCAATCACTATAATCAGCTCCATCAAAAATAGGAATCTACAAATTGTGTGCCATTTGATCTACCTCAAGCGGTTAATATTTTCACCAAGGAACAAAAGCTTTGATACCAATTGTTGAAATGCACAAGACAACTGAGAGGGGGTTGAATCAATTGTATCAAATAACTTTAATTTTAAACTTAATCTTCTCTCTTTAACTTCAAATTTTTATTAAGTGTAAACATGATATCTAGATAACATAAATCAAACACCAAAGACAAGATTTACATGGAAAACACAATGAGGGAAAAACCTTGATGAGGATTAACTCACAATATAGTAGTAATGCAATACCGGATACAACGGCTCACTACCCAGATACAAAAGGCTCACTGTCCAAATGCAAGGGCTCACTGCATTCAAAGGACTCATTGTCCAGAAAGGAGGCTCACTTCCTACACAAAATAAAAAGGATAAATTAAGATCCGCCACTAGGGTTCCACACATTCACAACTTGATCACAATATTGTAGATGCCATCAACTCACTGCTTTCAAGAATCTTACACCTTAAAGTACTATTTCCTTAATTCGCTCTTCCACTCTTTTCTTTTCACACTTTTTCACACACTTCACTTTATTTCTCGATTCATGGATGGATGGATATCAAATTTTCTAAAACTTGATTTTATTTTATACCATCTTCAACCTTAGAAACATTCTCCAAGGTCGGCTATACAATTTCATTTACAAATTCAAACTAGGTTGGATACTCAACATTACCGCGGTGGATAAAAATGAGATGGGACCAATTAAATATTTAATCTAGAACCCAATCAACATCTTGGATCAATCACACACTTTCTTAAGATGATGTACAAACTTAATGTAACGTGTGGACACCAGGTCAGCCAAACCTAATAAAAAAACCAATGATCTTTGAAGTACACACATCTCCAACAAGATAATCACACGTGGATCACTCAACACACTTCACCAAAAATGTTGCCATCTCTGAGAATAACTTAGGTACATCTGTAGCAATTATAACAAACTTCATTTACAAATAACTCTTCATCAGTCCAACCAGACCAATCTGCAAAACATAGAAGCTCTAGAGCAGGTCTTTCAAAGTGCCAAACCATAAGAAAAAAATTCAGCATATAGGATCCATTAGAAATATTTATCTCCTAGATTTGCAAGATCTAAAACCAAATATCAAAAGATTACAGAGACAAAACATTTCTCCCAGTCCACAAACAGATAGTTCTGCCAAACTAGTTCACACATCGGTGAACATATCTTTTACTCTCCATCAACTCAAAAGCTAAAACTCAATATATATGATCCATTGAAGAATATGAACATGCTTACAGATCTGCACATGCATAGGATCAACATAGAGAAAATGTGAAGCACAATACCGGAGCACACACAGAACACACTTCAACACTGCTTTCATTATTTCTTAAATTTTCTCAAAACAACTTTTATAGTATCTTAACTATACAAATACCATCTATACAATCCATTAAATGTGTTGAAATCAATTAAAACATCAATGACAACACCATCAAACATATCCATACTTGCAACACTTCATACATAAAATTCAAAACATTAACCCGCATCCTGAAGATGTATTGTTCTCAACAAAAATGCTTAACCCCAAGATGTTTTTTATACCACTAAAAAATCTCTACCTTTAAAGAAAAAAAAAGAGATCTTGAATGAAACTAAAAATATGCTCATGCTATAACTTGTCCTAGTTAGCATTTTTATATGGATTTGCATTTCTAGCAAGCATATCCATAGATTATAGAAAGCAACCACGTATAGATTTATTCTAGAAAAAAAATTGCACATAGGCTAGAATTTGTCACTATTTCCTAAAAATTATCCTTCTTTTCCTCCCATGAGTCTCCTTCAACACCACCAAAAACCAATTGCATCTTCCACTACAATGTGGGATAAACCCCATTCTTCATGCCTGAGACTCCTTCCACATGCCAAGAAACCCTAAAGTTTCCTTTACGTGGGGTATCAATAATGAAATGATCTCATTCTCGCCTTGATGCCCAAAAAATACTAAGTCAAACATTCTTTACTTTTCTTCATTTTCCCTTTAACACATTATTTTAACAAAAATATCCCTTACAATTTTGCGAACTAATTTTAATCCCAAAGATTAAAATAAGCTAACAAAAATATGCAATTATTTTAGGTTTGTTGATGGAGTCATATAAATTATGGAATTTACCTTTACAAGATCAACTTATATGCCTATATGAGATACAATACAGCCCAATAGTTTCTTTAAAGTAACTACTGAGGGGTTTTTTTGCACTCACCAAAACAAAATAAAAATAATGAGTATCTTACCCTCTCTTGAAAGGAAATATTGTTTGATCACTCAAATAATCTAACCCCAAGGTTTTGGTAGTCAGGTCTTGACTATGACATAGATAACTTAGTGAAATAAATATGATATTGTTGGTAATCACAAAGGGACTTACACTTGCTGAAAATTGAGAATTATTTTCTGCACTAAAGCTAAGATTTTTGTAATATCCCCTCCAACAATTTATGATTTTCTGAGATCTTAAGATCTATGACTTAACTCTTAACTTCTTATTTTTTGTATTTTTTAATTTTAACCTCAAACAAACTTCAAAAGTATTAGGTTTTAGAAAGCCTAATTTGATCTAAGATTAAAAAAAAATGGAATCAATAGATAGGTTCCATAAAACTTAATTTTTTTTTTCTAGTTTAACACATCTGCATAGAATAGATGCAATATTCTAAAGTTTCTTTAATATTTTTATATTAAAAATCATTCAATAAACCCATTAATGTCAATGCAATTTAATAAACAACTTATAATTGAACTTATACATAAAATTGCTCAAACTAACCATACACTAAAACTTACAATCAACAAGAATCAAATGGTATGAACCTGGAACTCCATCAGATATTTACTTCAATAAACCTTCAAATAATTAAAGCAATTTTAAAATATGAATCTAGAGCAGACACGTGCAACCATGCTAACATTCAAAATTGAACACCAAATAAATTAATAAGGATGAATTTCTATATTATTTTGGTAGTATCTTGGCAACAATTACAAGTTCTCTCTCCCCTTTTTATAATGAGAAGGCATAGCCTTTTATACATTTTCAAAATACAAATGAAATGTTAAAATTCATTGTTAATCAATGGCTCAAATCTATCCAACACTAGATCGGTTTAGTCATGTCAGCCCATATTACATTTATATTTAATTTTGGAAATGAATTAAATGCTTACAAAATATTCCCTTTTATCTCCAATTTAAATTTTTGTTACACTCTTGACCTTGACATTTGTCTTCATTTGAAAATTCAAAATAAATCCTCATTGGCATGAATTCTTATGTGGACCAACATTAAACCTTGGGGTTGCATTTAATATTTAGTTTAATTTAGTTACAATCTTTTCCATAGTTTCTCTTGGAATATTAGGGATACACAATGCCTCCTAGGCTAGCAAGCATTGACACAAATCCATATGTAGGTCCCCTTTTCCTTTTTGAAAGAGAAATGCTCCAAAGCATTTCAATGAAAAACATTGATCATGAACCCAGAATCTATGGTTCCAACCCACTAAACTAGGTCAAATAAATCAGAACATATGATCAAGGAGTCAAAATCACTAGTTGATCTAACTTTCTATAGACTAAAAATCAAAGTGTGTGCAAAATCATTTATGTCCATCCATCAGTGACCATAAGAACCTATGCTCCATTGTGTTAAGCTACATGAATGATTAAAATTCAAAATCAACTTGGACATTGCCTTGCTACCAGCTAGGCATCTATAACCTCGATTAGGTTGTCGCTATGATTATCTCAAACATAGCTCTACTGCCAATCAAGAATCTATAGCCCTAGTAGAGATATTTGAATCATCCCAAAATTTTAATTTATTTGATGTTTCATTGTCTTCTTTCTTTTCTTATTCTTCTACTTTTTCTTTTTTATTTTCATTTCAACTTGCAAGTAGTGAATCTTTCCATTTTAGGGTTGAGATTCACGGTGGAACTGAAGAAAAAACTTAATACTTTTCACAAAACATGACTTCACAAATAAATCCATAGTAACTTTAGGATTCTTAAAATATGTGTGAAATGTAATATTTTAGGACATCTCAAGTTAGATCAAACCATTAACTCATCTTCATAAAATAAATATCCAAATAATTTGACACTAACAAGAGACCTTCCCCAAGCATATCCGCAAAGTACATCTGATCCTGCTTGAGAATGAATACACCTCTAAAGGTAAGGGGAAGAAGACTTCTAAAGATGAGGCTAAAGGCTTGTGCACTCGAACAAGGGGGGGCCTTAGGAAGTCTTTTGAGGAAGAGAAGAAAGAGCTAATGGACATGGTGAACCTGCACTAACAAAAAAAATCGAGGTGGCCAACCCCTTGAAAAATATGAAATAGATTTGGTGTTTCTATTATTTTTTCTCTTTCTGATTTTTTGTTGTTGGGTAGCTATTTTTTGGTTGTTTCTTATGCTTTATTGTGTTTTTTTTCTAATGTGTTGTAAAGGGTTTTAGGTCCCTTCAAAACCTATTTTTCTAATATAATCAAAACATGAGACCTTCCCCAACTATTCATAAAGACATGAACAAATCTTATCAAAGAAATAGTATAAAAAATTCTAGATAATTAAAAAAAAAAATTAACCTACAAAACACCCTAAAGAAAACAAGAAAAACCCACAAAAGCAAGCAAAACCAAACCCAAACTAACAACCTGACACAAATAAAATGAGCAACAAAACTAACTTGACTTTATTCAAGCTCATCTATATACAAAAGACTCTCTAAAGAGGATATACTCAGGAAAAATGAACTAGCACCTACCCCCATACAATTTATCAATACATATAAGTAATAAGGTGATATTTATAGTCCTAAGTCTTGAAAACATGTCCTTGTATTCATAAAAATAGGTTCCCATCTTGCAATTCTCAAACTCGATGAAATGATCAGGAAAAATAAAGAATTGAGGAAACTCATTAGGCCCATGATCAATCCACATGCATGTTCTATTTATTAGATTCCCATAATTAAAATGATAAACATAATAATTGATAGGAACAAGGAAATAGACAACTTGGGGATTTTCTTGTGCCAGTAGCAGCATTCAGTCATTAATGACTTGTTTGTTGTCTTCTCTTGCATTTTTTAGCTTCAAGAGGACGTAATTCAAGATGTAGCATTCTTCTTGCATTGCAAATCTACAAATCATAATTACACTCATCAGGCAGTATACCATGTAAAATACCAAAATTTTCAATTCCATGAAATATTTCACCTAGGTCTACATCGATATATGGATGAAATGAAGAATTCGTAGGTGTTTCTTAAAAAAAAACTTTGTATTTGACAACCTCAAGAAGATCAATCATGATATGTTGATAGTATGTGTTTTGTGTATCTACTTGATTGATGTCCTTTTTAATTTTTTTCACAATAATAGTATTTTTATAAGATTCAAAATTATTAAAATATGACATGCATGAATCTGCCCTACTTAAATTATTTGAATATAATGGAAAAATATTATCTAATAAGGTATAAAAACTTACTGATATAGCTTATGATTAGATTTCCTCCTTTTGTAATTCATTTGTTGACATTTTATTAAATTCATCAACAATATTCTTAGAATTTTTGTGTTGTTGCACCTTTGAATACTCATCATCCATTACTCTTACTACATCAAATTCATTCTTAATACATGCTACAATGGGATCCTCTTTCTTTAATAATATTTTAATAGATTCAACTACTGGAGATTTTAATAACACATTTTTGTTCCATTGACTACGGAAAAAATGAGTTGCCTAATGCCATCATAGCTCTATAAATAATCACTAGATTCAGGAAAATCAAAAGACTCGCTCATTACTAATCCAGAATAGTCTCATGTGTATGCATCATTAAGTTGAATTTTAGGTATACACAAACCTTGATGAATGACTTGGCAATGATTTTCTAAAAAATTGTAAGTTTTGGTTAGGTGGTGAGACTAATTTATTTCTTTTTCATTAATTTTATCCAACTGGATTTGATTAGAGTAGATGAGATCTTGCACTTGGTGCTTACGATGCATAAATCATTTTGTATCATGTCCAATTTTACAACGATATTGACAAAATGCTTTTGCATTAAAGTTTGACAGTAAAGGTTTATTCATGTCAATAGGCCTAATCAGAGGGAATTGAATCATGTTCTTATTTAACAATTGTAACATTATTGCATGAAAAAATTTGAGAAATTATGAAAAATTCCTACCTCTTGACTTGAATTGATATAGATTTAAGTTTATGGTAGTGACTTGTGTCTCAATGTTATTGGCAATTTGAGGAGTGTTTATCTTAATGAATTTTTTGGTTTTATTTTTAAATGATTCATATATTTTTTAAGTATAGCTTTAGATTGACCAAGATGAGATGATGAAGGTGTTCCTTCACACTAACTAACCAATATTTGGTTATCACAAAGAGTTATACACAAGTGTGTAAAATATAGATACTTCATCAACAATATTTATCTTAGGTACTAGGTTGCAAGTTTCCTATAAACACTTTTTGAATGTTAGAATTGAGAAGACTATAGGAAATTTGTGAGTAAAGCAACTAGTATCATCCTATAAAATCTGTTATCCCTTCCTTACGTCCTTGTTTACAATGCATTAAGTCTATTAACATTATTTGAGGACCAATTTTTTCTTTAAAATGTTGAGAAATGCACTAACAAGTTGTGTGAATGGGGTTATTGAGTTGTTTGGAAATGAGAAAAACCATTCCAAGCACATGTCTTTTAATGATCTAGAAAAAAAAAATTCTAGGAGCGCATATTTAAAAATGAAGTCACTACACATTGTAGTAAAAGCTAGCACATGGTTGTTAGGATCTCCCTTACCATTCTACTTTTCAAATCAGGGTATTTCAATGTTTAGTGGTATAGGTGTTTTGAGGATAGAAAATGATAATGGGTTACATGTAAGGTATTGTGGATGTTTTCCATTATTTTGATTTTTTTCTTTAAGGTTGAAATTTTTTGTTGAATTGGCGTCATGTTTTGTAAAAGTTGATTTATCACTGGATTGTTGGGTGACATGTTTTAAGAGTTTATTGAGTATGGTGAACTAGTATGAATAACAGGTGGGTTATTGTCTTACATGTTTATGAGAGGTGATGTTGATGTTATGGTTGGGGTGAAAAACTATAAGGGCTCTCATTATGAAGCCCTAAACTTGAGTTTATGTCATTGCTATATTGTATTGTCAATGCTATGGCTAGAGGTATAAATGTATGAATACAAGGCATTGTTGTGGGAGAGGAAACTTGTTTTCCTACTTGTCTTTGAGAATTGGAAAATATTTGAGTGCAACTAGTTATTGTAGGTATGTTAGCATCTACTATGTGAGCTAGACTACGCAACAGTTCTATTCCTTGGTAATCATTTATTAACTTCCTAAGGTTATCCACAATAGGCACTATCTCTCTAGCTAAAGGCTCGGTACTTGTATAGTCTTGAAGAAATTCTAAATCCTTATCTAATTGTTTTAATTTCTCTTTAGGAACATGGTAAATTTTTTCCTTTAAGTCCACATGAAGGTTGGGTTGTGATGAAGCCATTAGTAATGGAGGATTAGGGAAGGAATCCAAGATGGAGGTAGAGGCATACCTTGTGTGAAAGAATTATATGACTTAGGCTCCACAATGAATGTGATTGTAGTGTGGGAGACCATAAGTCTAAAACTACATCTCGTAGGGGTATTAGTAGTAGGAAACCAAGTTGTGAAGCTTATATGAGATTAAAAACACTTAAGTAGGCCTACAATGAAATGAAATTATAATACAGTCACAAAAAATGAAACAATTTGCAAAAACAAAAGCCATAACAACACAAAAAACATAATTATTATCCAAATTTGAGTCAAATTTGATTGGAAAAGGGTGTTGAGAACCCTATACTAGTAAGTTAAGTTTACTAAATTCAAAAAAATTATGCATTATACAATGTTTGAGGGTCCTATTCTATAATTGTTTAGGTTTGAGAATACACAAATTTATATTTTTTCTATGTGTAACACAATAATGCATGAAATTTTTAGAGTTTTCAAGAAAAAAATGTATTTCGAAATTGCATAGTACAAAAATTGACCAATCCTAAGTTGACAAATCTGGAAATTAAAATCTTTCTATCTTTTTACAACAACAAAAATGCAATATTCCACTTTTTCAACTATATGTATATGCCTAAATTATCACTTAAAACACTTGCAAATTTGTTTTTAAATTTCAATTTTATCTAATGTAGATTTTTTAATGCAATTATGAACTAGATCTACTTTGAAATGATTGAAATTAACCCTATTGTCCTTTGAATGAAAGATGTTATGCAAATTTTGATTTTTTCAATGTTTTTTATGGAAATTATGTATGCATAAATGATGAGTACACACACCCTAAGATAATACTTATATTTTAAAATGATATGATTTATATTTTAGAATATTTAAAGTTTGAAAATAGTTAGGTTCAGTAAACTATTTGATTAGAAAAAGGGATCTAGGTCTTAAATCACATTTATTCCAACTAAAAACATTTAAGGATTAAAAATGACCTTAATATCCACTTGGATACAAACCTCAATGGAAGAGATAGAATGGTGGATCAAGGTTTTAATCCTTTATGGAGAGATGGTGTGTTGTGATTAATTTACTTTTTATTAACTAAATTTTATCATGCAATGATGTTCCTAAGTTATTTATGAAAATGCAACAAACTAAGATGATTTCTGGGAAACACAGAACAAACAAACAAAAATAGATTCCAAAAAAGTAGAGGGTAGACACAAAAGAACCTATCATATAAATTTGGGAAAAAATAGCTAGATAGAGGTGTTTGGTGCCCTAGACTAGATAACTGCTACTCAAGATCTGACTCCACACTCCTGATGCTTTTGATCTGCAAGTTCTTCTCTCTCAAGGTCACTATCGAAACTTCATTTGTTGTTGATAAAATCTACTTTCCTTGATTTGAAAACTTCAAGGGCTTGAATGTATGAATTAGCAATTATTCTTCAATCATTCTCCAATAGTTTTGATAATAAATGAGTTGTGCTATAAAGATTAAGCAAAGGAGTTGTGTGTTTTTTTTCACATCAAAAGATATATTATCATTGTATGTTAAAACCTGATAATCATTGAAATTCTTTTGTTGTTATTTTATTCATTATAGTCTATGTCTACAAATTATGGTATTATCAATTCACATCTCTCCAAGTTTTCAGATTTGAAAACTTGCACACATGAAAGAGGCGGAATGGTTGTTTTGTATAGGGGCTTGCCTAAGTCAAACCCCATTTTGGTATCTCTACCTCCACAATGGCTATGATGATGTAAAAAGAGGGCTTACCCTCGATCAGGTAGAGGCTAAATGATAACAAGTGATAAATTGACAAATTAATGCAACTCACCGATCAGATATGCATTCCTTTATGGACTAAAGTCATGTACGCATCACCTTCAAGGATAAATTGATGCTTGATTTGAAGTCCTGCAAGTGTTAGTACTTTTTGTGCCTATAGCATACATGCCTCGTTCGAACTGGGGACCCCCTCTTTCCTTTTCAATTTTTCTAGGTCATTTTTTCCTTTGTATCATTTTGCATGCCCCTATTCTAGGCTCAAATTGGTCTCATGCCTTAAAAGCGGTAATTCCTCATTGATCATAATTCACCACCCCAAAATTCCCTAAGTCTTTGGCTCTTGAAAAGGTGCCTTTGCGAACTTCCCTTAGTTCTTTGTCTCGGTGTCCATGGAACTCTATAGACCTGCACTTGCAGGGTTTCTCTTTGTGGGTTGTCATTATTCCTTCATTGCTTGATTAGCAGCCAACATCGAATGTCCGCCCGCATGTGAGGCCTCACATTTTCCTTCACCATTTGACAGTCGTGTCAATTGACATCTTCATAGGTCAACCTATTGTACCATTGTACCCTACATTTATTACAAGTCATAAATGCACATTTTCCTATAAATAGGTGCCTTGAATTATCATTTTCATCGGCCTAATTTGAATTTTGAAGAAGAGAGACAAAGAATGAAGCCCCTATAACCGCATAAGCTCGAATCTGATTGAGATTGAGGTCTTCACCAATTTCTTGTGCCTTTTCTTGGTATGTCAGTCATCAAAAGCCTAAATTAATTCTTTTCTGATGTTAGGGTTTAATAATTAATGGTAAAAATCTCTCTCAAAGAAACCTTAAATCTCACAGCAGTTGTCGTAATAGTAGGTTCCACATAAAATTCACTCATGGCACTTAAAAACTCCATCAAACTTGCTCAAAATGTGCCTTAATCATCATGTGGAACCGAGCAGCCTCTTCGTCATCTGAAATGAACACTTTTACAACTTGTACCCTCACTTTTTCTGCCATGGCCAACCTAGAGAAACCCTTGAAATTGATTAAGATTTTTACCTCATGTGGAAGTGATCATACAAGTGTCCATTGGCAGACTACCCTCCTACCTTCACCATTAAGTAACAATAATGTCCTTGTTGCCTTCTGCATCATGGGTCTCGATGTCCCCTTCGCTACCAAGCTTTCACCAAGACCAAGTGCTTGCAAGTCGTTGCTTTCGGGTCATTGTGTGCAGCTCACCATCATCCCTCCATCATTGCCTAGTAATGAACCCATCCATCTACTTGTGGTGCAGAATCCAACTTCTTCATCACTATCTTGGATCGTCTAAATGAAAAAGCTAAGTTAAAGAAGCTCACGGGTGGCCACGTGCAGGTGGTTGTTTCCTTGTCGTCATTCTCTAGCATCTTTGTGCTTACGACCTCCTGCATGGTAGGATTCGTAGCAAGCTTTTCCTTTACCTAAAGATGAAAATCTCTAACACATGAGTGTAGTCTGTGAGTTCACTATGGGTCCACTTATACAGGGTTCCACTTGCAAACCGTCTTTCCCTGAATGTCATTTCATAATGGTAGAGAATCCATATGTCTTTTAGCCCTCCTTCCCCCACATGTCTCAGACCCGCAAATTCCTCGAAGCTTAATCAAGAAGCTTCAAGTGCCTCGCCATCAATTTTTGCACGTGTCAGAATGCCTTATGGAAACTTTGATTGCCAAGTTTATAATGTGGAACTTTTACTGCGGGCGGCCACCTATGAATCGTCATGGCCTCAACTTCATACTACTCCCAGTCCCTCCTAGCAGCTTCTAGCCTAGGGAAAACCACATCCCTGAGCCTGTATTTTCGTATATGATCCAAAAGAGCTTTAAATAATAGATGTTAATAAATTTTATGATATCCTGATGATGAATTATAAGGTCTAACCCTCATTTTCTAATATTTGACTAATATTTTCCCTGATTTACATATGAATGCACTTATTGCATCTTGTGTATGTAGGATTTGTGGAACCTATTGTTGGTCCATCAGGGAGATTTGCTGAGAAAACTGATAAAGGAAATAATCCTACATGTGCATTGAGGGGAAAAAAAGAAAAAGATCATATGGAGTACCAGTTTCATGGAGAGGAGTGTACCTCCAAGATCTCTTCTACATAGGATTTAGTATCAGATACAAACCTAGGACATGTGGACATAGATGAGTTCCGACAAAGGGTAATCCTCAACCCTAAAAAAGAGAATGCACGAAGGATCATGGCAAGTGACCTCGCCAAGCGGCTAGCTTTCCTCTCATGCTAATTCCCCCAAAACTAGTCATGGCTTGCGGGGAAGCCTACCACAACAACAGGAAAATTATCGATCATGATGGGAGGGTGTTGGTGGAATTTTCCACTAAGTCTATTGGTCGTGCATTCCTCATCCCCACATTTGACACAATGGAATAACTGAAAAAAGAGCATGTTGAGAACATGTGGAAATAGGACCCTCTAGGATGTAAAAGGATAATTAACCAGCATTGGATGAAAGACAAGAGGGGAAACATAGCCAAGGTATCTCAGGAACTATTCAGAAGTGACTTCATCAAGGAGTATCATGATTTTGTCACCCTGTTGAGCAGGGTAATGGGCCTACCAAATGTCGCTTTCTTCGAAGAGTGGATGTTCTACTTCATTGAGGATATCATCTGAGCAGAGGCCAAGTTCCATTGGGCCATGATGATCAGTGATAATTTTCACAATCATCTTATAGTCGTCAAGAAAACCTGCCAGTTCTACATGACTTCATATTTGGTGTACCTCTTGGAGGATAAGTTCCCATACAAAGGACTCTTTAGTGTGGGTATCTTGGGAACCAAGAAGGGAGAGCTTAAGGTCTATGACTAATATCTTTAGTTGCAGTATATAAACTTCAAAAGAGGATATTGGAGGGTAAATGATGCCTTCATTGCACATATCATCAAACTCGTAGGAGGAGACTTTGAGAGAAGGGTGTTGCATAGTATAAATTCCTTCATCCAATGTTTTGGGTACCTATTTATACTATTCCCAAAGTTCATCTACATTAGATTCAAGGGATTCTAAGAAAGACCCTATCGACTACCCCATTATCTAAATTATCACATAATCCTACTAGAATTTTCCAGGCAGTTGTAGAATGCACACATGCTATTAAGCAACAAGCACCAATCTAGGATCCCATATCCCTTGACCTTCAGAAAATGAATTTATTCTTACCCCACTGCTCAGTACACAAAAATACTATGACATGGAGTTAGTAGAATATAACTTGGACCCTCACACAGAACAAGGAAGAATAGACCCCTATGGTAAACTAAAGAAGTGAGCTAGGAAATAATATGCCCATCAACCCCACATTGATAATTTTTGGGTCAACTGTAATGATGATAAGGAAGTGTGAATGAGGCACTACATGAGGATGACAACCCAATTCATGAAGTCTATAAAGCTATTCCCTATCCCATATCAGGTGGTTGAAGAGCATGGTAATATTATTGATGATAGGTACAATGTTGTGGCCAACCTACCCCTTATTATCACTGATTGGAATGAGGAAGAGGTCACTAACCTTGATATATTGACCCAACATGTTGAAATAAGAACAAGCCAGTGGGTAGATGCTCAGATTTCCCAGCTCAAGGTACAAGGCATTGAGTTTACATATGGGCAGATTGAGGATGAGCTTGACAGTGAAACAGATAGTGGAGTAGTTGTTGCCTCATCATAAGAGGCTCCTAAATTCCCACTGGCAACAAGATCAAAGAAAAGGAAGGATGCACCTGAGTAGCAGTCAAAACATAAAGTATGCTCAAGAAAACCCATCAAGGAAGAGTCATCCAAGAAATACAAGAAAATGAGGACATTTTTACTTAAAATGCCCACTATCCAGGAGGAGGATCCCCTGAATGAAGAAGAATTCAAACATCCACGCTAACTGCCTACTACTTCCACTCTCGTTGTTGTGCTACCATTGCCACTCTTCAAATAACCACTTCTCAAGCTTTGCCTATCTCATCTCTTCCCACCGTGGACATCTCAATCCACCTCACCTCCACCCCTTTGATTTCTTTCGTAATGATACTTGACTCCTCTACTACATCCCCAATGTTAACCTCTTCTCTCCCTCCTCCACTGCCCACTTTCTCTACTCTACCGTCGGCAGTGTCCGTTGTCACTATTCCATCTCTTACTCTGCCTCACGCTTTTGCAGCATACATACAAAATCTCCCCTCCCCTCCTCCCCCCGCCCCCCCAAAATTTTTGGGGTAATCCTTGACCCCATGGTTTTGGCTCTAATGTCCCAAATTTTTGTTGCCTTGCCTCTTTCCCTGCCACCCACACAACCACCAAATATGGAAGACATGATGTGGATCTCTGAATAAATTGAGAAACATCAAGTAGAATAACAAAGAGAGGTTGCAAAAGATGTAATTAAAGAGCCTAAGTACTTTGAATGAGATGATTATTTTGAACACTTGGAAGGTGGGTTGAATATAAATTTGGATAAGATGGTTTCCAATGAGGATAAGCCACCCTCTTTAGAGGAAGATATTGAAGCTCTTGATGAGCGATATACTATAGAAACATATGACCAAGAGTTATATGAGGAGCTATCCCAAAAGATTAGGGATGTAGGTGAAAAGGTCAACCCTGAAGGACATATCTCTAAAGAAAAAGGTGATACCAATGTGGATGTGGAGATACTCAAAGACCCTCCACTAGCTGGACAAGATAAGGGACTAGTCCAAGAAAAATAAACACCTCCAAAGAGGGAGGAAGACAAAGAGAAAGATAAATAATAAGAAGAAGATGTCACTAAGAAGGATATAACTCTTGTCAAGTCTAAGAAAGGGAAGACTATTAAAATCGAAGACTCAGACAAAGAAGAAAAGAAAAGGCTCTTCGCAATGAAGAGGGGAAAATTCAAGATGAAAAGGAAGAGGAAGGTGATCATGAATCACTAGGAAAATGACCCAAGGTTTCAGATTGGCTAGAGCAGCAGCTGCAAAAGAGAGCTCATGTGACCATTGACCCAAAGGTTGGACTTGAAGAAATACTAGACAGGGCGCAAACAAAGACAATAAAAGAGAAGAATCCCAAGGTCTGATCCCATATCGTTGTGATGCTTTTGGATCATGAACACTATAAATTTCCACCCCTATAGTAGACATAGGTATGGGTGCTATGCAAAGCTATAGCATATCAACAATAATTCTAGGTATGGTGATATGTGGGCAGAAAATAAATGAATTCTAGGGGTCTTTAGCTACAATCATGCAGCAAATGAATAAAGATCAATCGACTAAAGAGGAGCCAAAAGCACAAGTGGTAGACCTTACTACCTATATTCAATAGTGGATGTCCATAGAAGAAGAATCTCCCACTGAATTGTCTACACCTACTCTCCTCTTCAAGGAGGAGCTACATAAAATGGAGAAGATGAGAAATTGGACCAAGGCCATAGAAGATTGGTTCAACTGTGTGATATATAATGATGACATGGGAATTCACCATGTTTCTCGCGCATTCAATAAGTCACAAGGATTGTAGAATAAAATAGATGAAATGATAAGGATGTTCAATAGGTTCTCTAGGCTATATAGGATCATGTATCCTAATCTCGAAAGGATGCTCAAGCTTCATCAGACAATATGGAAAAAGGATTTGGAGCTCATAAAGGATGATCACTAGCTAGTGAAGACATGGCAAATGAGCTTAGATTATAGAAAGGAATTCCAAGAAAAGGCTTTGCACAAGCTGGAGCTCGATTATGAGTGGGTTGTAAAACTCTATGCTGACAATGAGGACTATCTAAGAATGATGACTGACTATGAGATTCCTTCTCTAGAGATAAATCCAGAGAAAATCAAGCCATTCTTTTGTAAGAAGATGGAGTAGGGAGCTATAGATACATTGTCACCATACTTCATGGAATTTTTTGCTATGGCCTTCTCACAATCTAAATAAGTCATCAAGGCCACCCCAAAATGCACTAAGATCTAGGAGTATATTACTGAGAGACTCAAGAGAATATCCTTCCAATTTCTTCAATCGAGTATCCTGGAATGGGACAAGCTTCAAGCCCTAATCGAGAAGTTTGTAGAATATACTACTCTCCATAAAAATGAAGGAAAACTAGTCATTGATGATGAGTATTTTATGATATGATTGGAAAGCAATGGCAGTCACTAGAGGAAAAAACTACAACAGTGCCAAGGTCACTAGATGACAAAATAAGGAAAGGAAAAAAGATGTATTTTATATTGTTATATTTTGGGGGTAGGTGAAACCCTAATGTAAAATGAATCTAAGCCACACAAGGAAATTTAATCTTGGCCATTCATTTCACTTTTGAAAAACTATAAATAAGGTGTCTCCTCTCATTTTAACAAGAGAATTGAGTTGTGTAAAGATATGCAGCAGAAATTTTATGAGAATATCTTTGTTTTGGTGGATTCTTGTGTTTTCTTCACATGTGTGCATGATTCATCTCCTCAATCTTAGGTTTTAGCTTCTTTTTTTCTAGTTTTAAGTTGCTTTCAGTAGTTAGTTTATGTTGTACTTTAATGGTGAAGAATTGTATGGTACTGATTTATTCCTTGCTCATACTTTTTGTTGTTTATTGATGATGAATAGCAGTGTAAAGTTAGTTTGAGCATTGTATATATTGTTGCATTCAAGTTCAATCTCTATTCATGCTTTATTGAATGAATTTTTGAAAATCTATAGACCCTAGAATTTGTACTGGTTTTATAAGACTGTAGGTTGTTCTTGGTTAAGTGGAACTCAATTTTGTGAACGTTGTCCACTATAGCATCCTCCATTACTACTGTTCAACATTAGTTGTAGGTTTAGGAGACTTCTTACTCCTTTTCCCCTTTGACCTTTCTTTGAAATTACAACTTGAGATAAAGTTCCAACATCATTGTAAAGCCAAATTTGATGACCAAGATGGAGTTTTAGCTTGTTGTCCTAAACTTTCAGTAGTTGTTCTTCATTTACAAAATTTATAAAACTTCATTTGTAGGTCCAATTCCCTCCATGCTTAACTAACCATAAATACCATTTGTGATTACTAGCAAATCACCAACAAATCACATCAACCAATTGCACTATTCCAATTATTTTCATGACCTAACACCTCAGAGACCTTGGGGTGATTGTTTGAAAGTTAGTTGCAGATTTTCACCTTTCAAAAGAGGTAGCATACTTGTGTGTTGCCTATGTTGACAAGTACAAAAATACCCATCAGTAGAACTAGTGCTAGAAGGAGGGCATCTGAGTTAAGCTGGATAAAATTGGTTCCTTCTCCCCTCAATGGTTTCATAGAGTGCTTACATCCACACCAAACAAGGGAGAGTTCCAAGAGCTGAAAACCCCTACAAGGGCTAAGAGAGCCAACAAAGGGGAAGCGTCCACTTCAACCCCACCCACTCAACCTCCATCCCCTTCATCTCCTTCCATCCATCCATCCCATTCCTCCCCTTCACTCCCAACAATGCCTTCATCTTCCCCTCTATTTTGAACTACCTTTCCACCCTTCACTTCCCACAACCAAGGAATTTCCCCAACTACTACACCTCACTTCCAAGGAATTTCCCCAACTACTACACCTCACTTCCAAGGCATTTCCCTAGCTATAGTCCCTTTGTAGCCTCGAGTTACTATAGCACAACAAGCACCATCTCCACCTCCTACAGTGGATTGACTAGGTAATAACCCTTCCCCATTGTCCTTTAATGATTATCATGACATGCCTAAAAATCCGAAAGGATTTTCCACCAAGTTCCATCCACGGGATCCACAAAGGATAGCAGAACAACATATCAAAATCTTTCCAATAGCTTTGAAAGATATGCAAATTGAACATGAAGATGTGGCTTGAAAACTCTTCCCTTACTCATTGGGGATGAGGCATTTTATTGATACATCCATTTTTTGATGGGGACCATCACCACTTGGGATTGATTGAAGAACACCTTCTTGCAGAAGTTCAAGCTTCTTGTCAGCCCCTCAAAGTTATACCAACAATTCATGTTTGTTAGGAGGGAATTCAATGAGCTAATTATCTCATTCAATGATATTTTCCATAGAGCATATATGAAATTGCAGCCACCCTATGTAGTGGATGATCATTTCGCTCGATTGTTGTATTATGATGCCTTGGACAACCTCGCATCTACATTTGTAAAGAGAATGCACCCACTACCTACCAGGTTGGTGGATGGTTATGTAGAGGCAATCACATCAAGCAAAAACTTGGGGCAACACATTGAAGGACCGCTACCCTCATTAGGTCCAACTGCTCATCCAAATCAAATCCAAAGGCTTACCCATGCCTTGGCCCACCAAATGCCCTTGTTGAATCAAGTTCCTCAGCTGCCATTAGTGCCACATCTAGGGCATCCCTTGAGTCAAGCACCACTAGTGCCTTACTACCTACAACCTTTCCAACAGAAGGCCTATTCGCAATAGCCCCAAGGGTATACATACCTACAAAATCCAAAAATTTTACCTACTTACCAAAACCAACCCGTGACACAACCAGTGTTCCTCCAAAACTTAGCACTACAATAGAGTAATACAGAGAAGGATCAGATTGATGAGTTAATAAGGTTGGTAAAAAATATGTCTACCAAGATGACACATCTAAGGAACCAAAACAACCAATTGTAGCCATCCCAAAGGAGCATCCAAGCCAACCTCAATAGAGACAACTGTGATGTTGGCACATCTACGCACTAGAATTATGAAAGAGGCCAAAGTTCATGGAAGAATTTTGAAAGCAGGCCCTCCCAGAGGTAGAATAGAATGTGGAACACAAGACCAAAAAATGGAAGTGTTGCCACACCTCTCGACCAGCTTGGTAGTAGCGACAAGACGACAAGTGGATTATATTTGGTTGAGGCCGCCTTGTTCAGGTGGTGTTGGATCCACAAGACAAGTAGACATTCCAAGTTGGATTGCCCAGAATTCTATATTGTCGTTCAGATCTTCCAAGTGGAGGTCCAGAACGTTGTTGGTGGCTCAAGTTGTAGAGACATATTTCCTTTTGATTCATATGATTCCTTGGTGTTAGTGGGAAATCAAGCTCTGTTCCCACAAGGTGAAATCAACGTACCCAAGAAGGAGGATACCCCAAAGGAAAAAGAAGCAAAAGAGGTAAGTATCAAGAGCCCTTTGTCCCACTCTTTGATTTAGTAGATAATGGTCTTTTAGATGAGGAGGAACCCCATGAGGATTAAGTTCACATGTTCCATCAAAGGGAAACCCCCTATGACTTAAGAAATGGATGAGCCAGTGGTCCTTTTACAACTTCTACCCTGCCTAATAACTTTAATATGCCCCCTGACCTTAACACCAACAACAATCCTAACTACTTGTGTGTGCCTACCCAATACTTCAATAGAAATAGGCAACTAGGTCAAGCTCAGGATCAGTTTGCTAGTTCCCCCAAAATATTTTTTTTGAAGCACAAGTTGAACAAATGGGGGATATGTAATGCCCCACCATGCAACCCTAGAGGAAGTTTTAATTTGCTACAAAAGTGTACTAATTTTTTTTTATTAAAGTGCATTATACAAACATGTTCACCTATAATTGACAACCTCCCCTAAGGCTACGTAACCGAGATTACTTAATTCCCATTCACATACATCATCTAAATTACATTGCAATAAAAATATCAAGTAATGACATACATCTAACATAAGTAAATACAAGATAGAATAGATTAACAATCACATAACCCATTACAAGATTACAATCCTCATTCCTAGAATGAGTAAAAATACATAAGTATAATAATTATAAGATCCACCTCATAATGACAAGAGGGATAAATACAACTGATACAAGAAGAATTACAATAGAACAAGAAGAGAGTAACAATATCCGCAAGTTGTCCAACTGGATGTCTCGCTTCCATGAACTGAAGAACAATGGGGGACCCAATGGTTTTGGTGCATGTTCCACCCTACCTAGTGGTACCCGAAGGCCCACCCCCCATGCTAGGAGATAGTACAAATACAACATGGACAAGAAATCTACTACCTCTAACCAAAGGATGACTAACAGAACTAATTGACTCAACCATACATATGCACAATAAAAATCTAACACTAACATGGTTACATTGCTTCCAATCATTATAAAATCAAGTGTGCTAAAGAAAACATACGCACAACATATACTCAAGATTATCCTAGATGGAGTGTCATCGCAAGGTGCATCATGAGATCTCCTCTGGGCATCCTTCATAGGTTTCGGTAATCCTGGTGACCTCAACCAAATCCAGGCCCTCATACTCACTCAAGCGGAATCAACTACCTCTCGTATGGACAAGCTAGTTGATCTTGCCATTCCAGGCCTTCTCACTCACCCCAAGTCTATACAAGCCCTTGTGTCTGCGAGTGAGGTTAATTTTATCTTGGTTAATGTGAATGCATCCTAGTAGTCTAAATACTTTGCTTTAATTATCACTTCTTAAAAACACTTTTGAAGGT
Organism: Sequoiadendron giganteum; assembly: GCA_007115665.2. Taxonomy (NCBI): domain Eukaryota; kingdom Viridiplantae; phylum Streptophyta; class Pinopsida; order Cupressales; family Cupressaceae; genus Sequoiadendron; species Sequoiadendron giganteum. The sequence continues at coordinate 403,854,432 of CM021105.1, read as the reverse complement.
TACCTGGTTTACCTCTTTGGGCTCCGGCCCCTAACAAAAGCCACTCCTCTAATGGATAACTCGCTACTCAAATCTAGACTCCAAGGGTGACTCAAATGTTATAGAACTGAATAACTCAGTCTCTCCTAATCTAGGAGACGACAAATAAGAAACCTCACTCCAACACTTGGAGGAAAACAAACTCACAAAGCACAACCCAAGGAAAACGAACATTAACTAACATGGGAATGACCCACATACACTGGAAGACTTTACAATAATTGCACAATTCACCCTTTCCCAAAGCATTTACTAAAAGGGAAAAATAATCTAATAACACATTGATAAAGAACAACACTATATTCGGATACCTTAAATCCATATTCCAACAAATACTTTTCAGTTACAAACCAATGCTTCAATAAAATAAATAATAAACTGAATTATTACCTCTACTCATACAAGGAACGAATAAATTCAATTTAAATAATACAAGATATCAAAGTTGCATTTAAACCAAATATACCCATCCAAGAAATATTTCTTTCAAAAATCTTAACTAACTTATCCACTTCTTTCATATTCACAAATTAAATAATAGATGCAAACTCTTAATCAGTACTTATTTAAAATAAAATAAAAAAGATAAACTGACTATTATCTAGATATTTATATTTGTTTAATACTGAAAACAATCTCATCCCCATTTAATTAAACCAAATCTATAATTCTAAAACAAAAAACAGAATTCTAAATTTAAATAACTCATTCTAATTTTCATATAAATTATATTTATATATATACTCACTATATATATATATATATATATATATATATATATATATATATATTATGTTCATACACAATATAATTATTATTTATAAAATCAAATACACAATATTTAAATATATATATTTTCTGTATATATATTCACTAATGAATTTTTTTTTTTTCATTCCAAATACAGATTAAATTTTAAGAAATAAATTAAAAAGACATATATCAAAAAAAAATGAATTTTAAAACAAAATATATAAAATGCCGAGCTTACCCTGTACCTGCGGATAGGGTGCTGTACTATGTACCGATCGGACACTAGAGGCCGCGTGGGGGGGCCGACGCTGTCATGTGACAGCATGTCCCCCAAAGGGTGGGCGCGATGTCCCATGACAGCGTCCCTCCCACTGTCACATGGTGCGGACTCCCAATAAACTTTTTTGTTTATTTTTTTTTTTATTTTGATTTTGATTTTTGTTTTTTTAAATTTCGGATTTTCTTTTTTAAAAACACAGGGACAAAATACAATTTCGCCATTAATGAGGTTTTTGGAAAACTGTGCCAATGGCAACCTTTTTCAACACAAGACAATTATTTAACTTTTAAACAATTAACATAGTAAATAAATTTACATGTTTCATGTATTTATATTAATTCCAAATACAATACATATTAAATAAATACATATATAATTATTTTCACAGAATATTAAAACTGGTAAAATAGGGAAAATAATTTTATTTTATTTTTTATTTTAAAAACCAGTATCATGAAATTGATGAATTTTCCAGAATATCCTTCTAAATTCAAAAAGGTGTAAATTAAATTTCTTTTAACATTACTTAATAAATTTTACAAAAACAATTAAATATAGAATTTCAAACAATCATGTTCTCTTACAGAAGGTTTTCTACAAGGGTTGATTTTCTTTTGAAGAACAGATCTGAACAATTAAAAAGGGTAAAACTTCATTCCAAAACCTAAGTGTTGAACACACAAATTGAGGTTTAATTTAACCCATGTTTCTTCAATTTCCCCCATTTATGGAATTTAAAGCTACAAAAAATTTAAACATTCTTCCCCAAATTTTAATGGATTAAATCCAGATTCAACAAACAATTTTCAATTTCACAAATGATAATAACAACAAATTTGCAAACAATATAATATTAGATGAATCAAACAAGACAAAACCTGGAATCCAAAGCTACAGATGAAGATGAAAATCTGGTGCAAGCTTTCTCCCAAGAATTCCTGCAATTTCTTCAAACGTGCACGGATCCAATCCAAGAACTTGATAATTGCAAACAAATTATTCTTCAATCAACTCTACAATCCAAAATTGCTCCAAAACCTTCTTTGTGCCAGTTTTGCAAAAATTCCCCAAAAATTCTTCTCAAAATAAAAACCTTTCAGAAACTCTCTCCTCTTTTCAAAAAAATTGAAACATGCATTCATATTAAAACTAAAATATCCAATCTAACCCTAATTTCCTTTTGCATGCAAAGTGAAAATAGATATTTATTTCCTTTTCCCATTTTCGAAAACCTCAAATTGATTTCTAAATGCAATTTCACTTTTCTTTCAATTCTTTTAATTTAATTTAATTTAATTTAATGCAATAACTCAATTAATTAATTTTAATTATTTAATAATTAAATTCAACCTTTTCCAAGATTAATTTAATTAATTAAATAGATTAAAATGTAATTAATACAATTTCATAATCAACATATATACTTCATCTAAGCATAGATTTCACTTAATATTAAAATAAACTCTACTTTCAACAATGCAATAATTCTAAAAATATTGATTAAATAATAAAGCATCCAACATAATCAAATAACACTAATAAGGTAAAACATGACTCGACAATCAGGACTGATGACACACTAAGGCTAGGGCGTAGACCTGACACATGTTATCTAGTTACTATCTCCCTTTTCAACTTAACCGTTGGATCGACACGCTCAAACCTGTGAAACCAGGTGGAGTCGATGTCATGTACCTGCAACCTTCAACCAAGTAAACAACATAATATAGTATATCCAGTATATAATACACACCGTGAAGAAGGAATCATGGACTCGCAGGGCACTCACAAGCGAGTGATGTGAACCGTCCTCTTCACCAATACACTCATCCAAGACTGACATTACATCATAATTAGAAATCACGTAATACAATATCTCAAGGTAACTTTATTAACATCAATAATCCATAATGCCTGTGAAACAATAGTAAGATAATCCACATCACACAATAATCATTGTCACTCAATAGTGGCGACCAAAACACAAACAACAAGGTGTGTCCAGTATAACAGTAGTTGCATCCAAAACATAGCATAAAGCAAACACACAAAGCAAAACGAAGGGGTATTACATTCTCCCCCCCAAAGACCAGGCTTACTCCTGGAAGCCTACAAACAAGTAGGGATATAACTCCCTCATCCTAATTGCATCCTCCCATGTGGATGAAGTATCATCCCTGGGATCCCACTACACTCTGACCTGCTCAATATCTCGCCCTCGAAGAGCGAGCATTCTACGCTCCATTATGGCCACGGGCTCCAAAGCCAGCTGCCCATCCTCTACCTGTAAAGAATCCCAATCAAATACATGAGTAACATCTGGATGATAAGGTTGAAGAACTGAAACATGGAAAACGTCATGTATACGTGCAAGACTGGGCGGCAAAGCGAGTCGATAAGCAACTGGACCAATATTTTTGAGTATCTCGAAAGGTCCGAAAAAGCGAGGTGCCAACTTAGAACCCTTTCCATATCGGATAGGACTCTTTCATAGATGCACCCGCAAAAATACTCTGTCGCCAACAGAAAACTGACGATCCACCCTATGCGCATCCGCATACTTCTTCTGCCTATCTTGAGCTGCCACCAAGTGCTCCCTAATCCGATCCACCTGCTACTCCATATCCTGTAACATCTCAGGTCCTAATAACACTCTGTCCTCCAATCAATCCCAACTAAGAGGAGTATGACAAGGACGTCCATACAAGGCCTGAAAAGGTGCCATGTCTATGGAACTCTGGTAGCTATTATTATATGCAAACTCCACTAGATAAAGATAATCCTCCCACCGTGTCTGCTGATCCATGACATACATGCGTAACATATCTTTGAGGATTTGATCAACCCTCTCTGTCTGTCCATCTGCCTTAAGGTGATATGTTGAACTAAAGTTCAACTGTGTCCCCATAGCATATTGTAATGATGTCCACAAAGTTGAAGTAAACATTGGATCCCTGTCAGAAATAATCCGATGTGGAATACCGTGCAACCTCACAATATCCTCCATGAACACTCGAGCAACTAATGATGCATTATAGGAAGCATGCATAGGCGAGAAGTGTGCTACCTTCATCAACCTATCGACCGTCACCATAATGGCATCATGTCATCGCGAGGAGTTGGGTAAACCAACAATGAAGTCCAGTGAGATAATATCCCATTTCCACTCAGGTACAAGGTGTGGCTAAAGAAGCCCTGCTGGATGTTAGTGTTCAGCCTTCACTCGCTGACACTCCAAGCATCGCGCTACAAAATTTGCAATATCCCTCTTCATCCCTGGCCAGAAATACAACTGGCGTAGATCTGTGTGCATCTTCTTCACCCCAGGATGGGCTGAATAAGGCGTACAATGAGCCTCGGTCAAAACCAAAGATTGAAGGTCGCCTACTGAAGGAACATAAATACGCTCAGAATGCCTAAGTAACCCATCTGACTCAAGTGAATATCCTGTAAATCTGCCCCCAAGAGGTCTACCTGCCTCAATCTCTGCTCTCACATCCTGGTACCAACTATCTGCTGGAAGAGTAGCAAGAATCCGACTCCGTAAATCTACCATAAGAGTCATCTCAAAAATCTCATGCCTACGTTTGCTAAGTGCATCAGCTACAACATTCTCTTTCCCCTGAATATACTTCACCTCGAAGTCATACTCACAAAGGAACTCCATCCAATGCCTCTGTCTAGCATTAAGATTCAGCTGAGTAAAAATATATTGCAGACTCCTATGATCACTGTGTAACTCAAACTTGTGCCCAAGTAAGAAGTGTCTCCATCTAGTCAATGCATCGACTACTGCCACTAACTCAAGGTCATGTGTGGGATAATTAATTTCATGATCTTTAAGTTTACGTGACTCATAAGCTATCACTCGTCCCTCTTGCATCAAGATTGCACCTAAACCCTCCAAAGATGCATCTGTACAAACCACAAAATCTCCTGTGGGATCAGGTATTGCTAAAATCGGTGCACTAGTCAACTTATCCTTAAGAACCTGAAAAGTTGACTCACACTGCTCTGACCATTCAAACCTCTTCCCTTTCCTCTAAAGAGAAGTGATAGGATGACCTACCCTGGAAAAACTTTGCACAAACCTCCTATAATATCCTACAAGCCCCATAAAACTACGGATCTCTGCCACATTCGTGGGCATAGGCCAATCTAGAATAGCTTGAATCTTCGAAGGATCCACAGATATTCCCTCTCCTAAGATCACATGACCAAGATACTTGATCTCAGACTTAAAGAACTCACATTTCGATAAGTTGGCGTAAAGTTGGTTTTCTCACAAACACTACAAAACCTGTCACAAATGCTCCTCATGTTCCTCTACTATCCTGGAATATATCAATATATCATCAAGAAACACAAGAACAAACCTATCAAGGTATGTGCAAAATACTCCATTCATCAAACTCATGAACACAAATGGCGCATTCGTCAACCCGAATGGTACCACAGTGAACTCGTAGTGACCATATCGTGTCTGAAACGCTGTCTTATGTATATCTGCATCAAAAATATGGAGCTGATGGTATCCCGACTTAATGTCTATCTTCGAAATGATGGTAGCACCTTTGACTTGGTCAAACAAGTCATCAATCCTGGGACGTGGATAACGATTCTTGATCGTTACCTTGTTCAACTTCCGATAGTCAATGCAGAATCGAAGTGAACTGTCCTTCTTCTTTAGGAAGATGACAGGTGCTCCCCAAGGTGAAACACTAGGATGAATAAATCCCTTCTCTAATAACTCCTCCAACTACAAGCGAAGCTCTTTCAGCTCCTGAGTAGTCATACGATAAGGTGCTCATGAAATAGGTTCTAATCCAGGTACTAAATCAATCTTAAAATCTATATCTCTCCTCGGTGGCATCCCTGGAATGTCATCAGGAAAGACATCAGTGAACTCCTAAAGAATAGGATGACTATCTAGAGATACCTTCTCCTCTCCATCTCCTAAACCCAAATCCTCAACTGTAACTGCAAACAACTGACATCCACGATGAACACATCTCCTCAACTACATAGCTAAGATGATCCTCAAAGATATCGATCTTTGTACTCCTATAATATCCACCTCTCCACCAGATGCATTAATGCACCGAATCAACTTACATCAACAATCAATAACTGCTCGGTGAGCCTCTAACCAATCCATACCTATCACAACATCATAGGATCCCAATGGTATAACTCAAAGATCTAAGGTAGTGGAAAGTGGTCCAATCTCCAACCTACAGTCAGGCACTACAGAATGTGATGCAACCTTCGCACCAGACGCTAACTCTACCTGCCACCTATCGGCTTGCCTTACGGCACCCAGTCTACAACGTGACACAATCGATGACGAAATGAAAGAATCCGATGCTCCTGAATCGAAAAGAATAGTAACAGGGTTACCTAGTAACATACCATAGGTCTCTACTACGGTACCATGGTGCTCTGCCTAGAGATTATCAACCGCTGCAAACACATGATGTCCTCTGCCAGCATCTCCCACTGTCGGCTCTGACACCGTTGGTCTCTGTGTAAATCTTGACGTGCCCTTATTGGGACACATCCTAGCAATATGGCCTTGCTGACCACAAGAGAAGCAACCTGTGACTCTACCATAACCTCTGCCTCCTGCTGGTGCACCAGACTGCTATACACTGCCTCCAAAAGTAGACTGGGCACTCTGAGTGGGTTGCTCAGCATTGAAATGCTTCATGCGCCTCCAGTTCCTATTACCCTGTCCCTGCTGGAAACCTTTCCATTTCCCCTAAAAAGACTGTTGTTGACTGCCCTTTACTGATACCTGTTAAGACTTAGGAGCTACAACTCCCTGTGTTTGTCCCCCTCGAGCACTAGTCCCAGCTCCTATACCACCACCAATACTAACACCTGTATGACCACCCAATGCCATATTCAGGTTCTCCTCCACCAGTCGTGCCTTCTCCACAGCTACCTCCATAGACTTGGGTTCAAAGACCCGAACACCTCCACTGATATGGGCATTTAAGCCCCTGATGAAATGCTGCACTAGCATTCCCTCATCGTCCCCTATACCTGCGAACTACTTGAGTTCATAGAATCTCCTCTAATACTGATCAACTATCATGGCTAGCTAATGTATGGCATGGAACTCATCGCCTCTACACTGACGCCAATGCTCAGAGAGAAAGCAAGCTCTGAATCTCTCAAAAAAAATCTCTCAAGATATTGTACTCATGTCTATATGGAGCTTCTGCTCCTCTAGCTTCCACCAAGTGGCTGCAAAACCCCGGAGATGTATAATAGCGCACCGTGCTTTGGTGTTACTATCAAATGGGTGCATGGAGAAACATCGGTCAAGTCCTATCAACCAAGTTTCGGCCTCAAGATCGGTACTTACTTCATCAAATCGAGGTGGCTATGATCAAATCAAGTCCCTCATATAATTCATCGCTAACATATCAGACTGAGCTGTAACTGTCACAACCGTAGGGTTACCTACTGGTACCTCCTGTCGCGGTCCTAATAATGCCATAGCCTCCTCAAAGGCTTTGCGTGCAGCTTTGACCCTAACTGGATCTAACTGTTTACCACCACCTCCTGGATCATTCTGTGAAGCCTGATGCTCCTCCTGCTCTGGTATACATGACACATGAGGTGGCAAGTCATGCTGACTCTCCCCTCGACTGCCTACCCAGCCACGTCCATGTCCTCTCCCTCGTCCACGTCTAGGAGGCATACTCCTACACAGACACAAAAGGGTATTAGACAAGGTGCACTTAAAAACCTACGCAACTAAGCTTAATGGGTACATCATAATCCCAGAGCAACCAATGTTTAAACCTTGGCTCTGATACCATGTGTAATGCCCCGCCACGCAACCCTAGAGGAAGTTTCAATTCGCTACAAAAGTGTACTAAATTTTTTTTATTAAAGTGCATTATACAAACATATTCACCTATAATTGACAACCTCCCCTAACGCTATGTAACCGAGATTACTTAATTCCCATTCACATACATCATCTAAATTACATTGCAATAAACATCTCAAGTAATGACATATATCTAACATAAGTAAATACAAGATAGAATAAATTAACCATCACATAATTCCATTACATAACCCATTACAAGATTACAATCCTCATTCCTAGAATGAGTAAAAATAAATAAGTATAATAATTATAAGATCCACCTCATAACGACAAGAGGGGTAAATACAACTGATACAAGAAGAATTACAATAGAACAAGAAGAGAGTAACAATATCCGCAAGCTATCCAACTGGATGTCTCGCTTCTACGAACTGAAGAACAATGGGGGACCCAACGGTTTTGGTGCATGTTCCACCCTACCTAGTGGTATCCAAAGGCCCACCCCCCATGCTAGGAGATAGTAAAAATACAACATGAACAAGAAATCTACTACCTCTAACCAAAGGCTGACTAACAGAACTAACTGACTCAACCATAGATATGCACAATAAAAATCTAACACTAACATGGTTACATTGCTTCCAGTCATAATAAAATCAAGTGTGCTAAAGAAAACATACACACAACATATACTCAAGATTATCCTAGATAGAGTTTCATCGCAAGGTGCATCATGAGATCTCCTCTGGGCATCCTTCATAGGTTCCGGTAATCCTGGTGACCTCAACTGAATCCCGGCCCTCATACTCACTCAAGCGGAATCAACTACCTCTCGTATGGACAAGCTAGTTGATCTTGCCATTCCAGGCCTTCTCACTCACCCCAAGTCTATACAAGCCCTTGTGTCTACGAGTGAGGTTAATTTTATCTTGGTTAATGTGAATGCATCCTAGTAGTCTAAATACTTTGCTTTAATTATCACTTCTTAAAAACACTTTTGAAGGTTACCCGGTTTACCTCTTTGGGCTCTGGCCCCTAACAAAAGTCACTCCTCTAATGGATAACTTGCTACTCAAATCTAGACTCCAAGGGTGACTCAAATGTTACAGAACTGAATAACTCAGACTCTCCTAATCTAGGAGATGACAAATAAGAAACCTCACTCCAACACTTGGAGGAAAACAAACTCACAAAGCACAACCCAAGGAAAATGAACATTAACTAACATTGGAATGACCCACATACACTGGAAGACTTTACAATAATTGCACAATTCACCCTTTCCCAAAGCATTTACTAAAAGGGAAAAATAATCTAATAACACATTGATAAAGAACAACACTATATTCGGATACCTTAAATCCATATTCCAACAAATACTTTTCAGTTACAAACCAATGATTCAATAAAATAAATAATAAACTGAATTATTACCTCTACTCATACAAGGAACGAATAAATTCAATTTAAACAATACAAGATATCAAAGTTGCATTTAAACCAAATATACCCATCCAAGAAATATTTCTTTCAAAAATCTTAACTAACTTATCCACTTCTTTCATATTCACAAATTAAATAATAGATGCAAACTCTTAATCAGTACTTATTTAAAATAAAATAAAAAAGATAAACTGACTATTATCTAGATATTTATATTTGTTTAATACTGAAAACAATCTCATCCCCATTTAATTAAACCAAATCTATAATTCTAAAACAAAAAACAGAATTTTAAATTTAAATAACTCATTCTAATTTTCATATAAATTATATTTATATATATACTCACTGTATATATATATTTTATGTTCATACACAATATAATTATTATTTATAAAATCAAATACACAATTTTTAAATATATATATTTTCTGTATATATATTCACTAATGAATTTTTTTTTTCTAAATTCCAAATACAGATTAAATTTTAAGAAATAAAATTAAAAAGACATATATAAAAAAAAATGAATTTTAAAACAAAATATATAAAATGCCGAGCTTACCATGTACCTGCGGATAGGGTACTGTGGGCGCTGGCAGTACTATGTACCGGTCAGATGCACCAGAGGCTGCGTGGGGGGGCCGACGCTGTCATGTGACAGCGCGTCCCCCAAAGGGTGGGCGCGATGTCCCATGACAGCGTCCCTCCCACTGTCACATGGTGCGGACTCCCAATAAACTTTTTTGTTTATTTTTTTTTATTTTGATTTTGATTTTTCTTTTTTTTTAATTTCGGATTTTTTTTTTTTTAAAACACAGGGACAAAATACAATTTCGCCATTAATGAGGTTTTGGAAAACTGTGCCAATGGCGACCTTTTTCAACACAAGACAATTATTTAACTTTTAAACAATTAACATAGTAAATAAATTTACATGTTTCATGTATTTATATTAATTCCAAATACAATACATATTAAATAAATACATATATAATTATTTTCACAGAATATTAAAACTGGTAAAATAGGGAAAATAATTTTATTTTATTTTTTATTTTAAAAACCAGTATCATGAAATTGATGAATTTTCCAGAATATCCTTCTAAATTCAAAAAGGTGTAAATTAAATTTCTTTTAACATTACTTAATAAATTTTACAAAAACAATTAAATATAGAATTTCAAACAATCATGTTCTCTTACAGAAGGTTTTCTACAAGGGTTGATTTTCTTTTGAAGAACAGATCTGAACAATTAAAAAGGGTAAAACTTCATTCCAAAACCTAAGTGTTGAACACACAAATTGAGGTTTAATTTAACCCATGTTTCTTCAATTTCCCCCATTTATGGAATTTAAAGCTACAAAAAATTTAAACATTCTTCCCCAAATTTTAATGGATTAAATCCAGATTCAACAAACAATTTTCAATTTCACAAATGATAATAACAACAAATTTGCAAACAATATAATATTAGATGAATCAAACAAGACAAAACCTGGAATCCAAAGCTACAGATGAAGATGAAAATCTGGTGCAAGCTTTCTCCCAAGAATTCCTGCAATTTCTTCAAACGTGCACGGATCCAATCCAAGAACTTGATAATTGCAAACAAATTATTCTTCAATCAACTCTACAATCCAAAATTGCTCCAAAACCTTCTTTGTGCCAGTTTTGCAAAAATTCCCCAAAAATTCTTCTCAAAATAAAAACCTTTCAGAAACTCTCTCCTCTTTTCAAAAAAATTGAAACATGCATTCATATTAAAACTAAAATATCCAATCTAACCCTAATTTCCTTTTGCATGCAAAGTGAAAATAGATATTTATTTCCTTTTCCCATTTTCGAAAACCTCAAATTGATTTCTAAATGCAATTTCACTTTTCTTTCAATTCTTTTAATTTAATTTAATTTAATTTAATGCAATAACTCAATTAATTAATTTTAATTATTTAATAATTAAATTCAACCTTTTCCAAGATTAATTTAATTAATTAAATAGACTAAAATTTAATTAATACAATTTCATAATCAACATATATACTTCATCTAAGCATAGATTTCACTTAATATTAAAATAAACTCTACTTTCAACAATGCAATAATTCTAAATATATTGATTAAATAATAAAGCATCCAACATAATCAAATAACACTAATAAGGTAAAACATGACTCGACAATCAGGACTGACGACACACTAAGGCTAAAGCAAACACACAAAGCAAAACAGAGGGGTATTACAGAATATGTGGCGGATGAATTGAAAAAAATCAAGGTGATTTTGTCGACCTTTGAGTTGTTAAGAGTGTCTGTCCTTAGGAATTCTCTCTTTAGGTCATTAAATGGAACGTCCCCATCCAAACTATCCTAGGAGGTACTTTCCGAAAGGGTTTCCTTTGATACCTCTAATAATGAGCCTGTGATTAGGGAAATCTTGGGGAAGAAGCCTGATCAGCCCTCAAACTATCTAGCCAAGAAAAATCATCCATCAGACAAAACTCCCACCAAGGAGAAAAACCAAGCACAAGCCAAGGATAAGAATAGTGACAAGGAAAATTCTCAAGTGACTCAAGCTGACATATTAGTAGGGTTATTTCAAGGGAAATTAGAAATGCCTCCTTTCTTGACAACCATCAAAATATTTGGGAAGAATTTGCACAATTGTTTGCTTGATTTAGGAGCCTCAGCCAATTTCATTCCATTGGTAGTGTGCAAGGCACTGGGAATAAATCCAACCCCATCTCCACGAAAACTGACTCAATTGGACAAGACTGAGGTAAATATAGTTGGAGAAATCAACGGGATACCCATGCAGATTTTTGTCGATCCCAAGGTGTAGCAAGTAATTGTCATTCAAGTTACTGACATTCCCAACACATATAGTACCATACTAGGAAGGTAATTCACTCATGCCTTGAACGGATATGTTGTAACAGACGATTCTCACCTATGGCTACCCTAGAAGGGGCTACCAAACTAGATCCATATTTTTTGGGAGCCTAGGATGAAATTCATGATTACTAAATATAACAATATGAATGAGGTATTGTTCGCAAAAATGAAAATGGGTAATTTTTTTCCTATGGCTTACCACGATGATGAAGAATTCTGGGAAGAAGAAGTGGTCGAGGAGGTTCTTCTTGTATTGTGCAGTGCTCCCACCAACTTAACTCATGTTCCTAATAGTACAGAGGTGTTGATTGAATCTAAAGATGTAGAATCCTATGAAGATGGTAGCCTTGGATTGTGTGAGGGATTCCAAGAGTTTATGTAGAAATTTGTATAGGATCAACTTATTCTAGGAGCAATAATGGACTTTCAGGAGTTGTTATTACCCAACTAGTGTAGGGTACACAATGCTGCCCATTCTGAATTTGAATGATGTCTATGCCAAGTAGCAGTGTAACATATAGCAGGGAAAATCAATCCTAAAGGGAAACCCCAAGTAGAGCAGCCAAATCAAGGTCATGCTAAATCTACATAGCCACCCAAGGCTGCTAAAGTTGATATACAACCAAGGAAGGATTTGTGCTCCACCAAGTCTAGGATCCAAAATTCTCCTAAGTTTTGGATGCTACGCTTTGATGGATCCAAGTCCAAGCATGGAGCAGGAGTTGGCTTCGAGCTCATCAATCCCATGGGTAAGATGTATTTTACTTCCCATATACTCCAACTTTATTGCACAAATAATGTAGAAAAATATGAAGCAATAGTTCATGGACTTTTAATGGCATTAAGAAAGAATTTTAAAATGTTGCAAGGCTTTGGTGATTTTTAGTTGGTAGTGAAAAAAGTTAGGAAATTATACTCCTATCACGATAAACGGTTAGCAAATTATAGACATAGGGTATTGGATCTTCTAGAGGGTTTAGATGCATTCAACATTCAGTTGATCCCATGCAGTAAGAATCAAACTACTGACACCTTAGCCCAAGCAACAAGTACCCTCCAGCCTCTCTCCTTACGTGGTCTAAATAAATTCACTATAGATCTCACCTTCGCCCTATTAGTGCCTGACAATGTCACCAATTTCCAATTTTTTAATGATGATGAGCACATCTTGGACTTCATCATGAGTTCTGATGTATTTTCCACTCAAATCATTGATGAGCTAAAGCCCACAGAGGTGAAACTTGATATAGAAAGAGTGATCAACTTGAAGAGTAACACAATACTACGAGGTATGGTTCAACTAGAGAGGATATTTGATTTGGATCAGATAAAAATCCAAGATCATAAAACCAAAAAAGAGTTAATAGATCATCAATGTGATGCTCATAACATGGGTATAGCTGAAGAAGTCAAAAATGTGTTCATAGGTAAAGTGTGCACATCAAAGGAAAGAAAAGGGATCATTGACACCTTACACAAATATCACGATGTGATTTCATGGGGATATGAAGACTTGAAGACCTATGTTACATCCATTATTACTCATACCATTCCCCTCAAGCCAAATGTGAGGCCTTTCTGGAAACGTCAGATCAATGCCTTGCTAGAACCAATCATCTTTAAAGAAGTTCAAATCTATTGTTCGCCGAATTATCTTCCCTATTAGGAACTCCATGTGGGTGGAAAATTTGGTTCCAGTCAAAAAAAAAATGGTGAAATCAAACTCTGCATGGATTTACGTAACTTAAATAGAGCCTCTAAAAAGGAAAATTGCCCTGTACCATCATTGTTACTTTTCAACATTAGTTGTAGGTTTAGGAGAATTCTTGCCCCTTTTCCCTTTTGACATTTCTTTGAAATCTAAAGTTGAGATAAAGTTCCAGCATCATTGTAAAGCTAAATTTGATGACCAAGATGGAGTTTTAGCTTGCTGTCCTGAACTTGTATTAGTTGTCCTTCATTTCTAGAATTTATAAAACTCCATTTGCAGGTCCAATTCCCTCTATGTTTAATTAACCATAAATTCCCTTTGTGATTACCATCAAATCACATCAAGCAATTGAACTATTCCAATATTTTTCATGACCTGACACTCGAGAGACCTTGGGGTGATTTTCTGAAACTTAGTTGCAAATTTTCACCTTTCAAAAACATGATAAGTCTTCTCTTGACTAATCTTAATTTCTCAATAATAATCTCAATTTATTTCTCAAAAGTTCTAGGATTAAAATGATAAAAATGATTTCTATTTATATGCAATTCTTCTAATTTCCCAAAAATCAAATACTAATAAATGAATAAATTCAAATTTTTAAATAATAAAATACTGGCACTAACATATTAAAATTGGGGTCAAAATGGGTTGGACAAGGGTGTTGGGAACCTTTAATATAGACCCATCCTTGTTGGGACCTTAAACCTTGGGGGTAAATATTAAATGCTTATTTTTATTCTCATCTTTTGTTTTTTCAAAAATATTCATAAAATGGGAAATTAAATGCATAATTAGGTCCAAGCACATAGGGGGAGCTAAACCTAGTGTGAAATTGTCAAGGGTGATAATTTTTGAGACTACCCATTCAAACATCACCATGTGTCTAGTTTTGGTTGAACTTCTTATGCCGCTTTAGTGATGTAACTGCTAATAATTTAACTTCATTTCCAAATGTATAAAAGGGTGGAGTGTTGGTGGTTTGGGGGTTCATCGAGAGTGTATGGGGGATTTGGTTGAATGGTTATGAGATTATGAAGAAAAATATTGCATTGGAAGCAAACAATATTTATATTTTAAATTGTATTATATTCATAATCAAATTTAGTGGTTTACATGAATAAAACATTTAATTCTATTATGATTGTGAATATTGTTGTCATTTTAAATTTCCTTTTTTGTGGTTGCTAGACTTGGTTACTTCATAAGGTTCCCATTGTAGATTTCATTATAGAGGAAGATGCTTGATTTGAATAATTAGTAGCATGCACCTTGTGTCCTACTCTAGGACATGATTTCATAGGGGAAGGGTGGATTTGATTTAGGGGTTGTTGATAAGTAGCTTAATTTTTTTTGAATGAGCAACATTTGGAATGGGATTCATTAATGGCGTGTGATTATTCAGAACATTTTTAATAGTAGGGATTTGGTTTCTCATGCCAAGGAAACCTAGAGAAGGTAAAGATCCCCAAGCCCCTCCAATGAGAGGTTTCATCTGCTATGAGAAGGATATTGCTTCACTATAGAAATTTTCTAAAGAATTTATATTTACCGGTGATAATCTCCTAAAAATAGACTAGTTAAGGGATCTAAAGACCTAAAATAGGTTTGTATGACAATTGGTTCTTCCATATAATAAGGATTTTTCAACCTCTTATACATTCTATGAAACTTGATATTATATATATTTAGAGGCTCATAGATTTCCCTCTTACATAAGACAAACTAAGGATATAGGATGACAAGATCAATATAGATCTTAAATTGGTTTAGGAACTTATTTTGTAATTATCGTCAAGATATAATAGATCTAAAGGCTAGATTTAAAGTAGATGTATGAAAATTCCCCCAAATAATAATTAACAACCTATAGAACACATCCTCATGCTCAATTTGAGCTTGATTACATATTTCCTTAAAGGCCTTAATATGGTCCTTGAATGTTTTAAACTCTCCATAAATGTACTTAGGACAAAAATTCTTAACTATATTTGGTAATTCATGCAAAGGCCCAAGGATATTAAGAGGAGAACTTTCATCTACTCTAAATAAATACATCCCAATTGGAAGGATAGTAGTAGCTACTAGGGAACTATATGCAATAAGATTTGTGGTCTAGTTTATCAAAATAGGGTTTTGTGGCTAAACCATTATTTCCATAGATTTCCCTTTTCACTCTTTGTTTAGCTATGTCGATCTAACTCAAAAAATTGATGACCAAGCTCACTCTAAAATAAGGAACATGTCATCCTCCTATATGGTTCACTAGAAGATTGTCTATTGAGGTCCAATTTAAAGAGGCCCTCATTATAGCACTAGTTCTATTGAGGGTGGTATTAGCACAACCACCATAAAGTATAGTAACATATCACTTTACTTCTCTTGAAAATTTGAAGGTTTAGCTCCAAGGTTCCTTTTTAGATAGGTATTGACTATTTTGGAAACATTAAGTGGCCTATATGATTTATTTACAAGGGGCCTTGACTGGTATAAATCAAATTGGAAAAATATAGATGATCGGATAATTCATATATGCTAAAAAAGAAGGTTTAATCTTTCAAATTTGAATTCTTAAATTATTTTTCTATTCTTTCTAACCAAAATAAATTATTTCAAAAATGCCTCAGTGCCTAACCTGGATCTGAACTTATTTTAGACAATCTTACAACAACAAAAAAGATCAAAAGATAATTAGTGTTAGAGGAAAAGAAACTAAAATAAATGATCAAACAATGACAAGCCACACTTTATCTCCCACATTTTAAAGGTTAGATGAAGTCCAAATAAACCAGTACTATAAGGGTTAGCATTCATACAACTATCTAAAATATTGGTGCAAGCATCTAAGGAAATTATAACATAACATATTTCACATTTAATGCAATTGAACTACCATATTCCATGTGCAAATTCAAAACACAACTCTATGAAAGAAAAATAAAGTATATCTCACCAAGTTATTCAATTGAGAGAAACAAACTATAATATTCCATCACTAAGATTGAAGCATCAAGAAAAAAAAAAGCATGATACTCAATTAATTTGAAATATTTATAGATAATGATGTTTAATAGAATATTCACATTAAAATTGCATAAGTTCATTGGTATATAGGATGTCCAACCCCTTACAAATTTCCATAAGAAGACAATAAATACATGTTGTGTGGACTCACAACATACCCCATTTTGCTACTACAAAATGAGTACCCCATATTTTTTCGCTTTTGCTTGATTTGGAAGAAATGGTAAAATTCATGAAATTCTATAGGTCATGGGTTATGTGTCTATTGGATATGTTATTTAAGGAGAAGTCTAATGGTCGTGTGGAAATAGCATTGTTTATTTGTAAAAGTTGTTTGAAATTGATTAAGGCAAGTAAATCCATTTTTTTGAGAATTTTGTGTCATGTGGAACCAACTACTTCATTCTTATAAGTTCCAAATCTAGTAAGGTAAGATTTTCAATAGTGAATTATTCATCTAACAAGTATTTCCATCAAAACTTGACTCTTCATTTAGATGAAGTAAGAATTCTCTTAGCCTGAACCTAAAATATTGATCAAATGGCATTTATTGAAAATCATGAATTGAAAGCTTACAAAACTAGACATGGAAGTACTTTTCCTAAAGCCTAATTTGAATGGAGATCTAGTAGTAGTTAATTTTCCAGTAATAGGATTTTTTAATGAAATCAACCTCATACTATCGACAGTTGTGAAATGTGGGGAAAAGATCCTAAGAAAAAAAGGGGTCCTTAATGTTAAGGGGGTGATTTCTCTATTTGTATCTTTCCCTAAGGTAATTTCATTAGGAAAGAGATCACAAGGTGTATAGATTGACTTTTAACCTCAATGGTGAGTCAATCAAACCTATATCTCAATTCTTAAGACAATAGGACAAATCTAAAACCAAATTAAAATGACTTGTAATGTTCAAACTTAATGAATCATAAGACCTAATACATGAATTACAAATTCTCGAAAGTAAAAAAACTAAAATCATAATTTGCAAGAAGATCTGAGAAGGGTTAGGACACATGCACCTATCACCAAAAGTTTCTTTTGAGCTCTGTTAAATGATGGGTTCACCCTAGGGCGAATGGGTCCTAGTTAGGGCTTCTGAAAAAACTTTTGGTAGTTCTCTAATGATGGATCTTAACTTCTATTTTGCACAATTTTTGTTGTCGATAAATCAAAAATAAAGTTTGCAACCTATTTTTCATGGATTGACAACAATTATGACAACAATAATGACAACTAATGAAATAATGCAAAATTTCTCTTCAAGATCTTCATTCCTTCTTTAACCTATAATCTGCACATACACAAAGAGAAAAAAATTTTGAATGAGGGTTTTCCTTAGTCAAACCCCAAGTTTGGTAATTAAACCTTGATAGAAAGATAATGACAATGGATAAGGAAATGATGAATGAACAATGATTTCTACCACTCACCAAACCTTCAATGGCTTCCCTTAGAGGACTAAATACAAACACATATCTCCAAGGAATTTGATCTTTCTTTTCTTGATGGATTTGGACAGTTGAAAATGCTTGGATTCTTTAGGATTAACAATGCATGTTATTCTTCACAAGATGACATGAACACACATAAGCTTGAACATGATCCTAGGACCTTGAATGTTGTAACAAATGACTAATAAATATGCTCTTGAATACTCTTAGCAATATTATTTTCTCATATGAATTCTTGATAATGTATCTTAGGTTTGAATTGATAAAAATACTATGTATTTATAGGTGTTTATCTAATTTCCCAAAAAATAGATTCTAAAAACTGACAATTACAAATTGAATTTGAATCATTAGAACACTACCAAAAACATATTAAAAATGGGTCTTGGAACTTAAAGGGGAAGTTTTAATGGGTCCTAACCTATAATTCCAAGACACACATTCTTCAATGTATTTAATTATTGATTGCATTCATTAAATATTGGTTTCCTTTTCAAAAAATGATAAAAATAAGGCTTTGGAATGCATAATTTGGAAAATTAGAAGCTTAATTAATTCCAATAAGTTAAGGGACCCAAACTTAGTGTAAAATTGTAAGGGTATAAAATTTCCTATATTGAATTTATCCCCCACTTTAGTGAGATTATGAACACACTCTCATACTCACACTAAAGTAGACAAATATGTTTCAAGAGAGGTCCAAGTGTACAAATGTTAGACAGATAGAATGATAAAGATCAAGGAGGATGATCAATCCCCCAAGATCAAATATCCCATGGAAAATCAACATAAGGACAAAGGGACACACAAGCTATGTAAGATATGTGCAACAAGACAAGATACACAAGCATACAATGTCAAAGCCAATGCAAAAATAAAAAAGGAAAAAGGATGGACTAGCAAGTTGTGTTATGCCACATTCATAAAATACACTCACAAGGGCTAGTGCAATCTAGTATACACTAGGTGAGCCCCAAAGTAAAAATGAGAAACGCACACTAGGTCTACAAGGGGTGTAAAAGGGTGGCAGATGTGAAGGTCATACTAGGTCTATAGGTCTCGCATATGTCAACCATACCAAAATTTGTACTCCCTGATAAATTTGATAAGGTGCCATAAAATGATCAATTTGTTATGCCAACACTACACTAATTTCAACCTCTATGAACAAAGTGAAGCCAAAAAATTCCAAAATTTCATGCCAAAATGAAATAATTCCAATGTATGCCCCCACTTTAAAGTAATTGCTAAACACCATGGTGTGAGCAATTACTTTAAAGTAGAAAATGATGTGTCAATTGATAAAAAGGGCCATGAGATCTTATTTTGAAAGCCTTATGCCAACTATATGTTTCCGAATAAAGCTATGTCATGAAAAAGGAGAATACCCCCACATTCAATCCAAAAAGATAACACATAAGGGGTCCACAGATTCGGGGTCAATACATGTCTTTTCTACAGTGATATAACAGAGCTTGGAACTGTCATCATTCCCCAAATACTTCATGGAATAAAAAACAAAAATGAGGAATGAAACATATAAAGTAAACAAAACAAAAAAAATCTTTTGGGTCAACATAAAAGAGACTTGTATGTCTCAACGACTTGCATCGTCCCTAAAAGGAAAACACAAGAAAAAAGAAAAGATAATATTTACGACAAATAGAAGAATGTAGATACAAATAGAAAAATGTCACGAAAAATTCACTTCCTTTGTATCCTTGCACCAATCAATTAACAAGGTTCATCCAAAGAAAACTCGTAAACATAAAGACAAGCCAAGTAGCATGATACGAGGGGTCACATTGCATACATGTAATCACAAAGAACATAGAAAAGAAAAGAAAGAAATCATGTCATATACAATCCATCCTATAGTAGGTCGTTTGCATCCCAATATCATATACAAAAGGTGGATAACTAGCAAAAGTAGCAACAACAAGTTCCATATTAGGAAAATCACTAGGTCCAACACATGGTGATTCACTCTTTTTAGGAGGATCGTCATGGTTGCTCCCATATAAATTCATAGAAGTGAAAAACAAAAAATTCAATTCATTATGCACTTCCTTGTCAATTTTAGCAATCTCATCATCATCATTCAAGTTAATCATAATAGTATTCCTAATAAAAATTTTCATTATATGTTCTTGTTTATGTTGTGGTTTATAAGTTTCATGGTGTGGTGAAGTTGGAGAATCATCATGATTTGTTTGAGTTGGTTTGTTTTTTTCTTCTAACTGACGAGCAATAACACAACGTCTACGCCTACAATCTTTAGCATTTAATTTTATTATTGCATGTTTTTCAAGTTGTTATGGTGTAGGATTGGGTTTATCAACCATTGGTCTCTTTTCTTCCCTTAGGGGAGGAACGGAAGAAACCTCAATGAGTTGTAAAACCACTTTCTCTTTAGGCTTATAAACTTGTTTGATTTTAGGAGGTGCAAAGGGAATCATATGGTTATCTCTTGGTCTCTTGTAGGATATAGGTGGTAGAATAGCATCATATTTTGTTTCTTTATTTGAGAGATCTTTTGGTTCAAGCATAGGTTCATCCACAACATTTGGAGTGGGAGGAATAACTATGTATCTTTTAGTTTCAAGCGAGATATTGGCAAGGTATAACTCTACTATAAGTTTCACTTTGAACTTTTGATAGGACTTGAAAAAGAAATATTCATGAGGTTTAATAGGTTCTATAGGTTCAAGACAAAATAAATCCAATGAAAAGTTCCCTTGAGAAGACAAAGGATTAAATCCACTATGATGCACTGTAAAAATTTGGTTGTCAAGTGGAAATTTCAAGAACTTGTGGATGGGTGACATTCATGGAGTGTAGCCATGAATAAATTAACTTCACATGAAATTGATCTAACATTGGGATAATGGAGAATGATACATCTAATTACTTTGGTCTAACTTTTAATGGAAGAGTAATCAAACATATCGTAGGGTGAGAAACAATCATGTGTTTTGATCCATACTTTTGATTTTTCATAAGAATATTGGTAAATTTCATGCACAAATAATAATTCCTCAGTGATCACATTCTCTACACATACGGGATTAATTAATATCCCATTTGTAGGCTTTTCATTGATTCTTCCAACTATGTAAAGAGTACCATTGGGTGCATGTTTAATTTTCACTATTTGAGAAATCAATGTCAAGAGACAAGTTTGTTTCACCTTTATGAGGTTGAACATCAATGAATCCAATCATAGCATCTAGATCGTCTCCATTACCATTTTTATAATAATCAATTATATATTGTATATTATCAACATTAATCACATCATTCTTGTTATCACTAGAATTTACAAATGAGACAAAATCAATTAGCATTGGATTGGTAAATATTTTCAAATTTTGGTTAAGTGGGGCAATGGATTTATTTCCTTGATCATTAACACTGCCCAACTAAATGTGATTGGAATCAATGAGGTCTTGCACTATATTTTTAATATGCATGCATCATTCTATATCATGTCCATATTATCAATGATAATGGAAAAATTCATGTGAGTTATAGTTTTGAGGTAAAGGCTTAGTGGTATCAAGAGGCCTAATGGGAGGTAAGGTGATTAGGTTCTTTCTCAAGAGTTTCAACATAATTGAATAGAGGGTATCAAGTAATGGGGTAAATTTTCTATTCCTATATTGATATTGGTATGGATTTGTTGTTTTATGCCAGCCACTTGAGGTTCAACATGGTTGGTTGGTTGAGGTGGATTTATCTATATAAAGAACATGTTTTATTTCTTGAATGGTTAAAAATTGTTATGAGGCGCGATTTCAGATTTTTCAAGATGAGTTGAAGCAATTTTTCCTATGCTTTGATTAAGTGATTTTTGATAATCACGAAGAGTTGTGCATAAGTGTGCAAAGGAGGTAAATTTCATCATCTCAAGCTTATCTTGGACTTTTTTGTAAGTTTTCAAAGAACATTCTTTGAAGATCAACATCAGTGACCTTTTTATCTACATTTTTCTTACATTACATCAAATCAAGTAGGGTCATCTTAGGACTAGTTTTCACTTCTAAATGGTTGAGAAAGGCATCAAAAATCTCATTAAATGAGTGGATTGATTTATTCAATAAGGAACAAGTCATTTGAAGGTTGAATCTTTTAAGGACCTAGGAAAAATCTTAGCCAAGACCTTGTCTTAAGAAATGAAGTCACTACATAAGGTTGTATATGTTGAAAAATGGTTGCTAGGATCTCCTTTACCACCTTATTTCTCAAACCTGGGTATCTCTATGCCTTATGGAATTTGTGCTCTCAATATCTCCAATGATAAAGGGTTTCTTTTGACATATTGTGAAGGTTGTCTAGTTTGGTTTTGGTTCAATGTTGCTATTTGTTATTGGAGGGATGTGACATTTTACAAAAGTTGGTTTATGATGGAATCATTGGTTGTGTTTTGAGATGGAGGTGTATATGTGTGGGGCAGACAACTAAATTATAATTTTATGAAAGATAGGGGGTTTGGAGATATGATGTTTGAATTCACAAAGCTAAAAGGATTCCCAGTGGAAATACCCAAACTTGGAGTGATATTGTTGGTCGGTTGCATAGTTATAATAACAATTGAATCAGTATATGTAGGAATAGAATCTATGGTTTTAGGGTATATCCAAAAGTTTGATCACAACTAGCCATTTTAGGAACATGATTATCAATAATGTGGGCTAGCCTATGCACAATCCCCATTCATAGTTTGTTATCAAGCATTCTCCTCATGTTTTCTATGATAGGAATGACAGTGCCAACAATATATTTTGTACTCACATAGTATTGAATTTTTTCTAAGGATTTATCTATTTTTTGCAAGTTCTCTTGAGGAACATGAGAAACAATGGTGTCAACTTTAGTAGAAGTAGTGGTCATAAGACATGTGATATTAGGGATGGAGTCCAATATGGGTTGACTAGTGTCAGCACTATGAGTGAAAGAGTTGGAAAACCCAAGATCCAAAGTGGATGTACCAACATAGGATGCCATGAGTCTTGAAATACATCTCACTGAAGTACAGGCATTATGACACCAGGTTGTGATACTCATACAAGTTTCACCAAACCAAAAGTGTACCCAAAATGGACAAAAGGAACTAAATAAAGATAGTAAACATCTAGAAATAGGAAACAAGATATTTCAATTTTCAAATCTGAAATATGATGATTGACTGATTTTAGATGCAAAAAGTTGGAAATAATTACTTTTCAATGCCAATTTTGATTTCAAACAATGCAATGTCTTTTACCAATTGAAGTAATTGCAAACAACTACAAAAATATGTAATTTATGAAACCAAAACAGAGATCTACCAATATAGAAAATTGAAGAAGATAGATACAAAGTGATGTGTAGAATTTTGAAAAATCACCTATATTAAGATAGGTTCTCCCTTGGGAAAATGAGTACTAGGACAGGATTCTAAAAAATTTAAATCTGAGTGTTTAACTTGATATTTAAGCTCACTGTTCTTAACTGCAAACAAATTCATTAGTGATAGTTTTTTCAAAAATACGATGAAATGCAAATGGAAATAAATGACAATCTAAGAATAAAATTCCAACTTTTTTGAATGCAAATTTGAACAAAATGTTGATCTAAATGATTGAAACACACCTTAATGCAAGCTATTATGTAGAATTGTTGGAAGTATGAGCAGATTGGTGTTGTCATTGATGTCAACAAGCTTGTGTTATCATTCATGTCAACTGTAGGAGAAGGAGTTTGTTGCAAGGATGTGCAGTTGGTATTGGGTTATTGTTGTTGTCTCTAATGATGTTTTGATTAGTTACATTATGTTGTCATTAGCAAGCTACTATTGTCAACCTCTAGTGTTTCTTTGATAATTTTTTGTTTATGAATGGTTAAGTTGTTATGTTGCAGTTGGCTTGGTGGTGATGAGGAAGTATTCAAGATGTTGATGATATGTTTCTAGTGCTTGGTTTCCAAGTGCTTTTGAGAAAATTGAATAAAAAGAGGAAATAATGTGTTGTAGTGTGTTTTGTATTACAAAGTAGTGTTTTGGTTTTTCTCCACGGTTCTTCTAGGTTGAAGATCTACTTGTGCAGTTTGGATATGTTGATCAGAGGTATTTAAAGGTGTTGCATTCAAAATTTTGTGTGGTGAATCATTGTAGAGAGGAAGGAGTGTTCACTAGTGTGTGAATTGTGTATTGCAAAGGTTTTTGGGATAAATGTGCTTGTTCCATATTTCTCCACATAGTGGTTTCAGGTCTTGTAGATCTAGAGGTGTTCTAATGGTGTGTGTATCTTTCTTCAGATCAATTTATTGAGTTGTGGTGTATGGAAGAGTTGTTTGAATGTATTGGGTGTGTACATTCTTCAAGTGAGTTTTTATGAAGGAATTTGTTGGATTTCAGGGTGTTTGTGGAATATTCGATATTGTGTTCAAATGTTATGTGGTTTTTGTGAGTCTTCTTTGGATTTGAGGAAGCGTGTACTTAAGTGTTAATGGTGTTAACACAAGTTCAACTAACCTTGGGTATTAACACTACTTGCAAAGATGTTTTGATGGTTGTGGAAGTGTAGTGTGGCATGTATGAGTGGATTTAGGTCCTAGCTAAGGTGTTTTTTTTTCCACCTTCATTTCTTTCCACCGTTAGAATTGTTTTATACTGACCTAATTTGTATTTGCATGGTTGAGGTACATAGCCAACCTTGGAGAATATTTTCAAGGTTGAAGGTGATATAAATAAGTGTTGATTTGTTGAGGGATGATAAGATATATTAGTGTGATGTGAGTGGTGTGAGGTGTAGTTTTTTAGGGTGCAAATTTGATAAGTTTAGTGCGATCTCTCATTTGTTAGATTACTGAATGTAGTGAATAAAATGTGTCGACAATTCTTCAAAAATACTATGAAGGTGTTGGTGATGTTGTGGTGGGTTTTTTTGTTTCTTTGAGATAGATTTCTCATTGTAACACTCTTCTATATCTTCTCTTCTATTCTGGTAGTGATCCTTGCTTTCTTTTGGGTAATGAGCCCTCTAGAAGTGAGCCCTATTGTATTGGGTGTTGATATTATTTTATATTATTAAGTATTCATTGTGGTTTTTCCCATCTTGGATTTTCCATGTAAATCTAGTGTTTCTTGGTGTATGGTTTTGATTTGGTTCTATTTTTGTTATTTAATTTCATGATAAATCATTCTAATAGATTAAGGGTTATTTGGATTAATGTGGATCTGAATGTTTGTGAGGGTTTTGAAGTTTTAAGGTACAATTGATTCACCCCCCCTCTCAGTTGTCTTTTGCATTCAATAATTGATATCAAAGCAAGCTTCCTTGGAATAAATCTTAACCGCTTGGCATAGATCTAGGATGGTGCATAAGAAGGATGTTCCTATATTTGATGGATCAAATTATGCATTTTGGAAGACAAGGATGGAAGGTTTTTTGGTTTCTCTTGGATTTGAGATCTAGAGTTCAGTTGAAAGAGGATATATTATTCCTACAAATGGTTTAATCACTGATGATGAAATCAATGTTATGAAAACAATGGTAAATCAAGGTTTTCTCTCTTAAGTGGTCTTGCTAATTTTGAATTGACGAAAGTTATGAATCTGAAAAATGCTAGAGAAATTTGGGTAAAGTTAGAAAGCATTTATGAAGGAGATGGTAAGATCAAGCAAGCTAAGATGTAGAATTTGAAGATCATGTTTGAGCTCTTGTGAATGTTTAAAGATGAAAATATCACATGCTACTTGTAGAAGGTGGATGAAGTTGCCAATGGTATCAAAGGTCTTGGTGGAGAACTGAAAGAAGAAGAAATGGTAAAGAAGGTACTTAATTAGAACTCTTCCTAAAGCTCATAGTCATAAAGTTTATGCTTTTGAATAATTATAAAATTTAAATCAATATACTAGAGATCATTTGTATGGCTCTTTAACTACTTTTGAGATGAGAGAATTTGGTACAAGTAGTGCAAAAGTTGAGACTAATTTTAAGGCTGGAAAATCAAAGAAGACTATAGAATTAGATTAGGAGGATCTTGATGATATGGAAGCTAAATTTGTGAGAAGAATGAAAAATTGTATTGGAAAGTATAGTGGTAAGTTGCATTTCAAATTTTTTAGCTATGGAAGAATAGGTCATTATGCTTCTAGATGTCCAAACAGAGCTTTGAATAACAAAAATAGGGAGAACAAGGGTAAGATGATTAAGAAAAGTTAATATGTCAGACAAGATGAAAGTATATCTTATGATGAATATGATTATGGAGATGATGAGGATAATGAATGTTTGTTCATGGATTTAAAAGATGAAACTAATTTTGCTAACTCTGAGAGATGTGTGAAGGAAAGGTCTCTAGAAGAGAGTGCTAAAATTGAAGGCACTTTGGTGTCTAATTTTCATGTTAGGCAAGAGAAGATCTATTAGATCATTGATAGTGGATGCTCTAATAATATGACCAGTGACAAGATTAAGTTTTTTAAACTTGAAAAATATGAAGGAGGACTAGTTAGGTTTGGTGATGATACATCTTCTAAGATATGTGGAAAAGGTTCAAACAATTTTGATGGCAAGCATAATACTAATAATGTTTGATATTTTAATGGCTTAAGACATAACCTTTTGAGTGTTGGAAAAATTTGTAGCAAGGGATACAATCTTGTGTTTTGGGATGATGGTTGTGAGATCTAAAAAGGCTTTGGAACAGTGATTATTGGTGGAAGAACTTGGATAGATAAAAATGTCTATCATCTCAAGGGTGATTGTTATTGTTTCATGAGTCAGATCAATGAGAGTTGCCTATGGCATAGAAGAATGTGTCACATCAATTTCGATAGCCTAGTGAGGATAATTTTAGTTCAATATGTGAAATATCTACCAAAGATTACAAAGCCTATCAATGTTATCTATAAAGAATGTCAAGTTGGAAAGCCAAAAAGAAGAAGTTTCAAAGTCAAAGAATAATATTCTACTATGGTGGAGATTTTAATTTTCCCCCCTATGAGTTTTCTTTTACGATGTCCTTGGCTCTAATTGGTTTGGTTTGGATTTTGGGCTTTTTACCATAAGTCTCAGTAATGTTTGTTTTATTCGAGTGTTGACTTGTTATTGTGGGTGGTCGATCGGATAAGTGTGGTATGAACCCTTTTTGGTCATTGCATTACCGACCCCTCTTTATTGATCCTCTCGGTCTTTCACATTCCGAATGTGTTTTATTTTCCTTAGTGTCGGGTTGATAAATGACTAAAGTTTTTAGACCAATCTCTAAAAATTTTGGCCTCGAGGGTCATTTCCCCGTCCACTTAGTGAGTCCCCTTTTTTATAAATAACTTTTTCACATGTGCAGGTTTCATAACCATCAAATGGAATGATTTGCATCTTTCTCGTTCCCCACTGGCCTCGCAATGTTTTTGATGACATCACAATAATGTTGTAGGGTATGCGAGATTCTACCATCTGTCACCTATGATCGTGGGGCTCAGTCCTTGTTCACTGACCGATGAAGGATACTAATGCTAACAGTTGTTTTCTTCAACAACGCATCATGGTCATTCCTCGTTGACCTCATGCAATTAAAACACTAGTTTCAATAATGTTGTGAGGTGTGTGAGTTTTTGATGCATGGACGTTGATGTTGTATGAGAGATGATCGAGGTGGGACCCGTTTCATACTGAGATGGTGTCCTGTAGGTGAATTTTTATTCACTTGAGGTTTGGTGAACAAATGTGGCATTTTCAAACCACTTTTGACTCGATCTGAGTCGTTCTTGCTGGCTTACATTGATTTGGATCAACGTCTGGCATTTGAAATAGGTTGGTGTTGTACTATAGCCATTTTATCTCGTGCGAGTGAATAGTAATGGTTCAGTTTGGACTGTGCTCCCATAATTAAATGCTAAAAGATTAGTGAATTTCTATTTTTGTGTGTATCTCTTCATGCTAAAGAAGTTTTCCTGGTACCAAGTGAAGCAACCCATCTTCATGAAAATTCAGCCTCACTTCCATTGACATTCTGCAGGTGAAACCATAAGTAACGCATATACCATATCCTGTGTTTTTTGAAGGTCTTATGGTTGCTTGAGAACAATTATTGACTGCATCTTTGTTTTGTCCCTGAAAGATTGTTTGGGTTCATTTGCTTTAAAAAAAATTTAAAGCTTGTCCTGATAATTGTTGTAGCTTCTTGAATTGTGAAGCATTTTGTCTAAGGCTATAGGGTGTAAGCTATAATTGTTTGACACTTCAAAACCCTAGCTTGAACTATTCTCTGTCTTGTGCAAATGGCACCCAAGGCTCGAAGCTTTGGCTCTGAAACCTCTACTAGGTCCTTGTCCCAGGATGTTATAAACTTACTAAAACCCTCTACCAACAAAAATCTTGAGGGAAAGGATTTATTTTATGGGCCTTTGCTCTTGGAAGGGCTAACTGATAAACAATGTGCTATTTGGGATATTGAGTTGTCATATACTAGATGGCAGTTGTTCTCAAATTGGTTTGGGAACAGGAATTTGTGTGTTCCTCTGTGTAACCCTTAAAGGTTGGATCTTTGTAAGATGGAGGTTGCTAATGTCTATTTGGATGTAGATTTGTTAAAAGATGTTGCTACAAGGTATGATCCTATAACCAGAATTGTCATAACACATTTTGGCATAGAAATGGTAAAGATAACCAAGGAAGAAATTACAAAGGTATTTGGTCTGCATGAATGGAGCCGGGATATGGTCACTATCGATCTTGAGGTTTTCAAAGAAGAATACATAAATACTAAGGATTTGTTCAGAACATCTCTGTTAATACCTCATTTTCCGACCTCGGGGAGAGGAAAGAATAAGAAGTAGGCAGTGATTGGTAAAAATGAACTAGAACCTTTTCTTGTGGATTACTTTTCTAACTATTTCAAGAATATAGTTTGTGCCTTATGCCAGGTTCTAGGAATTAGTTTGAAGACCACTCTGCCTACTGATATCATTTACATGGTTGTAAACCTCCAACATCCAAGTTTTAATGTGGTATATGACTTTGACACTTACTTGGCAAAAAAAATGCATGGGTGTCTGGTGGCCCTTAAGGAGGGAAATTTTTGGGTTGGTT
Source organism: Sequoiadendron giganteum (assembly GCA_007115665.2). NCBI lineage: Eukaryota > Viridiplantae > Streptophyta > Pinopsida > Cupressales > Cupressaceae > Sequoiadendron > Sequoiadendron giganteum. The sequence continues at coordinate 403,824,908 of CM021105.1, read as the reverse complement.
TCAAGTGGTTTTCCCTGTTGATGCACATGTTTTTGTATAGAGGCCAGGTAGTGTTTGGGAAAGATTTGGAATTGAAGAAGAGGGAGGATAATGTTGACATGCATGTCCAATATTGGACTAGGATCCTTGACATTCATGATTATAAATTTGATTATGTAACGTTCCAGAATGTTTTTGGGTCCAAATTAAGAGGAGATCTGGTTCATAATCTGCCCAAGATTCCTAAGGAGATTCGTGATTTCTTAAGGCCAATGGAAAGAAGGCCTGAATTAAATTTGACACATAATTGGGGAGACATTATCCCCTATCATAATACAACAATTTTTAAAGTTTTTATCACTAATATCAACCCATATGTTTTACCCAGGGACGTGCCTCTGAGAATTGGGTTTTTAGAGATCATGAGACAGTTGGGGTGTGCTCAGGATATACATTTTCCAATAGAACAAAATAAAGGATCTTTCTTTCCTGAGTATATGGCATTTGCTAACTTTGTTATGGAAAAAGGGGGATGGAAGGATTTATACACATTGCTTAGACCTTTTGGATTGAAGAATGTATGCCCTAGGAATCATGACCCTGAGGGTTTTGTTTCTCAAATGAAGTCCAAGCATCAGATTGAATTTTTTTTCCATAATTTCTATTTTTCGAAGGACATTATCAAGAAATTTTTTTATTTAGAGATACAAGAAGAGAGAAAGGCAAAGTACATTTTCTTTACCAAGATGGTGAAGAAGAAGCAAGAAAAGATACCTACTTTTAATCCCATACCAAATATCAATGATGGGTTAAACAGGGTTGTGTATGCCATTGACAATTTTGAAAGTTTGGTGGGGATTCTGAGGGACGAGCGGGTTGTGGAAGAAAGAGGAAAATCACAAACTATTGAGGAATACCCTAAAGTAAGGCTGGAGGAAATACCTACTTATCAGCCCCCGAAGAAGATCAAGGTTTTTTCTAGGAAAATGGGAAGTAGGGTCGAAGAAGTTGCTAAGGGTGTTGTACCATCATCTTAAGGATAGTCATTGCCAAATATTGTTGATTTGGATTCCCCTCTGAGGCCTTTTGACCAAACATGTCCATCATCACCAAAGAGATGGAAAATTGAAAGAAAAAAGGTAGTTGAATATGATGATGATGAGGACGAGGAGATCATTGTCACTCCTAATGAATTACATCATGGAATGCCATCCTTTTCACATGAGATTTCATCAAGTTCTAGAGAGGTTGTTTTAAGGCTAGGAAAAGATGAAATAAGGGGGATAACCAACAATTATGACCTAAGGATGGAAGCCTGCAAAGAATTCATGATGGATGACTCTTTTATTAAGACCAATCCTTTAAGGATTTTGTATGGAGGGCACATATTTCATTATATGCTGAGAAGGTGGCTCAAGAAATAATTTTTCACCTTGAGCTCCCAAAACAAGTAATTCAGTCCAATGTCAGATTGCAAATGAAGGAAAGATTCAAAGAAATAACACCAAAGCAAGGTCGAGCACTGGTACAGAAGAGTGGAGTATTATTACTTCCTGAATGAGATATTGTTGATGGTGTGGCATTCGGTACAATAAGAAGGGCCAATAGGCCACTTCTTGCAACCGATGAAGAAGCTACATTGGCGCTTACAGGGTCGGCCTTTAGTGAGGAGTGGGATGCTTTTGCAATCTGGTCTTTGTCCACTGGATCTAGGAAGCCAATAGTTGTAGAACCATCTGATTTCGGTGGTCACCTTGTTGTAAGAAGATTTGTTGATACCCCAGCATTGGAGGTTGCAGATGTGGTAGTTAATGTTGCCAAGTTCACTAGGGCAACTGTTGAGGATTTGACCAAGGATCGAGATACTTTGAGAGGCCAATACAATGACATTATTATTGAATATAATAAGAGTCAACAAAAGGTGGCAGAGCTAGAAACTAAGCTGGCATTACTAAAGCATCAAATGGAAACATTGAAGTCTCAAGGGAAGGCTAGCTCTAGTCGCACTATCTCTAACCCACCAGTAGAGCAACCTCAACCCTCTTCACAAGGACAATCCTTAGCTATTGTTTCATATAATATGGGAAAGGTGCCTATTACAATTAAAAGGGCTAATAACCCGGGAGGAGGACTCTCTAGGGAGAAATTAATTTATCAGGTTGAGGAGTATAAGGATATGGTGCAACAAATCCAGGAATCAATGGGGAAGAGAAATTCATTGATTGTGGACATTCTATTGAGACATTTAAACAAGAGGGTATAGGGAAAATTAAATAGTTTTCATACAAGCTATGCTCTGATGTTACAAGCACTTAGGATGTTCCCGAGAGATAGAGAGTTGGCCACCCCATTGCTGGATAGATGGAGCCCTAGACTTTAGAAACTGGCATTCATGGTAGTGGGAGAAAAACAACATGGGGATAAGTATCCTATGGTTATGTCAACTTATCAATTTGTCAAAGGAGTTGTGGAGAAAAATTTTTAGGGGTATGTTGCCCCCATGGAATTAAAGATCAAAGATTTAAAGGCCAAATATGATGGAATGGACTTAACCCATTACCACAAATTTTGCATAGTCATGACGAGGTAAACCCTTTGCAGGTTTGGAAAGATCAAATGGCTAATATAATGATAGCTCAGACACATGAGATATGCAAAAATGTTGACATTGGTATGTTGGAGAATACACTTGAGAAACTATCATTTGTCATTAGTTTCTTAAAAGACTTTGATAAGGAGGCCACATCAGTAATGGTAAAATATGCACCCTATCGAGGTAAGATTAATCAAGTTATTTCTTTTAGGTGGCCGCTCGAGGAAGATTTTGAATTATGGAAAAAGGTGTTCACCGATGAGTTTGAAATATGAGTACTAAGGTTGAGAAATGCGACTTGGTCATGTATAATATAATTCTTGCTTCAGAAGTTACTTTTTAAAATATCCATTCTTCTCTCGACTTCAGATACAAGTTGCTAAGGTAGAATTAAGTATTATATCGGTTAAAGATGCCTTTGGTATGAACGAGTTACCTTTTGAAAGGCGGTTTCTCTTCCTCCATAACAACTAATGATTATTCTTGTCTTATGTTTTCTCCCTTGAAAATGCATGATGCAATTGTAACTGAATTGGGAATTAGTGATCCAATGAAAAATGGACATGTGTACCCTCTGGCCTTAAGCTTGTTTTGCTCCCTTGTTTTATAAAAGGGAATTCTAGGCCATGGTATAGGGGTCTTCTTTTCAATCGAAGATTTGAGAAAGAAGAGTTTTTTGATACAGAGAGTATGAATGTAAATATTTGTCTTAAGGTTATGGGTTAGATGAAAGAACTTAGTCAATTATGGGGTTCTTAGGCATGTTTGTATTGAATATAAAAATCTCTTGAATCTGTTGTCTCTCCTATTGTGATATCTTGTGTGAATTATTAATGAAATGTTAATGTAAGATTGTTCTCAATGATCTTCATTGTTATTTACTATGAATTATGTGTTAACTATGGATTTGTTTCAAAGGATCAGTTAAATGCCTAAGTTAATGTGTAAGTTCATGAAATCTAGCAACTGGATTCATAAAGTAGTGATAGACTGTGGTGTAGATATGTGGATTGTAATGAAATTCATATAGATCATAATTGTTTAAGATGAAATTTTCCCTATAGTTTTCAATTTTCTCATTTAACTCTGTGCTTTAGGATATGGCACTAGTATTACGATCATGGTTATCTTTCTCATGTCTTATTTTTTGACTCTAGAACATTTTATCTAACTATTTCCTATCAACCTATTTTAGTTGTATTTCTGATTCTTTGCTAACTGGTCTCGAGCCTTTTCAAGGAATAGCCAATTTCTTGAAGGATCTCATCCTTTTAGCGTGGATGGGGAATCTATTTGTTGTTCATAAATGTGCAGTTGAAATTGTTTTAAATTGTATTTGGTGAGCACATTGTAGGGAATACCCCCCTGGGTCTTACAGAGCCTGAAGTGTAGGATAACTAGCATTATCACTTTTCTCGTTGAGTTGGACAACCGCTTCCTGGACTTTTACTATTGAACGCGGCAAGTTGATAGAAGCTCTCGGGAAGTCCGCTTGGGTTGTTGTAAAAAACACCAACATACTAGACTGTTGGAATTGGTGCATATAGATCTTTGTGGTTCTACTAGAGTAAGAAGTATTCAAGGTGATAGGTATTTCATGCCATTGATTGATGATTATTCTAGAATGACATGGGTTAATTTTCTCAAAGAAAAATCAAAAGCCCTAGATAAGTTTGGAGCATTCAAAGTTATGGTTGAGAATGAAATAGATATGAAAATAAAATGTTTGAGGTCTAATAGAGGTGGAGAGTTCGCATCCAATGAGTTTAACATCTTTTATGAAAATCATGGAATAAAGAGACATTTATCTACCCCTGGGACTCCTCAATAGAATTGAGTGGTTGAAAGAAAGAATAGGGTTGTTCAAGAATCTGCAAGAACAATGATGAAAGAAGCAAATCTATCAAAATTCTACTAGAGAGACGAAATTCATACTATTGTTTATATACTTAATAGAGTGCAAGCAAGAGAAACAACATAAAGACTCCTTATGATAGCTATGGTATGGAAATATTCCTACTGTCAAATACTTCAGAGTGTTTGGAAGCAAATGTTATATCAGAACAGATGAAGAAAAGTTAGGAAAGTTTGATGCAAGGTCTGATGAAGGTATTTTCCTTCGATATTCTACTAAAAGAAAATCTTTTCAGTGCTACAAAAAGAGGCTAAGAAATATTTTTGAGTGTAAGTGTCAAGGTTGATGAATACCTACAAAATAATTTAGTGGTAATAGATGGATATGAAGAGAAAAATCTACAAAATAATTTAGTGGTAGAGAAGAAGAAAAATCTAAGAAAAAAGAAGTGTGGATTGAAGAGAAAAAAGTTCCAAAAAAGGTTCCTAAAATTATTAATTATGTTTAGAAGAAACATTCTTAAGAATAGCTCATTAGTGATAAGAACAAAGGTTTACTAAAAAGAAGGAAAGTTGTTGAAGAGCAGGTAAATATATACTTACTTTCTAAATTTGAACCCAAAATAGTGATTGAAGCATGTAAGGATGAGTATTGGATCAAGGCTATGGAAGAAGAATTAATCCAAATTGAGAAGAATCAGACTTGGGAACTTGTCCCAAGACCAGAAAACAAGAATATAATTGGAACTAAGTGGGTATTCAAGAACAAATTAAATGATAATGTAGAAGTGGTAAGAAATAAGGAAAGACTTGTGTGTAAAGGTTACTCACAAGTAGAAGGAATAGACTTTGAGGATACATTTGCTCTGGTGGAAAGAATGGAAGCTATCAGGATATTTTTAGCTTTTGCAACACATAAATATTTCAAATTTTATCAAAGGATATAAATTCTTCTTTCTTGAATGGTGAATTGGAAGAGGTATACATAGAACAACCGAAAGAAATTTAGTTATCAGATAAACTAGATATGGTCTAGAGATTGAAGAAGGCATTATATGGATTAAAGAAAGATCCTACATCTTAGTAAGAAAGGTCGGATAGTTACTTGTTACAAAAAAGATTCAATAAAGGTACCACAAATAGCAATATTTACTTCAAATTTGAAAAATATCAAATCTTGATTGTGGATGTATATGTTGATGATATTATTTTTAGAGGAAATGAAGCTATGTGTAAGAACTTTGTAGAAGAGGTGCAGAAGGAATTTGAAATTTTAATATTTGGGGAGATGAATTTCTTCCTTGGGCTACAATTCAATCATACAAATAAAGGTATTTTCATTTCACAATCAAAGTATATCAAGGAAATGTTGAAGAAGTTTGGGATGGAAGATTCTAAACTGATATGTACCCCTATGGTCATTGGTTGCAAGATAAGCACAAATGATGAATCTCCTAAGGTTGATCAGAGCAAGTATAGATCAATGATTGGAGGACTGCTATATCTAACTGCTATTAGACTAGATATCATGCATGCATTTTATCTCGTGGCTAGATTTCAAGAAGATCCTAGAGAGTCACATGTTGTAGCAATGAAGAGGACAATTAGATACTTGAAGGGTACTCTGAATCATGGCTTGTGGTATCCAAAGGATATTGATTTACTCTAATGCTTACACAAATGCAAATTGGGTTGGTTGTGTAGATGATAGGAAAAGTACAAGTGGTGGTGAATTATTTATTGGATGTAGATTGGTGTCATGGCTAAGTAAGAAACAAGATTCAGTGTCTTTATATCTATTACAAAGGTAGAATATATTGTAGTAGAATCTTGCTACACATAATTTTTGTGGATGAGGCAAACATTAAAGGATATTAGGGTGGTATATAATGAACCAATTTCTATCTTATATGATGATACAAGTGCTATCAATATTTTAAATAATTTGGTAATACATTCAAGGACAAAGAATATCTCAATCTAGTATCACTTTTTGAGAGAGAAGGTTGTAGAAAATGAAGTGAAGCTTGAATATGTTCCTACAAAGGATTGGTTTGTTGAAATATTTAGTAAGGCTCTTCCTAAGGATACTTTTGAGTATCTCCAAGAGAATTTGGGGGTTATTACCCCTCCTTTGAACTAGATGCATAAGTAGATGCATCAGTCTAGTGGATCTCAAGAATGAGTGAGTGTTTTTGGTGGCTACCTCTCAAGGGGAGTAGGTAGTGGCATTATTAGTTATTGCAGTAAGAATGAGTGAGTGTTGTCATTGTGTAGTGGTTGTTGATTGATATAGTTTGGTGTGTGCTCCTAAGGGGGAGTATGTAGAGCAGTAAAGGAAGTTGCGAACTAGTAGTGAATAGTATGATTAATGTCAAAGGGAGAATGAATGATGCAAATACTTGATCATTTTCCATTGATGTCAAAGGGGGAGAGAATAGTGTAACTGAGAAAATAATTTGGAAAAGGAGAGTATGATGTAGGGGAGAGAAAGAAAAGAAATAATGAGTTGGTATGGAGTAGAGTATTGAGGATAAGAGTTGTGTTTGTTGTTGATGATTTTTCACATCATGTTTTGTCATCAATTATAAAGGGGGAGATTTTTGCAAGTATGAGTGGATTACTATTGTCATTAAATTCAACAAGCTTGTGTTGTCATTGGTGTCAACTATAGGAGAATGAGTTTGTTGAAAGGATGTGTTGTTGGTATTGGGTTGTTGTTGTTGTCTCTAAATATTTTTTGATTAGTTAAATTATGTTATCATTAGTAAGCTATTGGTGTCAACCTCTAGTGTTTCTTTAATAAGCTTCTATTTATGTATGGTTGAGTTGTTATGTTTCATTTGGCTTGGTTGTGATGAGTAAGTACTGAAGATGTTGATGAATTTATGGTGATGGGTTTCCAAATGATTTTGAGAAAATTGAATAAAAAGAGGAAACATTGTGTTTTGCATTGTAGATTAGTGTTCTAGTTTTTCTTTGCAGTTCTTCTAGGTTGAATATTTTCTTGTGAAGTTTGGATATGTTGATGAAAGGTGTTTAGAGGTGTTTCATTAAAAAATTTGTGTGTTGAACCATTGTACAAAGGAAGGTGTGTTCATTAGTGTGTGAACTATGTATTGCAAAGGTGTCTAGGAAAATATTATTGTTCTTCATTTCTCCATAGAGTGATTTTAGATCTTCCAAATCTAGAAGAGTGTTGATGGTGTGTGTATCTTTCTTTAGATGAAGTTTTTCGTGGTTTTCTACTTTGAAATTTAGTTTATTGAGTTGCTTTGTATGGCAGTTTTGTTTGGTTGTATTGGGTGTGTACATTCTTCAAGTGAATTTTTTTGTGAAGGAATTTGTTGGATTTCAAGGTGTTTGTGGAATTTTCTAAATTGTGTTCAAATGTAATGTGGTGTATGCAATTCATTTTTAGATTTGAGGAAGCATGTAATTAAGTGTTAATGGTGTTAACATAGGATCATCCAACCTTGGGTGTTTACACTACTTGCATAGATGTTTCAATAGTTGTGGAAATATGGTGTGACATGTATGAGTGGATTTAGGTCCTAGATAAGGTATGTTGTGGTCCACCTTCATTCCTTTCCACCACAAGAATGCTTTGGTGCTGATCTAATTTGAATTTGCATGGTTGAGGTGCATATTCAACCTTGGAGAATGTTTTCAAGGTTGAAGATGATATAAATAAGTGTTGAGTTGTTGAGGGATGATAAGATAGATGAGTATGATGTGAGTGATGTGAACTTCGGAGTTGTAGGGTGTGAATTTTAGAAGTGAAGTGTTGTCTTTCATGTGTTAGATTAATGAATTTAGTGAGCATAAGGTGTCTATGATTCTTCAAAAATACTGTGAAGGTGTTAGTGATGTTTTGGTTGATTTTTTTGTTGCTTTGAGATGGATTTTCATTGTAACACTCTTCTCTATCTTCTCTTATATTTTGGTAGCGAGCCTTTCTTTTTTTTGGGCAGTGTGCCCTTTGACAATGAGACCTATTGTATTTGATATTAATATTACTTTATATTGTGAGTAAATCCTAACCATGGTTTTTCCCATCTTGGTTTTTCCATGTAAATCTGTTGTTTCTTGATTTATGGTCTTGATTTGGTTCTATTTTTGTTCTTTTCTTTCATGATAAATCATTCTAACAAATTAAGGGTTAATTGGATTAATGTGGATCTGAATATTTGTGAGGGTTTTGAATTTTTAAGGTACAACTAATTCACCCCCCTCTCAATTTTCTTGTGCATTCAACATGAATGTATGCAGTATTTTTGAATTTTTATGAGTTTAAATGATGCAAACATGCAATATGTAACCCGAAATAAAATACAAAACAAGATTATGCAAAACCTAGATCTAGGGTTTCAAGGATATCCAAATCAGAATAGTATGATGTACAATGTCAAGTTCACCAAAATGAAATGTGGGGAAAAGATCCTTAGACAAAAATGGGGGTCCTTAATTTTAAGGGGGTATTTTCTCTATTTGTATATTTCCCTAAGGGAATTTCATTAGGAAAGAGATCACAAGGTGTAAAGATTGAATTTCAACCTCAATAGTGAGACAATGAAACCTAGATCTCAGAACTTAAGACAATGGGATAGATTTGACACCAAATTAAAATGACTTGTAATGTTCAAACTAAATGAATCATAAGACCTAATACATGAAATGGAAATTCTTGAAGGTACAAAAACTAAAATCACAATTTGCGGGAAAATTTGAGAAGGGTTAGGACACATGCACCTATCACCAAAAGTTAATTTTGAGCTCTATTCAAGGAAAATTTCACCCTAGGGTGAATGGGTCCTAGTTAGAGCATCTAAAAACTCTTTTGGTAGTCCTCTAATGATGGATATTAGCTTCAATTTTTCATAGGTTCCACTATCAAAAAGTTAGAAATAAAGTTTGCAACCTAGTTTTTATGGCTTGACAACAATGATGACAACTTATGCAACAATGAAAAATTTCTCTTCAATATCTTCAATCCTTCTTCAACCTATAATCCACATATACATAAAGAGAAAAATTATTATTTTTGAATGGGTTTTTTCCTTAGTCAAACCCCAAGTTTGGTAATTAAATCTTGATAGAAAGATGATGACAATGCAGAATGAAATGATGAATGAAAAATGCTTGTTACAACTCACCAAACCTTCAATGGCTTCCTTTAGAGGGTTGAAGACAAACACATCTCTCCAAGGAATCTGATCTTGCTTTGCTTGATGGGTTTTGACATTTGAAAATTCTTGGATTATTTAGGATCAATAATGCATGTTAGGCTTGGATGCAGTCTATCATGGACTCAATTTGGCTCAAAGTAAATGGTATAGGAAGGTCTGGGTGGAGGGTGATTCTCTGAATATTATAAAAAAATTGAAAAAGGTCTCTCCTTTGTCTTGGACTATTAAAGCCTTGGCCAAGGACTCAATTGAAATTATTAATTCCTTGGATAATGTTTATATCTCTCATATTTTGAGAGAGGGAAATAAGTTAGCTGATTTTTTTGCTAACTGTGGTGTTAGAGAAAAAAAGGAATGGAATTTTAATGATTTTATTCCTTTTGAAGCAATGACTATTATCATTAATGAAAGTTAATCTCATGTTGATATTTTTTGGCTTTAGGAGATGCATGTCCTTAGTCACGTGGGTGATTGATTTGAATGAGGATGTTAAATTTTTGAGGATGGAGGACAACTTTCACAAGGAATGGAGTTATTTTTCATTATTGCATATTTGTCCTTTAGCAAGCTTTACACAGATTCTAGGTGATATTTGCATTAGCTTCTAGAGTCTTTTGTGGTTTTTGTAACAGTCTTGAAGCTGGTTTCGGTTATGTGCTTCACTTAATCTTATGATGGGTGGGGACAGAAATCGAACCGAACTTAAGTCCTTTGACTTTTTCAAGCAGAGGAAGGAGGTATGGGAGATTTTAGAGAAGGGAGGCTTAACTCTGTATATGGATAAATTGCATGGATTCAATTCTCAAGTCACTGATATGGTTGCTCAAGGGTGGAATGAGAGAACCCTAAATTTGGGAGGCAGAGAATTTGTGGTGGATGAAGAATTCATAGCTCAAATTACTAGTTTGGCTATGTAGGGTATGAAGGTTTTTAGAGACAAGAAAGACTCACAGGATGCGATGTCTATTTTCTTCAAAGGGAATGAGGCAGCTGCTTTGGAGAAGGTGAAAAGTGGTGGTTATTATAGGAGCTCTTTGAAAGTGCTCCGGTGTGATGTGGTAGAAGAAATTATGAGGTATGTTACCTTGGAAGGAAGGTATACGACAATTAACAATTACCATTTCCTTCTGCTTAACCATTTACGGCATAAGAAATGGGTTTCCTTTCCTTATTATTTGTTTATGTCGCTTGACACGGGGATTAAGGAACATATGAAAAACCTAAGAACCATGTTTTGCATGTGGGGTTAATTCTCCTAATATATGAACATGTCAAAGCACATGAGGTGCATAAATCTCTTATGTCTCTGAAGGAAAATGTTGTTAAATCTTGGAAGGGTTATGAGACGAACTCGGGTGAGGAAAGGGTTAGAAAAAAATCCAAGAAGAGGAGGCTTATTTTGAGCAAAGAGTCTAAATTTGATAAGGATGATGATGTTGACTATGTCCTAGACTACTATGCCTCTTTTGAGGAGGGACCCTCTTCTCCTATTTTGGGTAAAACTGGGAATAGGAAGTCAGATGATAAAGAGGGTTATACTACATGCAGTGATGCTGTGGTCATGACAGCTCATCCTAAGGGGGCTAAGGACAAAAATGACCTTTATGGGGAAGCTTCCTCTCCTCCCCCTACAATCAGACATGCATAGGAAACTAAGGAGGGGAGTCGAAAGAGAAGGGAGCTGAGAACTGCTAGTCAAATCTTGGAGAAGGGTTTCCCTCTTTCCTTGGCTGGTGGTATCTATGGTGAGGCTTCTCTGAGTACTGGCATTGGGTTAAAGAAGGGGAAGGAAAGGGTTGTGGATGGTGGTCATGATGTGGGATCTAATAAAGCGGATGGGGATAGGGTGTTCAAAAGGAAGACTGTTGCGGAGGAACTCACCTGCTCCATTCGTAAGATGAAGTCTCATGTCCCTATTGGTAAACGTAAGGCTATTTATTTTGATAAGGGTCAGGTAAGTTCTTCTAATGAGGATTTTGTTATGGGTAATCATGTTGAGAACTTTCATAGGGAGGATTCGTCTGATGTTTTGGGCTCGGCCCGTGAGAGTGCTAATCTGCAGTTTAAACTTTTTAAATGGTTCTTTCATGAGATTAATAGGATAAATGTTAGAATTAGAGGTGTTTCTATTAAGGCTGAGGACCTTATTGTTCAAAGCCAAATTGAAAATCTGATGGAGTCTCTTAATATTGTTGCTAATACTATGGTAGAGGAAACCATCAATTTGAAACAAAATTTGGAAGGCAGAATCTTATCCCTCAAGGATAAATTTGATAAAATGTGGAAAGTGGTGATGAAGAGTGGAGAGGGTTCTAATCTCTTGGGCATTCTAGATTCTTCCATGGTGATATCTCCTGTGATTACTACAAAGAAGAGAAAAGAGATTGTGTTTGTTGATGATACTATTGTTGGGGGAAAGTTGTTGGATTTGGGTTATGTTGGTGAGAAGGATGTTGTTAAAGGTAGTGTTTTGAATGATGAGGTAAGAACTGGTGGGTCAGGGGTCAAAACTAGAAACAGAATGAAAGCTCAGGTTGGGGCCTCTAGTATGGAAGTGTTTGATAGAGTGGACAATGCATAGAATATGGTTGCTACTGATATGGAAGTTGTTGAGATTTTGAAGAATATGTAGTGATTTTGGTTGGCTTCCTTCTTTTTGGTTATTTTTTGGTTAATGGTTTATTGTCGTTGGGCTAATTACTGTGTAATGTTGTTTTCTTTTATTATTATTTGTGTTATTTTGTAAAGGGTTTTGGACCCCTTCAAAACCCATTTTTTACCTCTAATCAAAACAATGGATGTTAGGCTTCACAAGATGACATGAACACACATAAGCTTGAACATGATGCTAGGACCTTTGTTAGAATTGGTTATGGCTGCCAAGATCTTGAGACCAAATGGAAACCACAAAGAAGATAATAGAATGTGACAAGAATGAAATATTCTTATCAATATGATTGTGATTGGTTGTTTACAATGAGAGAGACCCCTTGGTTATATAGCCAAAGTGAGAACATAGAAGGGCATAAGATTATGACACTCATAATCTTATGACATGAGACAACTATGAAAAGCTATCACTCCACCTAAAGTGGAAAAGTGATGATGTGATAATCACCACAAATGGTGGATCACCCACAAAAGGTGGAGGGGTAATCACATGATATGTCCACAAAAAGTGGAGGTGATAAATTAATAACATGATAAGTCCACCAGGTGGAAAATATCCAACTACCTCCTATGTGGTCCCTAAGTAAACTTAACTAAGGTGTAATTATGACCTAGGACAAGGTACAACACATTTAATTACACCAAAACCCCCCCTTAAGTGCAAATTAGGGAGAATGTACATAAAATAAAACAATGCAAGATGGGTCCCGACAACGAGGCCATGTTAGGTACCCATGTACAAATGCAAGGAAATCTCTCACAAACGGAGAAAACGAGAAAACCTGGTGGGACAAAACTCCTCCCCAAAAGAGAGATAAAATACAATAATGATATCCATCACAAATCCAATCAATTTACATCCACACAAAAGATGACAAGAGAGACCATTTAGTCCCCCCCATAATGAGATAACCTATTGCAAGAGAAGCACTAGAAGTACATTGTAAAGTAACACTGGAAACCTCAATCTAGCAAGCAAGGAAAGATACTTATGTTTGCTACTGAAACCATATGTGAGTCATTGATTGAATCAAGGTGGAATCATGATAAAGCAACAATAGACTCGATGCCAAGGAACACTGGAAAACTCACAAACTAGCACATCTCTAGAATCTATGAAGTAATAGTTGAATGAGAAATGATCTAGAATAGAAATGAAATGCAAGCCTAGTGCACACAAAAAAGGAAATAGTGCATGCACTGATGAATGATCACATATACATCCACGATGAAAATAACCTCAAAGTTGTGTAGATGACAAAATATGAAAAAATGGCCTACACTACTATGAAGTGATCGAAACTAGCTTTTCATTGATATCTTGTTTTCCAAAAACGAACACCGTGGCCAAAAGTTATGAATTTTTCAAAAAAATTGAATTTAGCCTGCAAGAAACGGGTTTTTTAGGAAAAAATGTTTACTTATGATTTGATTTATGAAAAATCTACTCACTGTTTGTAGACAAAAATAGAAACCCAGAAATATTTTGATGCTAAAAACAAAACTTGGAAATCATTTTTTGATCCAACAAGCAAAAAATGAGAAAATGATTTTTTTTAACCTTCAGCCAGGAGAAAAATGATGCGCACCTCTTTTAGTACAACAATTTCCTCCAGATCTGTGCAAGATTTGCAAAATCTAAAAGATACCCAGTTCAGATTTTGACCTTGGCTACAAAACGTTAAAAAAAAATCCTACAAATGAGTGAAAGTTGGATTTTTGAAGCAAGAATGATGACAGCTCCAATAAAAAATGGCTTGCAACAAACCTTTGTTTGCCAAAAATGCAAATGGTGATCAAATTGAGTGAAACAAAATCCAAATCCGACTTTCTCAAGCCTCCTAGATGCAATTGTGAGTTCAAATTTGCACTAGAAAGATCTGATATGAACCTGCAATAAAGAGCCAAAAATGGAACCTCTCCAAATTTGGTATCTCTGTTCAGAAAAAGACTCTCCAATGGCACCCAACCCACTCCGATACCATGTTAGAATTGGCTATGGCTACCAAGATCTTGAGACCAAATGGAAAGCACAAAGAAGAGAATATATGTGACAAGAATGAATTATATTCTTATCAATATGATTATGATTGATTGTTTACAATGAGAGAGACCCCTTGGTTATATAGTCAAGGTGAGAACATAGAAGGGCATCAGATTATGACAAGTGTCGTAATCTTATGACATGAGACAACTATGAAAAGCTATCACTCCACCTAAAGTGGAAAAGTGATAATGTTATAATCACCACAAATGGTGGATCACCCACAAAAAGTGGAGGGGTAATCAGATGATATGTCCACGAAAAGTGGAGGTGATAAAGTAATAACATGATAAGTCCACCAAAGGTGGAAAAGCTCCAACTACCTCCTATGTGGTTCCTAAGTAAACTTAACTAAGGTGTAATTATGACCTAGGATTAGGTACAACGCATTTAATTACACTAACAACCTTGAATGTTGCAACAAATAAGTGATAAATTTTCTCTTGAATACTCTTGACAATAGTATTTTCTCATATAAAATCTTGATAATGTTTCTTAGAATGTTGCTTAGATCTGAATTGATAAAAATACTATGTATTTATAGGTGTTTATCTAATTTCTTAAAAATTAGATTCCAAAAGACGACAATTGCAAGTTGAATTTGAATCATTAAAATGTTGCCAAAAACATATTTTAAAATGGGTCTTGGCACTTAAATGGGAAGGGTGAATGGGCCTTGGCCTATAAGTCCAGGATACACATGCTCCAATGTGATTTAATTATTGATTGCATTAATTAAATGTCAATTTCTCTTTCATAAAATGTTAAAAATAAGACTTTGGAATGCATAATTTGGTAAATTAGAAGCTTAATTAAGTCCAATAAATTAAGGGACCCAAACATAGTGTGAAATTGTAAGGGTATACAATTTCCTACACTACATATTGAACTCAATATAAGATCACTTTATCATATTATTTTGATAGGAACCAATAGATAACGCTTTCAATATATTTTGATCATATTGAACAAGATGTTAGTAATTCATCACTTTTGCATCCAATAGAATCCCCAATGTTTTACTAAAACGTAAAAAAAGAGTTTCCTTTGAACTTTCCTTATTTTTTAAAATAAGCGCATAAATCGAAGCTCGCACCATTAGTTCTCAACTAATATCTTGTACACACTTAGTACATTAAATGAAGTAATGATTTGTATGTAAGCGATATGAAAAATATTGTATTGTCCCATCATAATAACTAAAAGTATACATTAGTTTTATAAAACACAATAATAAGTTACAAGAACTGAAGTCAAGGAAATTAAAAAAGTTAAAAGACAACCAGAGAAGGCAAAAGACATTTTAGGTACCAAAATTCAAAAGGATTTAAAGCTACTACACATTTTTATTAAAGATGTAACACCCCTTTGTTTTTCTCTTATGTTTAGATTATGATGCTTTGATATTTTGATCACTATTTATAGAGCAATGTGGACTATTTGTGGTGGTGTGTTGTACTCTCTTTGATCTTTTATTTGACATGCTTTGATTAGTATAGTGATGGTTTGGTATAACATGGTTATTGCACATGAGTATTTTATTTATGTTAGAACTATTAGTTTGTTATAAGTGTATTGGTGAAGGGGATAGAATTGCATCACTCGCTTGCGAGTGCCCTACGATTTTGTGACTTCCTCTTCATAATGTTTTTTATTATGTTTTTTATATACATGTGTTATTGATGTCTCGTTTACAGGTTTGCAGTTATATGACATCAACTCCACCTAGCTTCACAGGTTTGAGCGTGTCGACCCAATGGTAAATTTGATTGGGAGATAGTAGCTAGGTTACTTGTGCCAAGTCTACACCCTAGCCTCAATGTGTCGTTGGGTTTAGTCAGTTGTGCTTGTTTAAATGTGTTGATTATTGCTTTGTATTATCATGTTAAAATGCTTTAAAAGAAGTTTACTGAATTTCATTTTTAAAAGTTGATTATTAGATTATGCTCATTTTAAATGTTGAGGTTTTAGAATTAATAAATTAATTAATTTAATTTAATTAATAAAAAAATAATCCTAGGATTATTTTATTTATTGATAAATTAAATTAGTTAAAATTGTTTATATTTAAAAAGGGAATTTTTTTAAATTATTAAATATTTAATTTTGATTATTAGAAGATTTTATGCTAAGAGGGTTGTTGAAAAATATTTTGGAAAATGTCAGCAAGTGTTAGAAAAAAAAAAATTGTTGGGGAAATTAATTCCCAGGAGATAATCTTGGCTTTGGGTGAGGAAGTGGAAAGCTTCTTCATGACAAGGCACAAGATTTTTTGCATGCTGGGAATTTTGTGGAAAAAGGGTTTTTCTGGCTATGATCTAGTGAACTTTTGGGGAAGAATTGGCTATAGAAATTGCTTTGGAAGCTTTGGAAAAATTGGAATCTACAAGCGAAGCTTTACATCAAACATCACTTCCTCAGGCTTTCGGATACAAGTTCCTTTAATTATTTTTATTGTTTTGCAATTTAGAAAGATTACCTGTACAAAAATAGTTTAAAATTTGTGTAGAAGATTTTAAATTATTTTTGTAAATTTGTAAGGCTTCTATGTTTGAAATTTTGTCATGAATATTTTAGTGCTTTCGTAGAAGATTTTATAGTGAAATTAGAGAGCCTCTGTAGAAAATTGTCAAAAACCTCTGGAAGTTTTGTAAATACTCCTGTAGAAATTTATCTTATTTTGTTTCCAATTGGATCTTTATGGCTGGGAAATTATAAATCCTCTGTAGAAATTAGCTTATCCGAAGATTTGGGTAAAAATTCTTGTACATAATTTACTATGGGATTTGGTAGAATAATTACAGTACATCTTCCTATAGCATGGTATCTGGAAAGTAAAAAAAACCTTTGTGCTAGATCTATAAATTTTTAATTTGATTATTTAAAGTAGAATTTTGTGTAAATTTTGTTCTCTGTAAATTTTGTAAATTCCTCTCTGTAAGAAAGAAAAATTATGAAGTCTTTGTAAATTCTCTTTTTAGAAATAAAAACCCTATGATAAATTTGGGAAATCTTTTGTTGAAATTGTACAAATTTCCCTGAGAAAATTGTTTGCCCAATTGAACATTTACCTATAGATGGCCTGTTTTAGAAGAATTTTCACAATTAAATTATTGTTTTGGAATTTATTAAGTATATATATATTGGAAATTATTTGTAACTATTGAAATGTGTCATTGGGAAACTTGTTGCAATTTACCGTACAGCGAAATTATTTTTCAAACCGCAGGAGGTTCTGCTTTGTTTTTATTTGGTTGATTTATATATTGGAGGGAAGGGAGGGCAGCGCATGGCTACCTCCCCACCCGCCACCCCATGGGGGAGGCAGGTGAGGAGGCAGTCATCGCTTCCTCCCACCCATAGCCTTTACTAAGGGGATTCGACACTTGGGGAGTGTCTGGCACTGCCTATAGTAGCCTTCTATAACCCTGTAGCCAGCCATAAAACAATTTATCCCTGCCTTAATGATCAATTTTGTTCGTTGTCCTCCTAGGGGAGTTCGTACTTTGTGAAAGGATATTTATTTTTAAGTATATATATATTATATGTGGGTTTTTAAATATATATAATATTTAGTTTTTTTTTAATTGGTTTAATAATTTTAAATATATATATATATTGTATATATATTTATATAATGATATATTTATATATATATATATGTAATTATTTTATGTATGTATGTGATTAGGTGTATATTTACTTGTATATATTTATGGATATACTTGATTGTTTATAATAGGTGCATGCATAATATGCACAATTTGAGTTTTTAAAGGGATAATTTATTGGATAAAATAATTTATTTGAAGGATGGGTATTTTTATTATATAGAGGGAATTATTATTTTAATCAAAAAATAGTCAAGAAATTGAATTTAAATTAGTTGAGTTAGGTAATGATATTGTAATAGAATGGGTGCATGAATTTAATGCATGATTGGATAATTTTAAAAGAAAGAATTTTCATGGGGGAATTTGATTTCTGAATAGATGAAAATTTTAAATTGATATAAGTATCGGTTTCATTTTTCGTTTTGTTTGAAAATGAAAATTGGTTTAAGTTGGATGATTTGGGATAGTATATTATTAAATTTCTTGTAATGAAAATTGAATTTAGTAGATTCGAAGGATAGATTTTTTTTGTTTTAAATGGCCTTATGAATGTGTCTCTTGTGTGATGAGCATTATGTGGCCTCGAACACTTGTAGAGGGATCCTCATGGCTACTTTGACCATGTTGGTCAGGTAGCATATGAGTAGATCATAACCATGTATACCTCTAGCTACAGCGAGTTCCTGTGTGTGTCTTCTCCATGAGGTATCACGATGTGGGGTGTGTTTTGTGCATGCCTACTTTCGTGGACCCACAGACACACTGCCATGTGGCATACAACCACTACGTGCCTTCTTTGGCTGGTGTATGACCATTTTGAGTGATGATGTGATAATCATGGATACACTTTGGGTCATGTGGATGGCGTGCTCACTCTGTACCACATGAGGGCTATTACTATAGTCGGATGTTATTTCCTCCTTCCTCGTTTGGTGGCTAGTATTTAGTCACACAGTGTTGTATAGTGCAATTTTTAAGATTGTAAACTTTCTTTATGATTATTGATAATTTTTCAGTTGATTGTGAAGGTTTAGCCACAACTTGTGATCTTATTTTATTATAACCCTAGTGGTTATATATTTGATTTAGTGTTGAAATTACGTTTATTTATTGCCTTATTGTTGAAATGGGATTTTAATTTTCTCTTCTTTATGACTTAGGTGGCTAAGCTAGTTATCTATATTGTTTTAAATTTTGGCAATGTGAATCCTCTCCAAGGATGTATGAGGTGGACTTGGTGAGTGTATACAAGGAAGTAGACGCAAGGAACGTTGAGGATGGGGGTATGTGAGGCTATTTTATAGCTAAGACCCACTACTCACCTATGTTTGATGACTATATCTTGGAGGCTAATCACCTTATACAACAAGAGACAGGTCATTGTGGTCTTGTTTGTGATGGGAATTTTAATTTTCTAAGTGATGCGAGCTAGGATTTGGGGTTTCAAAGTAATCCATGGTGATTTTAAATGTTGAATTTTTAAAACCCCTCTTGTTATGTTTCAACAGTGACTTACTATCGGGCGTAGCCGGTCACTTGAGTGGGGTTTTATCCCTCTCGGGTCGTGACTATACCAGCCCCTTTCACCTGACTTGCCGATTTTTTTTTGCCAAGGCGGCTTATGTTCTATATCGCTGGGGGTTTTAATGCGGGTCCCACCTAAATGTTTCACCTGAAGTCTGGTGAACTGTTTGATCACAAGTTTCGATCTGGGTGGCTTCTTTCCGACCTCGCAGGTTTTCCTTCTGGCATCACCAAAGTGGTGTGAGGTTTGCTAGATGTCACCATCTGGCATGAATGGATATGTGGGTTTTGTTCCCGAGGTGTTGGCGGTGACGTGTGGTCGTCTCTTCACTGGAAAAGTCATTAATAACAGGGTTAATTATGACTTCTCGCACACCTTGCACGACCGGGGTAAATATTCTTAATGGTACTGCGAGGTCTGCGAGGGTGTGACACGTGGCTTTCTTCTTTTGCCAGTAGGGCTATGCGGGTCCCACTATGTGGTTCTGACCTCATGTCTTTATGGGTTGTGATTGGATATCCTTTTCCCAAGCGTTGAGGTGGATTGTCAATACTCATTGACTTGGTCTTGGCCCTCCGATTTGCTAGGTGTGTTCTGAATCAATGGCTCAAAATCAAGGGGAGGGGTGTGCGATTCATCTGGGTGGCATGTGTTGCCTTACTATTGCTAGTTTCATTGATGGTGTGTATTTTCCTTCTCCAAAGGATCTCCTCTTGATTTTCTCCGGTGTGCAGACAGTGCCATCCTACTGAAAGTATTCGTGGCTATCTTGGTCACTAATTGTTTGAGTGCTTGAATTTCTTTCAAGCAACTATACCCTACATGTTGGGCCATTCTATAAATGCTGACTAAGTTACGTGCAATTAGCACTGCATTCTCTTGTGTTTGTGTGTAGGAAAGTCGCTTCTCCTATGTGTGGCAAGGTTTTGTTTTCTCTATGGATAAATCGATTGAACGCAGGAGTAGGAGGCTGGGGGCCCTAAGGTTGTCGGTCATGATGGAGCCTACTACTCCCATTGTGCCCCGGGGTACTAGAAATATTGGAAAGAAGCTAGTACACTGCTCATCCCCGGTGGTCATATCAGATTCTAATGAATCTGACACCAATTCGGATTACCGGTGTTGCTTGGCCACCTTAACTGAGCTTATGGAAGTAAATGAGGAGGTCCTAGCGGTTGAACCTGTATCTGCTTTGGCACCTGTTCTGGTTGTTTGAGGTTGTGCTAACAAGGTTGGTCAGGGAAAGGTGGTTTCATCGCTGTCTTAGGCGCGGACTCAAAGCGGTCGCCTGTGTCGTTGTGTGTTTTCTTGATAATGACCAGTGGTGGGTGTTTTCAACGTGTCTATTCCTACTATTGCATTTTGTGGATGTGGACGTGCGCATGCTTTGCATGAAATTTTGTTTTCTGACTGGTTACTGTGTAACCGTTTTTTATTCCTTTGATCATACACGATGTTATCGAATGATAAGGAATGTGAGTTTGAATTTCACTTTAGGTTGAAATTCAGTTTTGTATTGACAATGTAGTCGGTTGCTTGTTGCTCTCCTAATATATAAAGGAGATTTCATGGCTCATGTTGAGGGTCAGAATTTTTGGGTCCGAAACTTTAGACTCTGTACAGATAGTTTTAATGATTGAAATTTTGTAAACATTTGTTCAGGAAATCATCTCGAGTAGGGATTTGTATATAGTTAGTATGCTATGCTTTTTAATTATTGATATCGAAACAAATCTTCAAAAATTAAAATGGTTTACTCTCTTGTGTGTGTGCCATGGATTATGAATGGAGTTATCAAGGGTTTCTCTTTTCAGTTTCAACGATTAATTGAAAGTGTAGTTAGTTTTCTTGCTTTAACTTAAGGAGTTAATCAAATGCTTGGAAAGTCAATTACATGTTCATGGTTGTATATGCTCAAGATTCGTGAAGAAGTATTGTTTTAATGTATTGAAGTATCTCATGGTAGTAAGGCTATATGAAGATAAGTTCACAGTATCAGAATTATACTCTGTATGACTCCGTTGTTCGGTGGATGAGGCACTGAATAATGTTTGTAGCCTTCTCTTTGGTATAAGACTCTAAGCTCTAAGCATGGTGATCCAAATACTGAACATAAACACATATTAAAACTTTGTCTTCCTACAGGAGGTATTTCCTTATTGTTAGTGGGTCAATTATGTTGCTCTTCGGTGCCGGTAATCATTCTCTGGTCTGCCAATACCAAGAATGATGAATATCCCCTTGAGTGTGTAGGGATTGTGATCTGTATAGAGAAGGTGTTCTGACCAATTATGAGGCATTCTTATGAACACATTTAGGTTTACCCACCTTGGTCCTACAGAGCCAAAAGTGTAGGAGAGAATTAGTTTCTAACTGACTCTCGTTAGTTGCCACTAGTTGTTGCAGTCATCCTTGATAGGGGTTGGCTACCTCTTAGAGAACTGCACTATCTATGTGGGAAAAATCACCAATAGTTTGGATGGTCTCACCTTATGTGTGGTCTAACACCATCAAGTCATTGATTGTGATGTATGGGTTATTTGAGATGGACTTTGGTTCTTGGTTCATGGATTCTTGTATCATGGATTAGTATGTTGTTTTCCAGTGTCTAGATGGACCCATATGTGGCCTTTTGTTGTGATGATTCTCGGTGATTTGTATTGGTGTGTATGTGAAGAATGTATGGTAAATCATGGCTATGTGTTTTTTGAGACTTTGTTGGCGGTTTCTTCACCATGTTGGTTTGTATGGATTGACAATGTACCTGGTTGGGTTGATCATGGCATATATTACTGTTACTTTTATGTTGAGGTATGGAGTGGTTCATTATTGGAACCCTTGATTATGTGTGACTGTATGGATTATGTTCTAGGGATATTTGCAGGCTTCCAGGAGTAAGCCTAACCCTAAGGGGGAGAATGTAACACCCCTCTATTTTTCTCTTATGTTTAGATTACAATACTTTGATATTTTGATCGCTATTTATAGAGCAATGTGGACTATTTGTGGTGGTGTGTTGTACTCTCTTTGATGTTTTATTTGAAATGCTTTGATTAGTATAATGATGGTTTGGTATAACATGGTTATTGCACATTAGTATTTTATTTATGTTAGAATTGTTAGTTCGTGATAAGTGTAGTGGTGAAGGTGACGGAATTGCATCACTCGCTTGCAAGTGCCCTACGATTCCGCGACTTCCTCGTCATGGTGTATTGTATTATGTTGTTTATATAAATGTGATATTGATGCCTCATTTACAGGTTTGCAGGTAAATGGCATCGACTCCACCTGGCTTCACAGGTTTGAGCGTGTCGACCCAATGATAAAGTTGATTGGGAGATAGTAGCTAGGTTACTTGTGTCAAGTCTACACCCTAGCCTCAGTGTGTCATCAGGTTTAGTCAGTTGTGCTTGTTTAAATGTGTTTATTATTGCTTCATATTATTGTGTTAAAATGCTTTAAAAGAAGTTTAGTGAATTTCATTTTTAAAAGTTGATTATTAGATTATGCTCATTTTAAATATTGAGATTTTAGAATTAATAAATTAATTAATTTAATTTAATTAATAAAAAGATAATCCTAGGATTATTTTATTTATTGATAAATTAAATTAGTTAAATTGTTTATATTTAAAAAGGGGAAATGTTTTAGTTATTAAATATTTAATTTTGATTATTAGAAGATTTTATGCTAAGAGGGTTGTTGAAAAATATTTTGGAAAATGCCAGCAAGTGTTAGAAAAATTAATTAATCTTTTGGGGAAATTAATTCCCGAGAGATAATCTTGGCTTTGGGTGAGGAAGTGGAAAGCTTCTTCACGGCAAGGCATGAGATTTTTTGCATGTTGGGAATTTTGTGGAAAAAGGGTTTTTCTGGCTGTGATCTGGTGAATTTTTGGGGAAGAATTGGTGCTAGAAATTGCTTTGGAAGCTTTGGTAAAATTGGAATCTACGGGTGAAGCTTTCCATCAAACTTCACTTCCTCAGGATTTCGGATACAGGTTCCTTTAATTATTTTTATTATTTTGCAATTTAGAAATATTACCTGTACAAAAAGAATTTATAATTTGTGTAGAAGATTTTAAATTATTTTTGTAAATTTATAAGGCTTCTGTGTTTGAAATTTTGTCGTGAATATTTTAGTGCTTCCATAGAAGATTTTATAGTGAAATTAGAGAGCCTCTGTAGAAAACTGTCGAAAACCTCTAGAAGTTTTGTAAATACTCCTATAGAAATTTATCTTATTTTATTTCCAATTGGATCTGTATGGCTGGGAAATTGTAAATCCTCTGTAGAAATTAGCTTATCTGAAGATTTGGGTAAAACAATTCCTGTACAAAATTTACTATGGGATTTGGTAGAATAATTATGGTACATCTTCCTATAGCATGGTATCTGGAAAGTAAAAAAAGCCTCTATATTGGATCTAGAAATTTTTAATTTGATTATTTAAAGTAGATTTGAGATCCTCTGTGAAAATATTGAACAATCGTCTGTAGAATTTTGTGTAAATTTTATTCTCTGTAGAGTTTGTAAATTCATCTATGTAAGAAAGAAAATTATGAAGTCTTTGTAAATTCTCTTTTTAGAAATAAAAAACCCTGTGTTGAATTTGGGAAATCTTTTGTTGAAATTGTACAAATTTCCCTGAGAAAATTATTTGCCCAATTGAAAATTTACCTGTAGATGGTTTGTTTCAGAAGAATTTTCCCAATTAAATTATTGTTTTGAAATTATTAAATATATATATATATATATATAAAAATATATATAAATTACAATATATATATATATATATTGGAAAGCATTTATAACTATTGAAATGTGTCACTGGGAAACTCATTGCAACTTACCGTACAGCGAAATTCTTTTTCAAACTGCAGGAGGTTCTGCTTTGTTTTTATTTGGTTGATTTATATATTTGAGGGGAAGGAAGGGCAGCACATGGCTACCTCCCCACTCGCTGCCCCATGGGGGAGGCAGGTGAGGAGGCAGTTGTTGCTGCCTCCCACCCACAACCTTTACTAAGGGGAGTCAACACTTGGGGAGTGTTTGGCGCTGCCTATGGAAGTCTGCCCCAACCCTGTAGCCAGCCATAAAACAATTTATCCATGCCTTAATGATTAATTTTGTTTGTTGTTCTCCTAAGGGAGTTCATATTTTGTGAAAGGATATTTATTTTTAAATATATATATATATATATTATATATATAAGGGTTTTTAAATATATCTATATATATATAATGTTTAGTTATTGTTTTTTTTTAATTGGTTTAATAATTTTAAATATATATATATTGTATAAATATTTATATAATGATATACGTATATTGTATAAATGTTTATATAATGATATATATATATATATATATATTTTTTTTTAATTATTTTATGTATGTATGTGATTAGGTGTATATTTACATGTATATATTTATGGATATACTCGATTGTTTGTAATAGGTGCATGCATAATATGCACGATTTGAGTTTTTAAAGGGATAATTTATTGAATAAAATAATTTATTTGAAGGATGGGTATTTTTATTATATAGAGGGAATTATTATTTTAATCCAAAAATAGTCAAGAAATTGAATTTAAATTAGTTGAATTAGGTAATGATGTTGTAATAGAATGGGTGCATGCATTTAATGCATGATTGGATAATTTTAAAAGAAAGAATTTTGATGGGGGAATTTGATTTCTGAATAGATGAAAACAGTAAATTGATATAAGTATAGGTTTGATTTTCGTTTTGTTTGAAAATGAAAATTGGTTTAAGTTGGATGATTTGGGATAGTTTATTATTAAAGTTCTTGTAATGAAAATTGAATTTAGTAGATTTGAAGGATAGATTTGTTCCATTTTAAATGGCCTTATGAATGTGTTTCTTCAGTGGTGTTTTGGGTAATTGAATAGAAGTATTAGATGTGGATTTGTAAGTCTTCCATTATAGGCATGTTAATGTTTAGGAGTTATATTTTATTGTATTGCCTTTTGTAATCCCTTTGGGTAGTGCATGGAGTCGTTTTAGTAAGACACTTGGTTTCCATGAATGGGGATGCTTTACCTCCTTGTATAGGGTGGTTTTGGTTATTTGTTTCCTCCTTAGTTTGGAGTGGTTATGTTTCGTGTGTTGACAGTAGGAGAGTGAATCTCGATGGGGGACAGGTTCTAGGAAGATCTATCGAGTAACCCATGCACCTTTGTGGTGACACTCCTAGGTTAGTTTTATGTTAGCTCTATGATATGAAAGATTGTGTAACACTGGAAGCAATGTGACCTTGTGAATTTTTGGTTCATGTATTTGGTCGAGTCAGTAAGAGTCAGCCTGTGTCTAGAGGTTGTAGGCTTGGTCGTGTATTCTTGTTACTATCTCCTAGCAAGGGAGGTGGGCCTACGGGTACCACTTGGTTGGGAGGAACATGCACCCTACGTTGTTGGGTCCCTCTTGGTTTGTAGATCATGATGGCGAGATTTCCAGTTGGAGAGCTCGTGGTTACCAGTATTTATTTCATGCTTTGTAATCATTTCAGTTTGTTCTTGTAATTATTACCCCTCAGTTGTATTTGAGGTGGTTGATTGTATTGTGTAACCACATTGTATGTACTACCTCATTCAGGGAATGAGAGATGTAATATAATTTTTTAAAGTTAATGTTAAGTGGAATATTGTTGTATTTCTTAATGTTATGTTGTAATTTATCATGTATGAAATGTATGAGTATTTAATTCCTTAAGTAGTTAAAATTCTATGGATGTAATTTTGATGTATGTATGGGTTTAAAAGTAACCTTAGTCTTGTAGCCTTAGAGGTTGTTGGAAATAGGAGTGAACTTACATGTTTATTGTACTTTAAATATTATAAAAAAAAATTGTGCATTTGAGTAGTTAATTGCAACTTCCTCTAGGGTTACGTGGCGGGGCATTACAAAAGAAGTATTGTTTGCACAACCAAGGGACAATTAATGTACAAAAGAAAGGAATTAGAGAGTAATTAGAATTCCCTTAGTTGCAAGTTTTAGCATCGTATAGAATGGTAACAGATACCCATTTGGGTAGTTTCAATTATAGAATTCATATAGATAATTTTACTACCAAGAACCACATCAATTACACAAAACATAGTAATAAATGGGATACATATAGTCACAGGATTTCCACTAGCTATAGATGCACCATAACTAGTTTTGGAGTGCATGCAATTCTATGATGCCAGAATAATAGTGTTAAAAGAGAGTAGGGTATATGCAGACTTGACACTAGAGGGAATTGCTCAAACATTTAGAATTCTAATTTTCCTAAAATGAGCCCAATAAAAGTTGATGAAACTGTAGTGTAGAAAAATGTATCCATTTACATTTTCACACTTATTTGGGCCCTCCTAGTTAATTTTGTCACATCTCATCTTGTTATTACTGATTTACTTTTACCTTCATGGGTAAATAGGGTGGTAAATGCAATCATGATTTTGATAATGATTAATGGGATACTGAAATAGGTATTATGTGAAATTATTGATAAATGCTTAATGTGGCTTTGAAAGAGTAAATATTTTTACATTTATTGCTATATGAATATCCAAAGTTATGATGCATATGGATTTATTATGAAAGTCTAACTACCATTGTGAGTGTGTTGAGCTGGTTGCAGGGATAGGTTCATTCCTCCAGGTGGAGGGGATGTATCATTCAAGAGAAGATCTTGGTCAGGTAACCAATAATGTAACCTATCTGAGCTTACACACACTCACAATAGAAAGGTTGAGTCTAGACATAGTGTTAGGGAAATTATAATTCATCCTTAGAATGATGTGTTTGCATTAGTAAGGGTCTTTATTATTGATGAATGCATTCTTGGGTGATGTTTATCTATTTGATCTTGTGAGTTCTTCCTTATGTGGTATGCTTGTTTGTGTGGTTGAATGAGTATTTGGGATATATGCATATATACATATATATGTATATATGTATGTATGTCGACATACGTGTATGTTGGATATAATGGGATATCCATATGAGTACATCAACATATGTAAAGATATGAATATATGTGTATAAATATGCTATAATGGATACAATCACTTGGTCATAATCATTTTGAATATTGAAGGGATTAATTTCTTAGTAATCACTATATAATATATATATATATATATATATGTCATGTATATATATATGCATGTGTAAGCATTAATGCTTATTAGAGAAGTGTATATATAATATATATATGTACATGTGTGTGTGTAAATGTCTATGTTAATATTGTGAATATTTCACTTAGTCATAATCATTTGATTATCGAATGGATTATAGCTTTGTATGATATAATATATATATGATTGGATATATGTATAAATACATATATACATATACACACATGAGCATTAATGCTTATATAGAGGAGTGTATATATATATATAATATATTATTGTTATTATGTGAATGTTTACTCATTTGTATTCATTTGTATATCAAATGTAAACATATTGATTATCACGGAATATATATATAATATATTTATATATATATATATATACATATATATTTGTGTGTGTGTGATATTGTTAAAGCTATTTGTGGACATATATATATACAAATATATATTTATATATATATGTGATAAGTAAATAGAAGTCAATTTGTATATACATGCTATGTTAAGTAAATAAATATTTGTCTATAATTTATATACATATTGGTTGATTATTGGATATATGATTGGTTGATTTATCTTTGATATATTACAAAAAATTAGAGGCTCAATATACATAACATAGGCTAAATATATATAATGCATATTGGCAAAGCATAAAGGGTGAACTATGTGCAATATAAAGTGCAAAAATTAAGTCAATTTAAAGAGGTTGACTTAATCGATGCATTGATATTAAATACATTTTGACTTAGTAAACTGTATTTACTTGGGATGCCTTATCATGAATTGATTATCAACAGAAAAATAAATGTAAATGCTAATTAATAGGATAGGTTTATTCCAGTCAATGAATTGGTCAAATTAGATTTAAGAGACATGGTGACTCATCATAGACTAAGTCAACTTATGCTAAGTGTTGCATTTTAGTTATTGACTGGTTCAAACAAGAGAAAAGTTGCACCAACTATAGAATGATAGTTGCTAGATTTAGCGCCACCTTATGAATCCTAATTGTTGTAGAAGTGTCTTTTAAGAGCAATTTGAATGCCATATTTTTACTATGTGCTGTTTTTAGATGGTCTTATGTTGTTGTCAATCTTTGAGGGTGATCTATAGCTTTATTTTGTTGAGTACACTCTCAACCTGTTGCCACCATTTTGATAAGTTAACTGAGTCGACTTAGGTGGAGTTTTTTGTCAATATTCATGCCTTTTTTTTAGGATGAGAAGTCTCTTTTCTGTTGTATAAATAGAGGAGTTGAGCTCTCATTTGGGACACATTCTACAAGATTTCTTGTGCATTCTATTTAAGAATCTATCTACATTTATTATATACATTATTTTGCTATATTTTGAGAGAGAGCTTTGAGTATTTTATCATATTCAGTGAATTATATTATCAACTTGTGAGATAGAGGTTTACTGTGGCATTGCTTGAGAGATCAAAGCTAAACTATTTGTTGTTTTGGAAAGTTGAGTTGCAGCCAGTCATTTGGATAAGTGAAAATAGGCACGAGGATAATCTTCCTTTATTTGTCTTAGCTTTTGAAATATTGTTTCATGATTGTTGTAATCAATCTATTGTGAATACTTTCATTTAGGGGAAAATAGTATTGCTTTGAAAAGGAATTAGAGGAATTGTTTATCTTAGGTATCAGTATACTAGACATGATTAAACAAGGGTATCTTAAGGGTTACTTATAACTAGGTTATTTGATTATACTAAATAGCTAGTGGATTACTCTTGGGATTATTTATCCATTGAAGGGAGGGAACTTTTATATATGCTTGAAGCGTAGAAATACCCTAGAGCATGTGAGATTAATGATAGGTTAATTATGGGGTTTAAGCTTACCCATGGGATGGATTACCTATGTATAGATTATAGTGGCCTTAAGTCAAAATGAGCTTAAGTAGTGTAGGTGAATAAATGACCTTCACTCAAAGTACTAAGTGAGAAAACTTTGGCCAAAGTAGTGTGATTGCCTTTGGCTCCAATGTCAATTCACCATTTCCATGTAGTGCATGCTAGTTGCAAATTGTAGAGTTACAATTTCTATTCATATAGGGCACAACACTAATCTCAGTGTGGTTTTTCATACGGGTTACTCAACCAATCTCTTTGTCAAAGAGTAGGGCCATCTAACCTACGAGATAGATATGTGGGGACTGCATTTAATTCTATGGTTGGAAAAAAGTGTTGGACTGATGTTTCTCCTCCTCAGCAGGTGACAAAAGACCAAGGTTTTGAAAGGTGGATTCCTAGACCATCTATATATATTTCTTTGAAGCTCAGTTAAGCAATATGTGTAATTGTGTACATTCTTGTAATATTGTAATTTATGAAATTACAATGGAATGAAATAGAAGTTTTGAAATAGTTTTATTTAATTTGTGCATGTAATTTACATTGTGGAAAAGAAAAAAATTATTGCTATGTTTTGGCATCATGGATTATTCACTTGATGTGAAATCTTTGGAATTTTACTGAGTAAAACACCAGGGTTGTTACAAATTTGGACTTAGTTGTGCCTTATTTTAGTGTTGTAAAGTGTACCCCTTTACAACTCTACACTTATTTAGGGCTCCTTTAATTAATTGAGCTTAATTTTCCTTAATTGGCCCCTTAATTAATTTACCAAGCCTATTTTATTATATTTTCTGAAAAGGAAACTCGACATTCACTAATGCCCTAACATAGTGTGAACATTTATTCACGAACCGTTGTGCCTTCACAGTTTTATTTTATTTTCGCGACTTTTCCTTGTTCATTATCGCTAGTAGCTTCTCGACATCTTCCACGTGGCCTCCTATCGGAGCTTCATGTTATGCCATATCACTTTTCCTTTGTCGGGTTTCATGCATTCAACGTGTGGCCTTCTCTCATTCCTTTCTGAGTTGGGCCCACTCTATGGTTTCTTTTGCTTGGTGTCCTCCATGTGGCTTCCCTTCAGAGATTTTTATTGAGACATCCCTCCTTCTTTTTTTCGAGATTCGTGTGTTTGACACATGGCATTTTTTTGTGTGCCTATTATCTGGGATTTGTCACATGTGCATTGGTTCTCCTCTATTTCCGCGTGTTCTTCTTTGTTGTCGTGTGTTCTTTTTTGTTGTTGTGTGGCCCTATTTTCTCAAAGAACATGCTTGTTGGTGCACTATTGAACGATCTTTCTGTTCGGTTCTAGCTCAAGGGAATCTGGATCATCGATGTTTTCACGAAAGCATATTTCTCGTAGGAGCTTTCAAGCGATGGGTTGGCTTATTTAAGCAGCCTCTTTCTCTTTGTAATGGTTGTTGTTAGATAGATTAAAATTTCTTGAGCACTGGGAATTAGCCTTTGTAATATTTTCTATTGAATTTGAACTTGCAGATTGTGCCAATCAATTTGACCTCTTTGTTTTCATGCATTGAATAGGATATTAAACTGTGATTTCATTTCCTGAATTATTTGAATGTCTATTTAAATCTTTTGTAATCTTCATGCAACTCAATAAAATGCAAATCATGTTATTAATATTTTGTGTTGGCCTATGTTGTATTGGTTATGCTATGCAAATGAATTGATGTTATTATGTTTGTTGTGTTCAGAAACATCTATTTGATAAACAGCAGTTACTATTTGAGCCTTTGCTTTCAACATTGTGCTTAGTTAATTCTCTCATGATTTGGTGCATCGCCTTAGTTTAGATTTGATTATTTCATACTATCCTTCTTACCCTTTACCTCCCCCCCATAAAAGCAAAGATCCAACTTCGATAAAACCCAGAGGTCACTTAGCTATGCGCATAGGTCCCCCATTAGCTAAGTTTCCCATAAGGTTGTTGCCCCGCCAAATTTTTGCATCGACACATAGAACTTCTCATTGAGAAATGTGTGTCCTAGGTTTAGGGACCTAGGACCCATTCGCCCATGGGTAAATAGGTTCTCCCATAGACCTAGGACCTAAATTTAAATTATGTTTTTGGTGGTATTTTAACATATTCAAATCTACATTTCAATGTTGGCTTGTGATATTTGAATTTTGGGAAATTGAGGATACATATCTATAAATATAAGGTTATTTCACTATGTTTCACCTAGCAATTTTTAAGTGAGTTTTCCTATAGAAAATATCATGATCAAGAGAAATTCATGGCATTTAAAGGCAGATTTATTAAAGATTTATTGCAACAATCAAGATCCAATTGTCATGTCAAAGTCTTCTTGCATCATGCATGTTAGTGGAGCTAATATAGTGATGTAGGTTCCAAGATCCATTCAAGCATTCAAAGTACTATTTCAAGTCAAGACTCAAGGTTTAAGATCCACATATATTGAGGCTATTTCATGCAAGTTGCAGATCTACATTCCAATTTTTATTCAAGGGTTTGTTGAGTGGTAACACAAATTTGTTCATTCTTCATTCCCCTTTTCATGTTTCATTTCATTTCAAGTTTTGATCACCAAAATGGGGTTTGACCAAGGCAAACCCCCATTCACCAAAAACAAAAAAAAATTCCCTCTTCACTTGTGATTGTAGATTTAGGTGGAAGAAATCTTGAAGATCTTTTGAAGAGAAAAAATTGGAGAACGTGTCAAAATTGCAAAAGTTGTCATAAAATTTGTCATCTCACAGAAACTCATCTATAGAATTTATTTCTGGCTTTTCGAACCTGAAACTTGGTAAATATGGAATATTTAGATCTATATCAAAGGCTCTCAAAAGTTTCAAATAAACCCTAATTCAAGACCCATCCGCCCCTAGGTGAACGAGTCCTAGATCAGCTTCAAAAATTGACTTTTGATGACTAGTACACATGCTTCTACCCTTCTTCGATCTGCATTTTGTTTTCTAATTCTATTAATGGTGAGTTTAATCTTGTTGTTCCAAGTGTTAGATTGTAATGTGTTTGTGATTTACTATTTTTAGTTTTTTTCCCCAAAGTATTGTTTGACCAAAACCCCTGTCCTAACACAAAAAGAAAATTTGTAGATTCACATTTTGACTTGATTCACCTAAGGGTTGATAATAATTTTATTGTGTGGATCTCATTTCCTAATTAAACTATTAAAGATAGGTCCATCATAACCCCACCTGACTCACAACCTATTTTTCTACATTTCATTTTGGTGAACCCGACATTTGATCATTGCATTTTTTTGATTTTGGAGTCTATTTCCACCCTAGATCTAGATCTTGCATTCATTTGCATTGTACTACATTGAATTGAATCTCATTTAGGGTTACTTAATTTTCATTAACTTTACATCTCATTTAGGGTTTTAGGATTGCATTTTTCCATCTCTTAAATCTAGAAAATATAAAAAAATCTGTCATTTTGCAAAGCATTTACATAAAATTGTATCATCATTCATTTGCATTACAAAATTGAATCAAAATTTCATTTCAAATTAGCTATCCTAAGTTGTCATTTAGTCATATTTGCATTTTCATTCAATCTTAATTTCACAAAGATCTAAAATTGTAACTCACTGTCTGAAACCAGAATTTGGAAACCACTAGAATCAACTCAGAAATCTGTAAAAAAAAATCAAAACCCAAAGCTAGGACCCATTCACCATGGGGTGAATGAGTTCCTGATCGGGTCTATTTCCTAAATTTTTGGGCATTAAAACCTTTGTTTTTGTATTTTGTTTTGTTATTTTTAGTTTTTTTTTTTCAGTTTGCAAATTTTTTGTTACTTGGAATTGATCATATTAAGCTTAATTGGATAAATTTAGTGCATTGTATGAATTCAAAATTGCATTTACAAGACATCATTTTCAGGTTTTTACATTGCATAATTAGAAAATTATCTTTTTTGAAATCTGAAAATTGCATTTACATATTTGCATTACACTTTACTTCTTAGGATATTTGATTGCATCTCGCCTATTTTCCATTTTGGGTACATACCGAGTTTGTGAAACTTTTACGATCTTCACAACTTAGAGTCCTATTAGCAATATTGTTGTGAGACATATTTTGAAACTCATGTCATCCCATGATACACCATTTGTTGTGGATCTTGGGTTTTCCAACTCTTTCACTCATAGTGTTGATACTAATCAACCAACTATCGATCATAGTCTTCATACCTCATTTCAAATGACTTCCCTACCTATAACTAATGTGAATGATGTTGAAAAAATGGTTGCTAATGTCCCACTAGAGAAAATAAGAAGGATAGATGAAGAAATAGAAATATTTCAAAACTTTTTGACTTCTAAAAAAATTTTCTAGTAGTGTCATTCTTTCTTTAGATAATGTGAGTAAAATGCTTGAAAATGAACATGGAATATAAATTATGTGAGGTGTAGCTCATATTGTTGATAAACATGTCCCTACCATGACTAGTTGTGCTCAAGCTTTGGGGTATACTCAAAGTTAAGGTGGAAATTAAATTCCTCCTTCCACAACCCTTACCTCTATTCCTACATACATTAGTACTCATGTTACTACAACCATCCAACCTACTAGAAATATCAACACTTCCTTAGGTATTTCCACTGGGAATCCCTCTAGTTTTATGCATTCAAATCTCATATCTCCTCAACCACCCCCCTCACAAATCTACAATTCACTTGCCCTCCACATACATACATAACCTTATTCACCTCCATCTCACAATACAAAAAATGATCCCATCCTTAACACACTTTTGCAAAAAAAATCATCCTTACAACAAAAAATCACCACATTAAACCAAAACAACAATGACTAACCTTAACAATACATCAAAATCAACCCATTATCCTTAGATATATTGAGAACATAAATTACACAAGGTATAGAGGTTCCTAGGTTTAAGAAATATGGTGGGAAAGAAGATCTTGTTGTCCATGTTTCCACTTACATAGCCTTATGTAGTGACTTCATTTTTGAAGATAAACTCTTGGCTAAGCTCTTCCCTAGATCCTTGAAAGATGCTTCTTTAGAGTGGTTTTTATCCCTATCGAATAATTCAATTATTTTATTCAATGAACTTATTGATACCTTTTACAACCACTTCCAAATTTGCATGGCCCTAAGATGACCTTGGCTAATTTGATGACATGTAAACAAAAGGTTGATGAA
The DNA here is from genome assembly GCA_007115665.2 of Sequoiadendron giganteum. Classification (NCBI taxonomy): domain Eukaryota; kingdom Viridiplantae; phylum Streptophyta; class Pinopsida; order Cupressales; family Cupressaceae; genus Sequoiadendron; species Sequoiadendron giganteum. Next base: position 403,790,231 of record CM021105.1, on the reverse strand, counting down.
AAGGTCATTGATTTCATAATGTAACTCCATATGCTTTATGCACAAATAAACATTGAGATCTCTAATGTTGACCTTCAAATAATTTTTATTTCCAATTTGCAAGACAAAATCCAAGCTAATCTTGATATGTTGAGGTTTCCTTCCTTCACACAGTTGTGTACAACCCTTTGTGATTATTAAAATTCAATTAGTAGTCATGAAGTGAAAACTCCCCCTAACCATCTTGAAAAGTTTGAATCAACACCTCAAACCAACTATCAACCTTTCAAGAAACAAAATAAGGGCTTTCTACAACTTAAACCCCCTCAATTAACTCAAAGTTTTGACACCCAAGTGGTTTCTATAAATATTACAAAACCATATGCCTTTGTGGATAGAAATAGATAGTTTACACCCCTACCTGATACCCTTCATAATATCATGCTGCAGCTCTTAGAAAATAATTTGATTTCCTTACCTCTTGTTAGAGCTCCTAATCCTACTAAGCCTTTACCTTCAAACTATATACCAAATTCTTGTTACCATTTTAATAGATAAAATGGACATGATATGGAACATTGTAAGCATCTTAAACATCTTGTGCAAGACCTCATTGATTCTAATCATATTCAAATTGGAGGTTTTAATGATCAAGGTAATAAGTTTTTAACCCCTCCTAATCAAAATTTTCAAATATTTAACAATCCTATGCCAAACCATAACATTTCATTTTTCAAAGCTAGTGAAACTAAGAATGATGTGATGAATGTTGACATGGATGATGAAAACATGAAAGAAAATGAGAACAACCTTATGGATGGTTTGGTTGGATTTATTGAATCTAAACCTTATAAGGGCCTAACTAAGATGACACTTGACATTGCTTTCTCACAACAAGACATAATTAAACATGCACCTGATGGTCCTCTTTACATAGCTAGAATAATCAATGACAAGCCTACTAATGGGATATTAATTGATCCCATCTGTTCAAAGAACGTGGTCACTAAAGAATTCCTATTTGTGCATGATATTTATCAAGATACAAATGAAAAATCAAAAGCATGGATCAAAACACATAATGGTTTTTCTTTCCCTATGATAGGTTCCATAAATCTCCCTTTGAAAGCTGGACCAAAAGAATTAAATGTCTCATTCACTATCATCCTGACTTCAGACCAATTTTGTGTGAAGTTAGGCTATCCATGGCTTCACTCCATGGATTTCATCTTGTTAGTTGTGCATAAATGCTTAAATTTTCCATTTGGAAATGAAGTATTTATTATGTGTCATAGCGGCTTAATCTTGTTTCTTCCCGTGGGAATTCCTCATTAGATTTCTTTTGGCCCAAGCCTATTGAACCTATTAGACCCCATGAAGATTTCTTTTTCAAATCATACCAAAAGTTTAAGGAAAAGTGAGTAATAAAATTATCCCTTAGCAATATTCCTCAACCCATGATTGAGCCTCCTACCCTTGATGATACAATTACTGAACCAAAATCTCTTCCAAGTAACCTAGACCAACCTATGACAAATCCTTTACCTATTTCATATAAGAGACCATGAGATAATCAAACAAATCTTGGTGTGCCTCCTAAAGTCAAAAAAATTGTCAAAGATAAAGAGAAATTGGTTGAACAACCTTCCATGGTTCCTTTCATTCCTCCCTTAAGGTAAAAAAAGAAACATATGGTTGATAAATCCACTCCTACACAATCACAACTTCAAAACTAAATGAAAATAAATTGAAATTCTAGAGAGCATAGGTATAGACCTTGTGCTACTTCTCATTCATTACAAGTAAAAGAAGAAAATATCAACATATAAAACCAAAATCCAAACTTGTCTCAGTAAAGGCATGATGCCCTTCCACCTTCACCACAACATAAACAAAAAAAATCTTCTATGGATATTGTCATTAGACCTCCTATTTTTATTAACTTGGATGATGATGAAATTTCAAAGATTGATGAACAAGTGCATAATGATTTGAATTCATTATTTTCATCTTATATGAGCTTAAATGATTATCCTCCTAATAATATTTTCGAACTTGGTGCTTGTCCTAGTTTAGCACTTGGCGTTGTCCCTTTGGCTATTTATCCACCTTCTGTATATACTGAACAAGATTGGGATATGGACGACATGCTATAGGTTTTACTCACATGTGTCTTACTAGTCTTATTTTTGTTTTCTTTTTCTTTATGTGATTGTATCTACGTAATCTAATCTATCTAATACTATTTTGTTTGATGTATCTCTTCATGTGCATTCCTCTATTTTTTACCTGCATTCTTCTATATGTCATAAACATTTACCTTTTCTTTGTCGTGTGCTTTCCTTTGGGGATGATGCAAGGCATTGAGATACTTAGGTATCTTCCATGTTGACCCAAAATATTTTTCTTTGTTTTTTCTCTCTATGTATCATTCTTATTGTTCTACGAGTAGTTGGCAAATGATGAATTTTTTGAGCTCTATAATATCATTGTAGCAAAGACATACTAACCATGAATCCGTAGATCCCTTATGTGTTTGGGATTTAATTTTGGGGGCAACCCCTCTTCATGACATAGCTTCATTTGGAAACATATGACTTTGTATAGGGTTTTTCGAATAAGCTCTCATGTCCTCTTTATGGTTAGCATTGATTATTTTCTACTTTAAAGTAATTTCTCACAACAATGGTGTTAGAAATATCTTTAAAGTGGGGGCATACATTGGAATTATTATTTTTGAAATTTTTGGCATTCCTTATGTTTCATTGTGCAATTTTCTTTCTTCTTGTGATGCATCTTTTTCTTGGTGGTGTCATTGGGTTTGATGTCCTCTGAGAGCTTGATATTTCTTAGTATATGACTTTCCTCTTAGTGGTGATGGTACATGTTGCATTCCATAAGTTTTGAATATTTTATCCTTGAATTTTCCGCTCTTGGAGACATTAGGCACGATATTCCCTACGAGGAGACTTTACATTAACTAAGAAAGATCCCTTTGACCAAACTTTATTTGTATTTTGTTCATAATTTTTTAGCATAATACACCTTGTTACCCTTATGGAGCTCAATTTTTTATATTTTTGTGGTGCCTTATTAGATTTATTAGAGATATAACTTTGGTATGGTTAGTATGATGAGATCCTGTAGACCTAGCATGACTTTCACATTGTATGGTGAGAGCCTGTTGACCTAGCATAAATTTCTCACTTAGCCACTTTTTGGGGGATCGCCTAGTGGATAGCATGAGGTTCCATTAGCCCAGAGTGAGCGTGTGTTGTTTGCATAGTTGATATCTTGTGAATTTTTTTGGATAAAAAACCAAGACGTGTTCCACATTGTGTTGGATTGTTAACGCTTGATCCACCTTTTCTTTTGGACAAACAAACCAAGGCGTGTTCCAAATCATATTGGATAGTTGAGGCTTTATCCTCCCTTTTTATTTTCACCTTTTCTTTTATTCTTTGATGTTGTATGATTGAGTAATCTTGTTGTTGTTGCATAGATATGTTTTAAATGTCTACACTTTAGGGTGATTTTGATGCAAGGTCATCCTCTCACTAAAGTGGGGGCTAAATGTAGTGCAGAAAAATGTATCCCTTTATATTTTAATATTTTGGACCCTCCTAGTTAGTTTGGACTTAATTGTGCCTTATTTTAGCATTGTAAAGCATACCCCTTTACACTTTCACACTTATTTTGTGCTCCTTTAATTAATTGAGCTTAATTTTCTATTATTGGCCCTTTAATGCATTTACCAAGCATATTTCATTACATTTTCTGAAAAGGAAACTTGACATTCATTAATGCCTTAATATAGAACTTCTCATTGAGCAATGTGTGTCCTAGGTTTAGGGACCTAGGATCCATTTTCCAATGGATAAATGGGTCCTCCCTTAGACCTAGGACATAAATTTAAATTATATTTTTTGTAGTATTTTAACATATTCAATTCTATATTTCAATGTCGGCTTATGATATTTGAATTTTGGAAAATTAAGGATGCATATCTATAAATATAAGGTTATTTCACTATGCTTCACCTAGCAATTTTGAAGTGAGAATTCATATAGAAAAATTGATGATCAAGAGAAATTAAAGGCATTCAAAGGCAGATTTATTGAATATTTATTGTAGCAATCAAGATCCAATTGTCATGTCAAAGTCTTCTTGCATCATGCATGTTATTGGAGCTAATATGGTGATGTAGGATTCAATATCCACTCAAGCATTCAAAGTACTATTTCAATTCAAGACTCAAGGTTCAAGATCCACATCCATTGAAGCCATTTTGTAATAACCCTTCCTAAATAATTATTGTTTTAATATTATTTCACACAAGAATATATTCAAATAAAAAAACATAACTAAGTGGCTTCAGTCAATCATAGCAACACATTCCTTAATAAAATGAGTCAAGATTCGTATATTCAATTCACAAGTTTGAATTGGCTCATGAGGCCACAAAGTCATTACATTGTACAAATTTTACATCAAGGTACATCAAATATTACATCAAGGTTACATCATAGACAAATTAGTCTTGTGTATAGCTAAGGTTCCTCTTAACACTCACCTCCATTGGTGGACGAGAACATGGTTGAAATGCTTTACCTCCCAACCATGAAGCTTACACTTCCCTGGAATTCTTTCAACTTGAAGAATACCCGACCCTGCACGGAAATTTTAGCAAGAGAACAATCTACAAAGTAGAATCTGGTGTGTGCCTATACATCAACATGTAATTTATATCTACAAGTTAGAAAAGAAATACAAGATTTATGATACAAATGGAAGAGAGTGATATCACAGATTTCATACATACAAAATGAACTATATTGCTTGGCCAAGCATAAAAAACTATGTTGCAACAACAAACAATAGGTTTTGGTAAAGCAAACCTATACTCTCTAAACTCTATTTTGGCACCCATCCTAGAAAGTAACTTTCTACAATACAAAATTTCATAATAGTTATCTACCCTCTAACAACATCCACCCCTTAGGTTCTCTATTCTACTTGGGTATCACTATTCTATTCAAGTAAAAGAATATTCTTCACATATGTCTACAAAAAAGGAAATCAGATTACTAATTCCTTACTAGATAGAAATCAGATACATGATTTAAGTGGAACTTTGTGTTTCATAATTCAGTCATATCATTTGCATGACCCATGATTACTTTCAACATAAAGCACTATCAATTTTGAAATAAATTAAATAAGAAACAAAAGAAGGCATGTCACAAGTATGTGTATGTGCATAGACAAAGTCTATGTGCATACACATATATGTGCCTACTTAAGTTACTAATTTGTGCATACATTCTAAAATAAACCATTAAATAATATTGCAATAATTTAATAATATTCCATCTTTGATGTTTATTTTCTCAAAATTTCATGAAAATAAAGAATCCAGAATAAATTTGTATTAATAGTTTCTCACATACTATTGCTTCTTTTGTATTCACGCAAGTTGTGATATTCTAACATTGTTGTTTACATATGAAAATTAATTGTTTTTAATAGAACAATATTTTTTCCAACTAAACAATTACCAAACAAGCTATTTCAGGTATAATTTTCATGGTTTACAACTAATCAAAGCTATTTCAACTAAACGGTTTTTGAACAAGACTGTTTTCAGCTAAACATATACTTTTATAACATAATGATGCCATTTATAGTAGAAAATTCACTGTTACAATATTACAATGTTGTTTCCAGTTAAATAGTTATAATTTATGACAAAATAATGTCGTTTCCAATATAACATTCATTGTTTACAAATATGCAATGTTGTTTCCAGCTAAACAGTTACAATTTATGACAAAACAATGTCATTTCCAACAGAACGTTCATTATTTATAAATATACAATGCCATTTCCATCTAAATAGTTACAACTTATGATAAACAAATGTCGTTTACAATGATTATGGTTATAGATTCAAGTTCTATTGCTTCATTTTCCAAGATTTATTATTCTAAACAATTGTATATAAAATTTCATGTAGAAGTAACTAAAATGAATTTGTTATCAACTTTTGTAAAGAAGTTAAAAGAACTAAATGGCATGCTAACCATTAATCAATAATGATAAATGATTAGACCCATGGGATCGATCTTAATCGGGTTTGAGTTGAAACCATCATCCATAGTTTTCATTCATTATACTTTGATTGTTCTAAAATAATCTACAGTTATTGACTGCTAAACAAATCATGAGGTTCGAGGTTATGCCATAACATCTACCCTTGATTTGGGTATAGTCGCCCCATAGACGACATGGGTATCATTTAATATAAATGATAATCTACCATATTACACATGCAACAAGATAAGTGAACAAGTTCATCATTTGGCCCTAATCCTTTATGGATTAGGCATTGAGTGTTTCACAATGCCTCTATGATATATAATAGTATACATACAACCGTAAGAATTACCAGAAATATATAATAAAAATATGGGCATCATAGCCCTCCATCATCATGGGCAATGAGACTACCAGAAGGCTCACAAAGTGCCATCAACACTGGATCAAGGGGGGTGGTATTGCTCCAAATGGCGACCTTCACTAGGATATTAAAAAGCAAAATCAATAAAGAACATATAAATACATATCAAAATATCTCAAGGAGATTTGATCTACCCTTTAAGGGTGGTATCGAGCATGGCTCACATAGCTCCTATTGAAGGCTATCGAATTAATTGATAGCTCTATGTCGAGCTAAGAAAAATGAATACATGCAACCTATGTTATGTTGGTGATATAAAATAAAAACCTTACAAAGTAATAATGAAATTGGCTCTCAAGCCATGGTGAAACATGCATTAATAAATCTGATTATAGAGGAACCGTTATAGCCATTTTACTAAAAAATAGAATATGATTCAAGGAAGCTGGAATATCTAGTTTTATTCAACCTATAGAATTGACAAAATATCAATTTTGACTATGTATAGAATACAGATAATACTATAAAGAAAGTTAAAAGCAACATTTAAATGTAAAACCACAAAATACCTTTGAAATTGAGGGTTCTCCTTTGGCTTTTTTCCATAGAGCTTGGTTTTATGACTCGAATAGTAAGATTGGTGTCAATATCCCTCTCAGAAATGGAAATTTTTCTACATTTCACTGCCCTCCACTAAGGGGATGATTCGATTGGATAGTGGGTGTTAATGATTTTTCCACCCCATCCTCTGAATTTGAATATTGCATTACTGTCGTTGGTAGACCACAACCATTGTGGGATTTTCTCATAATATCATTTGAATTTCATCTATTCAATAATGATAATTATTGGTTTCAATTTCACTAAATATATATATTTATATTTAGATTTGTTCACACATATGTATGTTCTCGACAAACTTATATAAATTTACATATATTTACATATGTGTACACATATAGAATTTTTCATGTGTATATCCATCATTTATAAAAAATGGTCTTTCATTTTCATTTCAACAATGATATAAATGCATAATTGAAATTCACACATTGGTTCACATACCAAATCTCACTTTTATTTTCCTCTAAATTCAAATCACAAGCTCAAGATTGACTTTTTAAATATAAATTTCCATGTAATTTTGTTTCACAAATGCATCTTTTCAATCATCAAGTCATTTCAGTAAGCTTAATATAATTCCTATATAACTTTTCAAATGTAGATATCATTCCATTTTTGTGGTATGTGCACCCAGATTCCATCGAGCTTACCATTTGATCCAGCTAAACAATCTTACTTCAACCATGTGTCCTTCAACCTATCACCCTACAAATGCACACACTTGCACTTGCAAAATTCATCAGTAACATTCAATTCCTGATATCATATAAGATAATTTAAAAAGATCATATAGTCAACATCAATCAACTTATTACAATCTATTTCAAAAATTTCAAATTTTCCATTTAACATATTGAATTTCTTCAATATTTTAATTTACCATATTATAATTAATATGCAATAAAATTGGGTATGACATCCTTCCCCTCTTGGAAGAGACATCATCCTTGTGTCTATTTAATAAAAATTAAAGCATTTATGTCTATTTCAACATCACTTCAAATTAAAGCATATATGTCTATTTCAAAATCACTTAAAATTAAAGCATATATGTCTATTTCAACATCACATCAAATTTTTCCAAGTTAAAACATCATAACATTGCAATCCAAAATTTTCCAAGAAAAATTATTAAAGTCTCTTTCTCAAGAAAGAAAATTTTGAAAGGAGCATTTTATTTCTTCTGCATCCTCCCAAGTAGCACTGTCTTCTAAGTACTGGTTCTATTGGACCTTAAACTAAGCAATATCTCTACTTTGCAACTTAACATTGCATCTATCCATTATTTTAATGGGCTTCACTTGTACCACTCCTAGATCATGTACCTAGAATGATTTCGAATCAACCACATGAGCTACATCAAGATGATATGGATTAAGCAAAGAAACATGAAACACATTATGAAGCTAAGCCAGAGCAGGTGATAGAGCTAGTCTGTAAGCAACTGGGTTAATCACTTCCAAGACTTAAAATCATCCCACATATCTTGGGGCCAACTTGGAAGAATTTCCAAAAGCAATAGAACTTTTATGATGTTTAACTCTCAAGAAAAATTTATCCCCAGTTGCGAACTATCTAAGATTTCGGTTCTTGTCAACATAACTCTTTTGTCTGTCTATCACCTCCTTCAATCTGCTTTTAATGACTCTCACTTTTTCTTCCATTTCCTTAAGTGTTTAGGTCCTACTAAGATCATGTACTCCAATTTATCCCAACTGATGGGGGTACAACACTTTCACCCATAAAGAGATTCAAATGATTCCATGCCTAAGGATGTGTGATAAGAGTTGTAAGAAAACTCTACCAAAGGCAAATATTCCTCCCACCTATATTGTTGGTCCAAACAATACATTTGGAGGAGGTATTCAACTACTTGATTCACCCTCTCTATCTACCTGTCAATCTGAGGATGATAATTTGAGGTGAAATTTAGTTTACTTCCCAATGCAACATTTAGGGTCATCCAAAATCTTGAGGTCATTCGAGTGTCTCTATCAAAAATTATAGTCTTTGGCACTCCATGCAAGCGAAAGATATCCTGGAAAAATTTCTTGGCCATGGCCAACTATCCATACTTAAGGTTTCCTGGGATGAAGTGTGAAACCTTAGTCAACCTATCAATCATGAACAAGATAACATCATTCTTTTTCTTGCTCAAAGGCAAACCCTGTATGAAATTGACATAACCCAATTTTATTGCATATTAATTATAATATGGTAAATTAAAATATTGAAGAAATTCAATAAGTTAAATGGAAATTTTAAAATAGATTTAAAGAAGTTGAATAATGTTGACTATATGATCTCTTTAAATTATCTTATATGTTATCAAGAATTGAACGTTACTGATGAATTTTGCAAGTGCAAGTGTGCGCAATTGTAGGGTGACAGGTTGAAGGATGAGAACACAGTTGAAGTAGGATTGTTTAGTCAGATCAAATGGTAAGCCAGATGGAATCTAGGTGTACACGGCACAAAATGGCATGATATCCACATTTGAAAATTCATATAGGAATTATATTAAGTTGACTGAAATGACTCGATGATTGAAAATATGCATTTGTGAAACAAAATTATGTAGAAACTTATATTTAAAAAATTCAATCTTGAGCTTGTGATTTGAATTTAGAGGAAAATGAAAGTGAGATTTGGTATGTGATCCAATATGTGAATTTCAATTATGTATTTTATATCATTGTCGAAATGAAAATGAAAGACCCATTTTTATATAAATGATAGATAGACACATGAAAATATTTATATGTGAATACAAATATATGTATATATATAAACACACACAAATATATATATATATGCATATACATATATACATATATGTGTGTGTGTACATATATATAAATACATATGTAAATATATACAAGTGTGTCGAGAACATACATATGTGTGAACAAGTCTAAATATACATATATAGATTTAGTGAACTTGAAACTAATAATTATCATTATCGAATAGATGAAATTCAAATGATATTATGAGAAAATCCCATGATGGTTGTGGTCTGCCAATGGCAGTAATGCAATATTTGAATTCAAAGGATGGGGTGGAAAAATCATTAATTCCCACTATCCAATTGAATCAACCACTTAGTGGACGGCAGTGAAATGTAGGAAACCTGCCATTTCTGAGAGGGAGATCGGCACCACTCTCAGTGTTCAAGTCCTAGAACCAAGATTTGTGGGAAAAATCCAAAGGAGAACCCTTGATTTAAGAGGTATTTCATGGTTTTACATTTAATTATTTATTTTAATTTTCTTTATAGTATTATTTATATTCTATGCATAGTCAAAATCAATATTTTGTCAATTCTATAGGTTGAATAAAACTAGTTATTCGAGCTTCCTTGAATTGAATTGTATTTCTTTTAAAATGGTTGTGATGGTTCCTCTATAACCGGATTTATTAATGTATGTTTCACCACAGCTTGAGAGTTGATTGCATTATTAATTTATAGGGTTTTTATTTCATACAACCATCATAGCATAGGTTGTATGTAGCGCCCCACCATGGAACCCAGAGAACAACACGCAAAGAACAAAATAACTGAACAATTTTAATTTTTTTAAAGACATTCGATTACAACATGAGTACAAAGTAAACATCTACACAAAATTTCTCGAGGTTCTGTGATAAAATTACATAAACATACACAAGTAAAAGCATCACATCATTAAATCATAGGCATAAAACATAGGGATAAATCATAACAGTGATGAGTGATCCAATTACATAATCATAATGTAGCCAGGTTACATATTCAATTTACATCAAGTGAGATTATAAAAAATCTCATTACATCATAATAATATTACAATAAGGTCTCACATAATCATCAAGAATGTATACAATATAGATGACAGTCACGACACTTTTGTCAATCTTATTCATGTGCATGTTGAGCATCCAACTTTACGAACAATGAAAATCAGGGACCTATCATAAGAAAAATATTATCACGTACCGCATCACCTACAAGGGGACCCAATGGAGGATAAAGAATGTTCCTCCCAACCATGTGGTACTTGTAATTCCACCCCCCGTGCTAGGAGATAATATCAGGTCCACAAGATAAACGAACATAAAGATATAACATAACATCACATGGCTTGACATACACATTATGACATAACGATGTCTAACCACATAATTACAAATAAAGATCCCAAAGGCAACATCATAACAAATGGTAACTCTACACAAGGGACCACATAATATGCATCAGGAAAATAGTGTCATCACACAGTTACTTTAGGTTACCCTAGTGAATCTTCTTATACTACTGGCCCTCATACCGATTTACCCTTGCAATCTCTACCTATTCTCGGCCCCTAAATAAACTCATGTGGAATTGAAATACCTTTCAAGAAGACAAAGTGTATTATCGTGCCATTCCAAGACATCTCAACCTACCCTTAATCTATACAAGCACTAAGGTATTAGGCGAGGCATTCAAATTATTTGAATTATTTATGAACACTACCCAACCCCTAGTATATTGAATTAGGTTTTCACTATATTAAAACTCTCGATAGGTTACCCTAGTTACCTCTTAGGGTTCTAGCCCCTATCACAAGCCACTCTTCCTACACACAATAGCATAACATATTAACCATTGCAAAGGACAGTCATCATGCACATTAAACAAGAACCAAGAATGTACACATCTCAATCAAGACATAGACCAAATAATTTCAAAATACCTCCAATGTAATAAATAATCCATGCATGGAAAAATCCCAATCAAGTCATTGCAATTGAATCATCAAAGTACAAACATAATAAAATTTACTGAACAAATTTCCTTTCCTAGCCTCTGGAAGATTTCTAATGTTCACCTCACAAATGATATAAATGTTTGTACGTTTCATCCAAAAATACACCCCAAATCTATAACCATTCACTTAATTGTCATAAATGACTCCACTTAAAACCATTTCCAAAATCACTCCAATTTTGGACATCAACCATAAAATTCTACGCTAATAATCAAAAAAAAATCCATACTTGAAATTCATCATTTAACACAAACAATACTCATCTAATAACTACATTATAAAATTAAAATTTGAACTATTTAATAATAAAAGAGAATTCAAGGTGCGATCATACCAACGTTAGTGCACTGGATCCCATCAAAACTTCACAGTTAAGTGTGCTTGGGCCGGAGTAGTACTGGGATGGGTGACCTCTCGGGAAGTCCCGTGTTGCACCCTTTTATTAAAATTCATCAAGGTAGGTATATTTTCATCCTGAATGGACCACAATTCTTGCGCCAACGGGAATTTTTCAAAAAATTCCTCTCGTTCTACATTCTCTTGGTCCTCCAATGGTGGTATCCAGGCTCTCAAGGGCACACATCGAGGTTCTCTTCCTGCTAGGGACTCCCATGTTGTTGTTGGCTCTTCCTTCCAATCTCGCCGCCCTCTGAAATCGCTTGTGCATAAAGCACAACCTACTTTTGACATTTGTGTTTCTGAGTCAGGGTCACTTGTCCTTTCATCTGTTCCATATCGTTCCTATGCTGAAGTAGTTTCTAAACATTCCCCGACATCCTTTCCTAATAATATTTTGCATTGTTGGACCTCCCTTCATTCCAAAAGCATGTGTTTTCCCTACTACTTTTCCTAATAATATTTCGTTGAGTTCATATGCTACCTTCCCCTCTAGTGGTCTTGCAATCAAGTATTCCTTCTAAACACTCTAAAGACCAGAAGAAATCAAAAGGTTAGAAGCAAGGGAAGGCTCTCATCGGCAAATCTTGGGTTCCTAAGCGTCCAATGCCTTTTGACCGCACCTTTGTTGTTCTTCCAGAGGATATGCTTACTCATCAAATATAAGATCTCAAGGATGTAGCACTAATCTGTAAGTTTTGGAAATTTTCCCCAGATCTGTCTTTTTTGAAGAATTGGGTCTTTCAGCATTGGGAGGGAGCTAATTAGATATTCTTCTTAGATAAGGGTCAAGGTTTTTTGTTGTCATTTTCTCAGACAAAGATTACATAAATGTTATCTTTAGAAAGAAGGCTTGGATTTGTGAAGGGCATGGTTTATTTTCCACCCTTTGGACACCAAATTTTGATCCCTCAGAAGCAAAAGTAAAATTCATTCCTTTTTGGGTCCAGCTTCAAGGGTTGCCTTTGGAATACCTCATATTATTGAAATTTTGTGTAATTAGTTAGGGAATTTTTTGCATCACGATTTGGTTTTTTTCTCCAACCCTTCTCTTCCAGTAATTTTTTGCATCCTTTTGGATGTTACCGAATCTCCTCCACTTTTTATTGACATTAAATCAATAAATGGCTTGTGGACCCAGAATTTGGTTTATGAGAATCCAAATCAATTTTATTTCAAATGTCACTCTATCCTACATCCTTTCAAAAAGTGTGTGACTTTGAATGATGAGAATTTGGTCCCAGCTAATGGGAGTTCCACAAAACCTCATTCAGATACATTAGATGTGGTATGTGCCTCTTCTGACTTGGGATTAAATGATTTTTCTGAAATTGTGTCATATTTTACGGTTCTAGACTTTTGTTATCAGTGGTTTCAGAATAACTACCGGAATTTTATGCCACAACCTAAGATTTGTGGAAGGGTAAATTTTGAGCTTGATCCTCAAGTTTTTTTACAAAATTCGTGCTTGGCATCGTCTAAGATATACTCTGTGCATTCCATTTTGCATAGCTCATCAAATTTTAATATAAACTCTCACATTGTTTTGACCGAATGGTCTACCTCTTGGCTTTCTCCATTCATTTTGTTTTGCCAGTCCTTGTATCTGACTTTACTTAAAAGAAAGTTTACCAGTGAACAACAATTAATCATGTGTTCTTCAATGCTAACTCTAGGCACACATAATTTGTTTGATAAGTCTCCCAGTGTCTTTGATGGGAAAAATCTGGAGGAAAATGCAAATCAGCAAGTGAAGCATGAGGTGTGCTTCACAAAATCTCAAGATCCAAGACTTCCATCTGAATTGGAATTGGAAAAAATTGTTGATGAAGCCCTATTGTCAGTAGGTGAGAAATTGGTGGATGATATTGCTTTTGAGTTTTTTGGTGTGGAAGACTTTGGGGATGAAGAGGGCTCAGTTTCTATCTCTCAAACTCCTCTGTTGCAAAATTTAATAAAATATCCTATTAAAAGGGGCAGAAAATCATTAGCTTTCAAGCTGCAAGAGGAAATTGCAGCAGGCATCCAGTCAACTTTAGTTGTAAAAAGTAAAAGATCTAGGAGAGCATGTTGCTCTCCTAAGTCACAATGATGATTGTATCTTGGAATGTCAGAGGCATTAATGCCTCTGAAAAAAGGATCCAATTTAAAAAACAACTAGATTCTTGTGGGGCTAATATAGTGGTACTTCAAGAAACTAAAACTTTTGTTGATGCTTTTGATAGTATTAACAAAATCTGGTTCAAATGGAAAGAAATTCATTCTCCGGCTCAAGGTGCTTCTGGAGGTTTGATTACACTATGGGATGCTAGCTCAACAAGCATCTCTAACATCTCTTTTGATCTGAATTGGCAGGTAATGCAAGCTGAGTGTTTTGAGTAGTCCTTTTGGCTATTAAATGTGTATGGTCCAACTAGTTATGTGGCTAAAAATTTACTTTGGGAATCTTTGGAGCAGAAATTAGAAGTGTTGGGTCCAGATAAAGTAATTTTAGTAGGAGACTTTAATGCAATCAAATCTCCTTCGGAGAAGAAGGGTGGTATTTGTCCTCCTAAGAAAGACATGGAATTTTTCGCCCCCTTCATTCAAAATAATACTCTTCTAGATATTATACCTCTCAATGGGTGATTCACTTGGACAAATAAGAGGCAATTTTTTTTACAAATTGCAGAAAGGTTAGACAGGTTTCTAATTTCTTCTAATTGGTCCTTGTTTGGTGCAATTTCTCCTCAAAAGTTTTTCCATTTGTAGCCTCTGATCATTTTGCAATTTCTTCGAATTTTCCTGATAAAATATCCAAACCTAGGTTTCATTCTTCCTTCAAATTTGAGTCAATGTGGTTTAGACATTCAGAGTTTATTGCTTTACTTCGTCAATGGTGGTTTGATGCACCATTCAGTGTAGGTTCAAGAATGTTTTAGCTAAGTAAGAAACTGGAGTATGTTAAGACTCAAGTAAAAAGCTAGAATTAGCAAATCTTTAAAAATATCTTTGTGCAAAAAGATCTTGTTTATAAAAGACTTGTAGAAGTCAATGAATCTATTATCTCTAGAGGCTTGGATTCCAATATTTTTAAAGAGCAGTGTGAATTACAATTAGAGTGGAAGGAATTTCTTTTGAGAGAGGAGTCTTATTGGAGGCAGAAATCAAGAGAACTATGGTTAAAAGATGGGGACGGGAATACAAAAAAAAATCATGCTTCAGCGCAAATAAAAAAAGGCAAGGAATACAATAGTTTCAATACAAGATAGTGCAACTGGGGATTCGCTTACAAAAGAAGAGGATATTCAAAATGAAGGTATCAAATTATTTTCCTCTCTTCTCACCTGTAATCTTCAATTAAATGAGCAACTAGTTAGAGATAGACAAGAACTTCTACAGGAAATTCCTTTTCTGGTATCAAGTGAAGATAATAACAGATTAATTTCACCTTTTGAATTGAATGAGGTCAAATTTGTGGTTTTCTCAATGTCCCCAGATAAAGCACCAGGGCCTGATGGTTTTACAGTTTTATTCTTCCAAAAAATTTGGGATTTTGTGGGTTATGATATTTTAAATGCACCGGAAGATTCAAGGAAGACATGGGGAATGTTGAAAAAATTCAATGTTAATAATATATCTATCATCCCCAAGATACCATCTCCATCTACTTTTTTTGATTTCAAACCTATTTCTCTCTGTAATACCATCTACAAGATCTTCACTAAGGCCATTTATATTCGTTTGCACCCTCTTATTTCTAAAATTGTTTTTGAAGAGCAAGAGGGATTTGTACCTAGTAGGGAAACAGTTGAAGGAGAAATTGTAGCTCATGAGGTTCTTCATTCAATTGTGGTTAACAAGTTGTCCTCTATGATCATAAAGTTAGGTATGCAAAAATCTTATGATAGGGTTGAATGGTCTTTCCTCAAGGAGGTGCTTTTAAAATTTGGTTTTTCAAGGAAATGGTGTAAATGGGTTTTGGCATGCATATCAGGTGCTAAATTCTCAATGTTGATAAATGGTTCTATAGTAGGCTTTTTCAGCTCTTCACAAGGTGTTCGCCAGGGAGATCCCTTGTCTCCTTTCCTTTTTATAATACTAGCAGAAGCCTTGAGCAAATCACTTCTACAAGCCCATCACCAAGGTTCTATAAAGGGAATTTGTATTCCAAATATTGATATATTAGTAACCCACTCTCTTTTTGCCAATGATACTTTGTTCTTTGGAAATGCATCATTTTCAAAAGCTCTGCATATAAAACAAATTTTAGATAGATATACAAGGGCTTCGGGTCAAAAAATAAATGAGAGTAAATCAAAATTATATGTATTTAATACCAAGCCTTTGACTGAAAGAAGATAAGTGGATCTTTTGGGTTTTCAATAATCACATCTTCCTTGCAAATACTTGGGTATTCCATTTTTTGCAGGTAAAAACAGAGTGTCATTTTGGAAAAAGATCATTCAAACTATCCAACCAATAATTTCATCATGGAAAGGTAGATGGCTCACTCTTTCAGGCAAAATTTTGCTAGTAAATTTGGTGCTTTCTTCAATACCAAATTATTTCATGTCTATATTGAAAGCTCCAAAATCAATCATTTTTCAAATTCAAAAGTTGATTAGAAAATTTCTTTGGTCTGGTAATCTGGATAGCAGTAGTAAAATACCATTAATCTCTCTAGAGACCATGTGTTTGGAGAAATCAAAAGGAGGAGTTGGTTTGCATGATCTGCAGTAAAGAAATTTTTCTCTAGGAGCCAAAATGGTATGGAGAATGTATTCAAAACCAAGGCTAAATTGGTGTCATCTCATGCAAGCCAAGTATCTAGACAATTCAAATCCATCAAGGATTATGACAATGCTAAATCCATCTAAAGGATCCTCAACGTGGAATTTTTTAATATCATGCAGAGAGATTCTCTTACCTTATCTCACTTGGGAGGTTAATAATGGTAACGATGTTTACTTCTAGAAGGAATCATGGAATGGATATCCAAAGATAAATAAGATTGTAAGTTGTGAGCAGGAGCAAGCAATTCTATCTCATAAGTTGGGTGGGAAGCTAAAAGATTATATTCAGCAAATAGATCCTATAACAGGTAAATTAAGTTGGAAGGATCTTAATTTATAGGGTGTAAGAAATGTCATCAAATCACAGTTATGTTCTATTCTTCACTCCAGGTCAGTTTATGTCTCTCAGAAAATGGATAGACTTCTTTGGTCAAAAGAAAATTTAGGTTCCTATACTGTGAGAGAAGGTTATAAGTCTATTGTTCATAATCAGTCCAATTCAATGAATCCAAGAGCATATAATTTTGTTGGAATGATAAATTTTTACCTAAAACTAGTTGCTTTGCTTGGTTAGCAATAAAGCATAAAATTTTAACAAGTGAAAAACTTGCAAAGCTAAAAATTGCCAATCCTTGTGTGTGTTTACTATGTAATCAAAATACTGAAAGTGTAGATCATTTATTCCTAGCTTGTTTAGTGGCACAGTCATGCTAGGATTATGTTTCATCAAAGATGAAATGGAAGACTCCACTTCCTAATTCGATTTGGCATGTTTTTGAAAGTTGGCCCCAATTATACAAATCTACCTTATTTGCATGTATTTGGAGTATTATCTCATCTTGTGAACTCTGGGCTATTTGGTGGGCGAGAAATAAATGTATCTTTAGAAAAGAAAAATTCAATTTGCAAATTCTTCTTACCAATGTTGAGCTTTCTATATCAGAGAGTGTGAACACTTATGTCTATAAGTATTAACATATGGGCTCAGCATTCATAGATTGTGATTCAAAAATACTATTGTCTTGGCCTCTAATAAAGTTACCTTTCAAAGGCAGTTTACATCATCCACAACAAAAATTCAATTTGTTGGATTCTGCCACCTTCAGGGGTATATAAGATTAATTTTGATGGGGCATCAAGAGGCAATCTAGGTTCATCAGGTGCGGGAGTAGTTATTCATAATCAGCAAGGTTTGGTAAACAGTGCAAAATCCTATAAACTGGTAGTTGGTTCTAATAGCCCAAGCTTTACTTCAAGGAGTTAAACTAGCTATAAGTTGTAATATCTTAGATGTTCAAATCAAAGGGGACTCTTTGGTAGTAATTAATGCTTGTAGACAATGCAAGAAATCTAACTAGTGGCTATCATATATCTTGAACCAAATCTGTTCTATGCTTGACAAGTTTCAGACATACCAATTGCTTCATACATATAGAGAAGGTAATGCAGTGGCAGATTTTTTGGAAAATCATGGATGTGATCAATTGCAGGAAAGCTATTCGCATGTGTTAGAAATCGGGAAAATAAATCCAATATTGGAAGTATTCCTGAAAAAGGAAGAATCATGTGATATATAATGTCTATTTTTTGTAAGTATTTAAAACAAGTAATTTGCAAGCTCAGGGATTTCGGCATCCATTTTTTTCATGTGTGCGAGTGTCAAATTAAGTAAAGATGCAAAATAATTATAACGAACAGATTTGCAAGGTTGTTGCAGTATAATCACATTTCAGTTAGCTTTGCCAATACCGTAGGTCAGCATCAATCATATTTACTTGATCCTAACAAGATATTACAATGTTGAACATTCATTAGGTACTGACACGAGGCTGGTTCGTAATCCCACAAATGAAAATAGCAAGTGGTGGTGCGAGGAAAACCAATAAGCACAGGAACCTCACATTGTAATTCACACAGACATGATGTAGAATCCAGGTGAAAAGTATTTTAGCTAACTTTTTTTCAGTATGTGCAGGTACAGAGGAAGGATTTTTCAAAGCACATCATGCAATAATTACATGCAGGTGTGTGAAGTACAAGAATGAATGGTAGCTAAAAATCATTTTCTGGCTAAAATTTCTTATTACTAAACCAGACTTGCAAATGCTCATGTTATAGCTCGGGTATGTGTTTGTGTGTATGGCACAAGGTGAAAGAAATTATAGTATGGTAAGCTAAGCTAGTCCCAAATATTAAAGTGGAAAGATACCCTAAGATTTGCATCTCCCATGCGAATTAATTATATCTTCTCTTCCAAGTTCATTTAATTGATCACGGAAGCTCTCTTCTTCAAAGCTCAAAAAAAAGAGATCTGAAGCTGTGAATTCATTCTACCCAAAGTTGGGAGTTCATCCTATTCCAAAGAGAATTTCAGTAAGAAATGGAATTCTTTCCAAGGAATTACAGAGTCTCTCTACAAGTTTTTGATTGGGAGCTGCCAATTACGGAAGAAATTGGAGAACCGGAGTTGCATTTGGTATTTAAAGACCACTGTGAAACATTTAAGAAGAATGTTAAAAGACTCTTGGGCTCACATATAATAAGTCCATCAGTAAAACGTGTAATCTTCCCTTCCCAATTTTTGTCTATTTTCATTTCTAACATGATGGATTTGATGCAAGATGTTGAGGTTGTAGAAAAGCTAGCAAGGAAGGTAGTAAACAAAGACTTCATACAATGGGATTTCTTCAACAAATCATGCCAGGCATATGACTTGTGGAAAGGACATGGGTATGTGGAGGATTTTTTTTTGAGACATTATCTTCTCAACCACCAGCATACCAGAAGTTATTAATCTCCATTGTCAATTCTTTGTCTCTATAAGACTCGACATTCATGTTGGTAACACTAAGAAGGTTTGCAAGAGATTTTGAAGTTGGAGTTGCTGAAAAAACAAGGGAAAAAGTGCAAGCAATTTTGACCTTGTTAGTCCATGATCCCCCACAACCAACTCCTAGGTTAGAGGTACACGGCTCCCTCCACCCAAAGAAAAATTTGGTTGGCAATCAATTACATCTTGGTTCGCATTCTGGTTTTCTTCATCTCCACCAAGCCAGTGTTCCAGAAGTTAGTCAACCTTCGACACACGGAAACTAGGTTAATCAGCAATTGGGTCTTCAGAAAACAACTCAGCATGAAGGTGGCCAGTGGCAAGAAGCTCTGCAAGATGGTGGTTAGTGGCAAGCGACTCCGCAAGAGGGTGGTCAATGGCAAGGAGCTCCACAAGATGGGGGCCAGTGGCAAGCAGCTCCGCAAGATGGTAGCCAATGGCAAGCAGGTAAATAAGAGGGTGACCAATCATCAATAGCTGAAAATTGGGATGACCATCATAAGGTATGCCAGGTAATCAATCTAAATGAATTGCCTCATGATTTGAATGGAGAGTTGGGGAAGCATGGACAAGGTATGTTGCCTTATGTAGCATAGGAATTACTGCCAAGCGAAGATGGAGAGGTGGTTTCAAATCAGCAATGGATAGTAAATGCTTACAATCAGGGTGACCAAAAGCTTCCTACCTAGTATTTGGTCAACCAGCCAAAGGGGGAATCTACATATTTCATGGAGATTGAACAGTAAAATTTGGAGTCATGCTTACTAGTTTCGATTTTAGTAAATGCTTACTACTCATACTGATGTTAGTAAAAGCCTGATTTTGGAAATAACAGGCTTAATGAAGTTTGATGTGCCTGATTTTGTGAATAACAGGCTAAATTAGAAAAGCATGATGATGCCTGGTTGTATAACATGCTAATTTTGTATTTAGGACATTCTTTGCTCTTTAAGCAAAAAATTGGATAGGAACAATATGAACTTTTTGTATATATTTTATTATTAATACATATATATAGGCATAATGCCTTTTACTTAAAATTAAAATTAAAATAAAAAAGAATTCAGAAATTATTAATAAATCAATGGATACTTTAATTCATTAGACAAATAAATATTTTTCCTCTATTTAATTTCTAACTTTCTCTACATAACACAAGTATTAAATTCGTAATACATATCTAATTTTTTTAATCAAAATTTATGGTATATTCATATAGGAAAATACATTTACATATATATATGTGTATATTAATATAAAACTTTCGAATAGCAATAGATATAACGAAAACTTCATTACAAAGTTGATCGACACTAATTATAGATGTGTCAATTAACAAGCATATTGTAAGGGTTGAGGTTCGATTACAATGAATTATTATTATCTTATAGTTTACTAAAATTGATTAGCATGGCTCGATATAGGAAGTAACTGGAGTTAAAGCTAAAGTCAATCACATAAAACAGTCGATACAACAAAAGTTGCCAAGAAAATAATAAATCCATGCATAAGCGAATGAATAAAAATAGGCATATCCAAAGATGTATTGACATAGTAAATAGAAGATGACTAGCAGAGAATCAGTGAAGGCTACACATATCAGACTTGCATGCACAAGAATGAGGGGATGACATGGGTAAAGGTCGTACGCAGGCCTTGCATGGCAAAATATTAAGCAAGTGCAAACAGATTGGTTGCACGGCCAGATAAAGAAGATGGCTAAATAAATTATCACAAACCCAAGATAGAGGTAATTACAATAGAATCTAGCAACTCCAAGGCAACTTACGATCTGGTAAAAGAGATGTCTAAAGCCAAATAGTTTTGGCAACACCAGGTAGAACTTGCAAGATAAAATAAATAAATAAACAACAAAAAAGAATGTTGTGTGGCATTTGTATTAGAGATGGACATATAAAGAATAGCACTTAGCAACACAAAACAAATCTTGCAAGGCAAGAATGAATGAGGAGACTGCAAGAAGATTAGTCATGTGGCTCTTCTATACCATCCCCTAAGATGGTTTCCAAACAAAAGAAAATAATTTTAACAGGGATTCGCATTCATACAACCACCATAAAGAGTGTTACAAACCAATGAGATGGAAGGAATGCTTTTAGAAGAATAATCTAGTATGTTCCAGGCATTGGCTTAATTGCCACATCATGATAATAAAATTAAAGATTTTTTTTGTAGATTTAAGGATTCAAGCTTGAGAATTCAAACATGTTGGCGTGAAACATAGAATATTATGAGAAATATCTCAAGAAAGAGCAAACAATAATTATAACACCAATTTATTATAGCTAGGTTTTCATAATTTTTTGTTTCTTTATAATTTTTCTTCAATTTATTTTGTTACTAATCAACAACAATTTCTTTTCTAATGTTTGTGCAAAAGATTCAACAAATGGATTCAACCACAAGAGAGAACAGATACCATAAATGTCATTCAAAAGTTTTTATCCAAGAAAATACAAAACACTGAAAAGAACCTACAATAAGATCAACAATTTACATTTAATTAAATATCCTATTTTAATTAATTTAATTTATCAAACTTTAATTATAAAATTATCTAAACATAATTATTTTAATTTAACATTACAATTAAATTATAATTAAATTACAATAAATCAGATAACTTATCAAATACACCACATAACTAATTAATGAATTTCCAATCAAGATGAAAACATGAACGACGTGAAAGAAACGAACGATGAACAACAACTGGTGACAAGCGAATACTCATCCTATAAAGGAACGATGGCCAAATAAGGACCTGACATTATCTCTAAAACAATATGTTTCCATTGGGTCGTGGCACTCTCAAACTTGACAAAGCAGGTCGATTTGAAGCCCAATACCTACAAACTGCATAAAACAACACTATCAAACATATCTACATAAATCGACAATCACACCATGAAAGAGAGTCGCAGTGTAGCAGGGTACTCACGAGTGATTAATGCTACACTATCTCTTCACCAAGTCTAACATACAATAATACATCATAAACAACATCAGATACCTCATCATAAACACACTAATGCTCTGAAATAGCATAAAACCATAACACCCATAATGTTTATCATAATGTCACCACACGAACATAATCAAACAATCAACAATGTATCTAATGTATCATAAGAAAAGTATAAAAAAGCTAACATAGTACTTGTGTCATAACTAAAATAGTGTAGCTTAATATCCAAAACAACTAAAACAACTAGCAACCAAACATAAACAAACTAAAATCAAGTGTTGCAACTGGAGGGACACTACATTGTATGTATTATTTTTTCTTAGCTCCACACAAAGCTATCAGTTAATTTGATATCCTTTAATAGCAGTTGTGTGAGACATGGTTAATACCACCCTTAAAGGGTAGATCAAATCTTCTTGATAGATTTTGATATGCATTTATATGTTCTTTATTTAATTTTCTTTTGAAGATCCAAGTGATGGTCATCATTCAGTGCAATACCATCCCCCTCAATCTAGTGTCGATGGAACTTTGTAAGCCTTCTAGTAGTCTCTTCACCCATGGCAATGGAGGGCTATGTTGCCCAACTTTGTATTATATATTTCTAGTAATTCTTACGATTGCATGTATATTGTTATATATCACAAAGATATTGTGAAAGACTTGACACCTGATCCATAAAGAATTAAGGCCAAATGATGAACTTTTTCACTTATCTTGTTGCATGTGTAATATGGTAAACTATCATTCATATTAAACGATACCTATGTCATCTGTGGGGCGACTATACCCAAACCGAGGGTAGATGTTGTGGCACAGCCTCAACCTCATATTTTGTATAGCAATCAATGACTGTAGATTGTTATAAAATTATAGACACCTAAAAATGTCTTGATGGATCACATTGGCTAACTAACATCATTCCATCCTAAAACCCATCCTCTTTTCACTTAATTGATTAAATTAGCCTAGCTATTTAATTAATTTCCTCATTTGCATCTACTAACCTAATTAATCTAATCAGGCTAATTCACCTCCTTTCATGCTAACATTCCATCTTATTAAATTAAATACATCAAATTATTTAATTTAAATCCCTAAATATTATTATTTAATTAAATAACCCTAAATTATTTAATTAAATATCATTCCACTTTTCCCCTTTTCATTAAATCACTTTATTTTAAGAATGTCATGAAATTCCCCTAATTGCATAATTAGGCCTTTGTTTAATTATCAATTACTAATTAATCTAATCCCCCCACTTGCAAGAGAATATTTCAAAAATATTCCTTCCCCTTTTGCACATTAATTTTTTTTTTTTAATTTGCTAAATGTCTAATTTTCCTCACCCATGAGAATATTCCAAAGAATATTCTCTTTCTTCATTCATTTGAAAAAAGAAATATTCTTCCTTATAACAAACTTACAAGACTTCATGTGTAAGTTAACTTACAAGACTTCTTGTGCAAGTTAAAGGAGTGTTTATTTGAAAGAATATCAACACTTGATTCTTTCCTTGATCCATATGATCATTGACTCTCATCCATTGATGAGAATCCATGATCCATGTTTCATCTCTCCTCCATTTTTGACCATTGATTAACCTTTTTAATCTTAGCCCTTCATTTCTCATTTTCTTTCCTATAAATAGGTCACTATTTGGAGACAAATGGATCCATCTTTTAACAAAAAACTTATGTTTTTAAAATCACTTGCATTTGCACTCACATTTTATATCATTTTAGCTCAATTTTCTTGCATATTAGCTTAGCTTCCATTAATGGATTCCATGATAATATAGATGCATACATTTAGCTTATTGGTTAATAGGGTTTGAATCTTTTTAGTTTAAAATCTATTTAGATTATATTTGCACTCACACATCTTGATCATCTTAGCATAAATCATGTTAGTATATCTTGCATCATATTCATTTAGTTTTAAATCATGTTTTCATACACATCTATCAATGGTTTCATCAGTTTTCTTCAATAAGACTGATTGAAATAAGCTCATTTATCTATGGGATTAGGAAAGGGTTGTCATTTCACATTAATGCGACACCACTCAACCAATAGGATAAGTTTCAATGGATTAGATTAGGTGTTTTGAAGCTTTCATAGTTAAACATGTTAGTTTTAATGGATTCCTAATTTAGTGTTTATTTGAATGATCTCTATTGGGATTAACGTTTAGTGGCTCCATTACACTTTGTATCTTCATGGATCAAGTGTAGTCAGCCCATATTAATCCGTTGGTCACATTTTGGTGCTAGAGAGAGAGATAAACTAATCAAATTTAACATTTTTTCTCTCAAAGTCTATTTTGTTGGTTTTTACAAATACAACGACACTCCAGAATATTTCAGCGACACCTTTGTAAGGCATCACCATATAGCAACACTATTTGCATCTGATGTAGTGACGCCCATTTAAAATACCAGTGATCGTTAAAAAAAATGGCGACGCTAATATTTTTTAGGAGTATCGACCATTTAAAAATGGTGATGCTACCAAATAGTGGTGATATTGTTGTCACTGTCTTTTTGCAAAGCGATGTTATTTTTCACTAGAGCGGCGCTCATTTGAATTATGGTGACACTATTGTGAATAGCGACACTTTTGTCTAGTAAGAAAAAACAATGAGTTATTTTTAGCATGTGCTTTACATTTTTAATTTTCTCTGCTTTTTAACACATCATTGACTTCCCACTTTTTTAGGCTAACTAGTTTTTGCAAGTTTGGACGATACCATTCGAAGTAAAGGAGCATTTTATTATTTATTGTATAATTATAAAAAAGTGTTTCGACACTTTTGGGGAAATTATAACCCATTTATGCTACTTTTATTTCACATTTTAGGACCAAAATAGCTTTCAATTGGGTTTTAAAATAAATGTTCAAATTGGTTAAAATTGAACCCTCGCATCATTTTTCTTGTTGGCTTAAAATTGAACAATGCAACTTCCATACTCAGTTTGGTGCTTAAAATGAACTTACCTTTACTTTGAGGGTTAAAATTAACAAGTGTTTGTCATGTCTTGTGGTTTAAATTTCTATCATTGAATGTGTATTCTCTTCTCTTGTGCCACTTGGCGATCTTTAAAATCAAAAGAATTCCTTTGACATTTTGTATAACCACCCACGCATTTCGATTTGGATTTAAAATGAACCCTAAGCTAGTGTGAGGAAAGTGTGCTGTGTATTCTCTCTCCTTGCTTCATGTGATCTGGGAGATCGAACAACAAACATACTTCCTTTCTTTTTTATATCTTTAGAGTTCCTACCACCTTCCTTCAAAAGGTGGGAATGACCCAAGCGATAACGAGCTAAAGCCAAGCTCTTTCAAACCGCTATATAAAAAATGTGTTTGTGATAAAAGACATAAACAACAAGTGTAAATGTGGAATTCCAACAAATGCCATCCCTAGTGTTTGTGTGACACATCAAAATCCTTTCTTAGGAAGGGACTGGGGGGCCTCTTGATTGAAATAATCTTGAGCTAATCTTGTCGCGTGTATGGCCACCTTGAACAAAAGTCCTTACTAAGAACCAATTGTTTAGAATCCAAAAACTTTTATATTGTTGGTGCAAGAATGGTCATTCTAAAGCCACCCAACATTTTAATATTCATTGTTGAAATAGGAAAATCCTTAGTATCTTTGAATCTTCATGATTTGATATTTGGTGGTCCCGAGAAGTGAGTTTCGTGTAAGGGGGAGTCAGTGTCACCAAATCTCTAGCTATTCGCATTGTCTTAGTGTTTGGAGAAATTCAAGTAGGGATTTAGGAAGTAGTATATTTTGAACCTAAGGTGGTAAATACTTGTGAGTCAATTTAATACTTTGCTCGGTTCCAAAAAATTGCAAACAAACATCAACAAAGTCTTCAAAATTTCAAACCTTTTGGTCTAAGTATGGATACCTTTTTGACGAAACCCTTATATTAATGCTTGTCCTAAGGATTTATTCTTAGAGACTTCTAAATATTTTGGTTTACATCTCAATCCATATTTTCCAAAGTTAACCTAGGTAACTATGCCTTTGACTTCATCCTTTTTCACGAAATGGACTTTGTGGAATTGATGATGTTTTTTACATAGACGTTTAGTTTGAAACTTAATCAAGACATTTTTTATGGTAAAAATAAACTCATTTAAGCAAGATAACTTGAAAAATTAAACCCCACATGACCCTTTTGTGATAGATCACACCAATTGAATAACCCAACCTTGCACCTGCTATCATTCAACCAAACTTTGAACTCATTTAAGGAGAACAAACCGATATAATTAGTAGTTTGAAGAGCTTCACTTTTGAAACAAAGGAAACACCCATTTAGTGGAGAAACGCAACAAACATCTTAGACAAAGAAGAGGAACAAACCAATATTGAAGTCAGACAACCCCTATTACCACCACTCGTCTAGCAATAAATATCCTCTTTTCCATAATCTTATACTTCTCTAAATGATCTCATGCAAAATCGAAATTCCCAAGAGAAGGTCTACAAGTTGTCACTTGAAACTTAGGCATCATAGTGCAAAATCCATAAAAAGACACCTTTTAGAACTTTGCCAAAATAGAAATAGGTGTTAGTTTTTCATGATTAGATAATTCAAACTGAAATTAATCAGAAAATGCAGCACCTAAGACAATTAACACAACAAGATACCCTAGGAAAACCCTCCTAACTCGAGGGGAAAACCCCAACAAATATATCTCTCATATATTTAGGAATAAGAGCAGAAATTTGCTTACAACTCAGGAATTCCAATTTTATACAATGAATAAGAGAACCTCTCTAAGATGCAATACACAAATGAGTATAACTCTCCTTGAAGTCGATCTGCTACTACATATTGATGATCTGTTGAAAGTGTGAATTCCTTCTAGATATGTGAATTATGATAACTTGCTTGTAGAATGAATGATCATCTTCTTGTATAAATATGCAAGGGAGAGAAGGATCATGAATCTTCATGGAATTAGGTCATCCCATCATAAGGGACATGTGTTTTAATATCAAGAAGTCGGCCTCTATGAGAAATCACATTTTTCCAAGAATGGCGACTTCATTAAATATTAACAATATTTAATACTTATTTTATTTCTTTAATATATGGTACCTTTTCATAGTGTAAATAAGATATATATATAAATTGAATATCCATAAGGCTACATTTAATTTATTGTCTTCAAGTAAATCTCACCTAGAAGTATGATAACTGACGTTGTAACATTAACACTCCCTCTCAGCTAGGGAGGAATACTTCCAGCAGCACAAGACATATCACCTCATCATGATGTCAATCACCATGGCTACACCCATATGAGAAAAGAATCATATCACCTCATCATGATATCAACCATCATGTCTACACCCCTCTATGGCATGTAGAAGTGCTCATCACTCAATGTGATCTTTTCACCTCATCGTGGTGTTCACCATGGCTCTCCTAGAGGGTGAAAACACAAGTACAAGGAAATCATCACGGACTCTCTCACATGATTTTTTCATGGAGTCACACACATGAAATCCACCATGACTCTCCTAGAGGGTGGAAACAAGGGCTTTCACCTCAAATCTCTTCAAAGATAAATGCATTAACAAGGGCTTGCACCTCAAAATTCAAATCTCTCTAAAAGAGAAATGCATTAAATAAGATCATTGATATTGAGACTCCTTCTTAGTTAGGGCTTGATTCTCCACCATACCAAGCTTGTCTTGAAAGTATAAAAAAAATATCTTGGTAAGAATGTCTATCATCTACTCATCAGTGTTGATGTATCTCAACTGAATTGCTTTCCTCAATACCATATCTCTAATACAGTGGTATTTGATCTCAATATGTTTGGTTCTATCATGAAACACTGGATTGATAGAAATCTTCGATTATCACAATAAATTACACTCGGATCCAATTATTGTCCAACCAATCCTACAAGGAGCTTTTGAAGCCATATCACTTCTTTAGTTGCCACACAAGCTAAAATATACTTGGCCTATGTGGTACTCAGTACCATTGAAGACTACTTACTGCTACACCAGGAAATCATTGTAGACCCCAACCATCTTCTTTAGGTTTAGTAGGCTCCCTTTGAATCTTCAAGTACTTGCAACAACCTTCTGACCTCTTCATCCAAGATTGTTTGCAATGCTTGCCTTAGAGAATATTTTTCAACGCACACTTCTGAAATTGAAGAGAGTTCAGGATTGATCTCCTCAACCTCAACCAAGATCACTATATTCTAAATAGGTTTAAAAAGCTACCAATGTCAAATCTAGATGATAGTCTTGATAAATTCTGATCTCAGTAGCTGAAGGGATCCTCTAAGGATTTAGCACCTAGCCTTGCAATACAGTAATCTTCACTTCTTCTCAGTGAGTTACAAAACTCCCTCTAGATCCCTACTTCAGAGATTGCAAAGAAGAATTTTGGAGGTGAAATCCCTCTAGCCACCAACTCAGTCCCATGACTGCAAGTTGTGACTTCATGCTTGATCATTTCTTTTGTCAGCATGGTTTCCTCACAAGATGCCTCAAGCTTTTCATCACTAAAAAATCTCCCATCACCTTCTTTCTCCTTGATCCATCCTGGAAGTGATTTAGAGAGAGATTACAAGTCGTTTATAACTATCCAAATAAATATTAAGGCTAGAATCATACAAGGTTTACTATCTCAGGTTATAGCATAAATGCATAAGAATTTATGAACAGTATTAAAACATGAATAAATCAACCTATAAGAGAAATATATCAAAAGATCAAAATGAAGGGATAAATAAACTTATCTTTATTAAGTTCTGATATAACTCTTTCTTCCATATTTTACTCCTCTCGAGAGTGCTAAACTCAGCACAACAAAAGACAATCTGAACAACTATATATTTCTTGAATACATTATATAGTTAGCATGAAAAACCTACCCTCTCCAAGAGTCAAGGCTCTATCACAGTTCATGCATTAGAGAATGATATTGATGTGACCAAATTATCACTATTGAAATTGCAATTCTCTTTTTATTTCAAAGTCACACTCAGAAATATTCACAACTAGCATAAAAAGAAATGACTTGCAAATAATAATTTGAATCTTCAAAGGATCTTATGCCAGTGAACACATTTGAAGAGAAAATGCAATCTCTCTTTACTAATCACACATGATCCAAATAAATGATATAATACAAATTCAGCCTAGAAAGGTGATTTCAAACAAAACAAAGAATACTTATCTATTTAAATATTTTGATGGATGCAATTACTAGACACGGTAAGATGTGTTGCTTTTGTTGTCAGATAAATACACAACCTTCATGGCTTGAACATAGGCCCATGACTTAGAATAGAAATTCCCTAGAATCATTTTGAGGAGAGATCTCATTCACATCTGCAAATGAAGCATGTTGATTAGTCCTGGTTGGGAAATCCTTTGCATAGTGACCAAACTTGTCACATCTAAAACATTGAACATGAGAGAGGTCCCTCTTCTTCTTGAATGCGGGAGCATCATCAGAACCTTTATTCCTATCCCTCTTTAAGTGTCCTTTCTTTCCTCATTTTCCTTCCTTCTTCGAGGATTGAGAAGAAATAACATGAATGTCTTCATTTGTAGAGCTTCGACCAATACCTCTCATAGCCAACCTAGACTCTTCTTGAATACAATTTTCCCTCAAATGATCAAACTTGGAAAGTTTCGATCTCGCACTGATTCCTTGAATGTAAGACTCCCAAGATGAAGGAAGACCATTAAGAGCCAACATGGTCAAATCCTTGACATCAAAAATATGACCAATGGTAGAGAGCTAATCTCTCAATTCAAAAATCTTCATGAAGCGATGATAGATTCTCCTTTTTCCATCTTAACATGATGAAGTTGTTGCTTAAATGCAAGTGCATGGCTTGTGTTGTTGATTTCATACATCTCCTCCAAATACTTAAGCATCTATCTTGTTTTCTTCAACTTAGAGATGATTGGAACAATATGGTCCTTCACAGAATCAACTAACATCTTCTTCACCTTAGTATCTTTCTTCTTCCATTGAACCTTTTCTTCCTCATTCATAGGCTCATGAGTTGTGCTCTCCATGAACTTTCCCAACTCACTTTCCTCCAAGGTGATCATAATTTTGAATCTCCATGATGTGAAATTTGATGCTCCCTCAAGTTTGTCCTCAATCTTGAGACCATTCACCATCTTGACAAAGTGATAGAAGAGATCAAGAAGGTGAAGGAAAATAAAGAATATCGCTACAAGATAAATCTGATCAAGATTTTCAAACCCGCTCTAATACCATGTTATTTTTTCATGATCAGATAATTCAAACTGAAAGTAATCATAAAATGCAGCACATAAGACAATTAACACAGCAAGATACCCTAGGAAAACCCTCCTAACTCGAGGTGAAAAACCCATAAAATATATCTCTCATATATTTAGGAATGAGAGCAGAAATCTGCTTACAACTCAGGCATAGCACAATGCTAGTTTGATGCAATGAATAAGAGCACCTCTCTAAGATGCAATACAAAAATGAGTATAACTCTCCTTGAAGTCAATCTACTGCTACAGACTAATGATCTATTGAAAGTGTGAATTCCTTCTAGACATGTGAATTATGATAACTTTCATGTAGAATGAATGATCATCTTCTTGTATAACTATACAAGGGAGAGAAGGATCATGACTCTTCATCGAAGGAGGTCGGCCAATCATAAGGGACGTGTCTTTTAATATCAAGAAGTTGGCCCCTATGAGAAAACGCATTTTTCCAAGAATGGCGACTTAATTAAATATTAACAATATTTAATATTTATTTTATTTCTTTAATATATGGTGCCTTTTCATAGTGTAAATCAGATATATATAAAAATTGAATAGCCATAAGGCTACATTCAATTTATTTTCTTCAAGTAATTCATGCCTGGAAGTATGATGATTGACATTGTAACATTAACAATAGGTTGGTAAGGAACTTCTATAAATATGCTTCAAGGAACAATCCAGACTTGTATGCATTCTTTTGGAGTCAAAATCTTGGTCTTTTTCATGATCTTGAACTTCTCTAAATCATTGGATCTTTAGGATTTGAAAACTTTAGAGGTCTATCATTTTTCTCACTACCTTGGTCTTATCAAACTAAGTTTCACTCTAGGTCAACATTGGGTCAAACATTTCATCCACCCCTTCATGAAAATTCATCCTTCAATTCACCAAACTTTGCAAAAAATTTAAATACACCAACACTTTTGGACTTAAACATCTATCAAACCAATCCCTAACTTTTCTACTTTATATATGAAATGAATCCATTTCCATGCATTTGGTTAAGTTAGTTATCATCTTTGAACTAGTTTATCTTGAAGGTCACAATTCTACCCTAAAGATTTCCAAGTTCATAAACATCCTTTATCCAAACATCAAAACATAAAACTCTTAAGTCAAAAGTGTTGTCCCAAAATTTTTGCAAAGATCACTCTTCACATCATTCACCTTTTCATCTCTCATTATCATCATTACTCCCAAAATACTTAGAGTTTCCCTTCTACCTAGATTTGAGTCAACTAGAGAGTTCAAACACTACAAATCTCAACACAACTCTCCCATAGGTGACCCAAAATTTATGGTAAAGACAAGATCACAACACAAGAGAATTATGGAGAAATCCTAAGTCACATTCACCTTAAGTGATCCCAATCTTTTAGAATTAGATACAAGAAGTCAACTTACCCCATCACAACAACCCTCATCTCCATCAGGGCCATATTAGATAGAAGACATCACGAGCAACCCATTTGGACTTGCTAAGGAAGAAAACATGGAGTACAAACAAGAACATCACGCCTTAGAAAGCGTTGCTCTAATTTCCCCATATTTTGTTGTGCAATAATTGGCACAAGGCTTGAATTCATCCACCTTGCAAACAACTCTATTTCTAAATCAAAGATCCATTCCTAGTATTGTAGCTAGTCTTGCTAAAGACTTTGGACATACTCTTCTATTTGAAAGCAACACACTTTTGGGTACTCTCAACACCAATTTGACCACCACTTGGACACCAACATTTGGTGCCTCTACCATTCCCAAACACCCGTTACATCAACATCAACCACTTACACTTCATGATTCCATGACAGCATCAACATATCAAGGGTACCCATCTTCATCCATCCCCACAAGTACCACAAGTGTGCCCAACATCTCGCAAGGAAGTATACGCTAAGTACCTCAAATCAACCAACAAGGGCATGCCAACATCCTAACACAAAGTCAACCCTTAATGTGAATAGGTAAATCTCTACCCAATCCCCCAACTGGTTCATCTGCGCCATTGGATTCATGAAACACATTCATCCCATCCATCATCAACCCAAATCAAAACAATCCCTTGGTCATGAATCCCATCAACCAAGGTAATACCTTGTCCACATCCCTAGCACAAGTAAATACCCAAGACATTGGACAAGGGAACCTTTTCAATCAATGGACTCAGCATCCTATTATGTCATTACCATCGAAAAATCTAATGGCACCATCCTCAAATTTCCCCATGGTCCCTTTCACCATGCAAAATCAAATGGGACCTCAAACTTACATTCCTCCATCTCAATCCACCATCTTCCAAGGAATGTTAAACCAAGGGAACCCCAAACCTCTCATCAACAATTTGCTACCTATTCAAAACATCAACACCCAAAATCTATCACATATGTCCCAACAAATGATTGATCCTACATTGCAAGCACATGCCTTATCTTTAAAGCAAGCACAACAAGATTATCAGCAATTTGTCCAATAGCAGTAACAATAGCAAGCATCCCTAGCAGGACAACAACAGAAACAACAATAGAAATAAGCCTTACTAACACAAAAAGCATCCCTATTAGCACATAAAGAAGAATAAGAAGCAGCCCTAGTAGCACAACAAAATCAACAACAACAACAAGCAACCTTAGTAGCACAACGACAACAAAAACAACAACAACAACAAGCCTTAGTAGCATAGCAAACAGCCTTAGCACAACAACAACAACAATAATCCCAACATCAAGCAACCTTAGCATCTCAATAAAAACATCAAACCCAACAAGTAGCCCGTGTGGCTCAAGAACAACAACAAGCCTTACTAGCTCAATAGTATGTCCAACAACAACAATAGAGATAATAAGGTTCCTACTATAATCCTCAACAGAACATCATCAATATGAACACGTCAAGAACATATACATCAACACCTCAATCACCTTTGCAAAATCCCACACCACAATACACACCATAGAACACCTTATCATATCAGAATCCCACATACAACCCATCCACCATCCCACAATACACAACACATGTTACTCCACCAAGCCCGCAAGATGATCTATTATTGCAAATTAAGGCATTATCACAAGAAATTTAGGATCTTCTGATGGGAAAGACAAAGAAACCCCATACACAAAACTTATGTCCATATCCATTCAATCAAAACATTTCAATGGTACCATTCCCTCCCAAATTTGAAATCCTAAAATTTGATAAATACAAAAGAAGAGGAAGTCATGTGGACCATGTCAAAGATTTTAACACCATGTGTACGGAGGTGGGTTACAATTATTCTTATTTAATGTGCCTCTTCTCCAAATTTTAACACATCCTACCATGGATTGGTTTTCTCAACTTCCTCCTAGTATCAAAACTTTTCAAGAAATTATTGATAAGTTCATAGATCACTTGTCCTTTAAACTTGACATGGACATAAGCCTAGAAGATTTGTAGACTCTCAAACAAAACAAAGGAGAATATTTCACCAATTTCTTGCAATAGTGGAGACAAAGATCTAGTAAGAGCAAGTGGCTCGTTCTCGATGAAAAAGTGGGAATCATCATAAAAAATATTGATCCAAATCTATCCTTCCACTTGAAAATGTATTTTATTACCTCTTATGATGAGCTTGTCCCTAGAGCCCTTAACATTGAGAGATCTCTAATCTCACAAGGAAATACTCAAGCTTACAAAGACAATCACCCATCAACTAGTTCAAATGACAAGCCTCATGTCTAGGCTAAGAACAAGAACGTGACCAATGGTGGAATGGTAGATGCTAAGGTGGTCCTAAGTACTCCTAGGCTAAACAACAATCAAATAGCTAGCGTTCAATGTAATAAACAACACCTCCTCAAAACAATCAAATCAACAATATTGAAACACAACAACAATGAACACCCAACAAGTACAACTATTTGAAATGCAAGTACACATAATTTTTAGAACCCAATGAAACCATGATGAACCAATTTCTAGATTCAAACTTGATAATGCTTCCCAATTTCAAAAACTACCAAGAACCACAGGATAAACCATCTTGGTATAACGAGAATGATCTTTGTGACTTTCACAAAATCAAAGGACACAAAAGAGAAAACCACATTTTGCTCAAAAATATTGTCCAAGACCTTATAGAGAGTGACACCATATCTATTGAAGTACCAGTTGATAATCAGGTTCTTAAGATATACAAAAACCCTATGCCAGATCATACAAAAGGGAACAACAATGAAAAATCTAAGGATTACACAAACATGCAACATAACTATTCTAATGCAGTCACTTCTTGTGACAACATCATTACTGTCGGCACCATCAAAGGGCCTAGTGTGAAGTGTGGAGTCACCACAAGACGTGGAAAATTCACCATCCAAGGAGTCTCATCCAATCTAGGGCACAGCCTACTTTGTCAACATCAAATCCTATCAAGCACAATCTCCTAGATCAACTTAAGAAGACCCTCACACAGATTTCAATCTTGGAACTATTAAGGCTATCCCCTGCACAGAGGGAAATCCTACAGAATGCTTTATCTTCATCATTTTTCCCTGAGGATATTGATACAGAACAATTTTAATCTATGGTAGGGCACATCACTAATCATCTTCTAACCTTCTTAGAACAAGACCTACTGTCGCAACCATCTCATAATCGTGCTTTACACCTTGAGGTCATCATTCATAAAAACAAGGTTAAACAAGTCTTAGTAGATGGAGGTGTTGGTCTGAACATTTGTACTCTCCAATTGATCGAGAACTTGGTCTATTCAGAGGGTACTATTGAGAAAGAAAAGAGTACCACCATTAGAACATATGATGACCAAGAGCGGGTATTATAAGGTGTCATTGTACTACCCATCCAAGTGGGACCCATCATTGCAGAAACTGCATGCTAAGTGTTAGACCTTGATCTCCCCTACAACATCCTGCTTGGCTAACCATGAATAGATGTCCTAAAATTTGTAGCCTCGACCTACCATCAATGTGTAAATTTTCCTTTCGAGGGATGATAAATTACCATCCATGGAGATCTTGAGTCTTTTTACTATTGCAAGAGCCTTGAGGCCAATTTTTACAATATACCCCAGATCTCTAAAAATGATGAAGGGCCTACACCATCTTCCTCATTTTTTGACCCATCATCCCTTGCATCTACCTCAAAAATGAAAACACCTATTGTGCATAACATTCTTGACATCAAAGAAGTGATCCAAGATGGTGGTTGTGGAAACTATAAACTTATGAAGGATACCTTTGTGTTGGGAGAGCTACCCCTTTCTCTCAAACCTCATGGGAAACCTATATCTAGCAACAAAGTTCTCGAAACAATTAATATGGTAGCTACTACCTTCACCAAGTGGGAGGATTTGAACAAAGAAGATATCAATGAGGAGGATATCTCTAAACTACTATATCAAGATGAATGACATGTACCTATCCTTCTTGGATGGATGATGAAAACAAATGCTTGCAACAAATGAAGGGATGAGCCTACAACAATAATGATAAACTGGGACAAAATGACAACGATTTGCTAGAACTAGACATTCTTGAGAAACATCTAAAGAATATTGGCCTAGGTTGTACTACTAGTAAGGTTACCCTTCTTCGCAAAGATACTTCCGCTAAAAGGGTTGAGGCTTCCTCTTGGTTACCAACATCCCATGATACTACCCTAGATGACTTCCCCTCGATGTTGTTGAACTATTTGAGAATGACTCCCTCTTCTTGATATTCACAACATCCTTCATCCTGATCAATCAATCGACTGAAATAAGCCTAGTATACCCACAACTCATTGACTTGGACCAACGAGGACCACCGATTCTAGATCTACTCAAAAATGATGAAGTGATCTCAGAATTCATGGGACTTTGTGACAACATACCATGGGAAAATCACAAATAAGGTTTTGCTATAGAGCTAGGAACAGGGGCATACTATGGGGAGATGATTGAATCCTTAAGTCCCAAAATTAATGAAATGCAACTAACATGCAAATCTCTGAGTGAAAACCACATTATGGCACTTTCTTATCCTAAAATAGTAAAAATAAAGGATGCATCCAAGGGTGAAAACCTCTCTAAGGTGCCCAAGGATGAGGGATTCAATCTCCCCCTTAGTGCAATGCATCTAGAGAAGTTGCCAGTTCTAGCAGAAAAGGCTACTCCAATCAATTTCAAAATTGATGAAGCACCTATGATCACTTTCTATGTCAAATCCTTGTTGGATGAAGAACATAAAAACCTAGCAGCATTCCTGAAAAAGAAAAGAACCAAATTTGCATGGGAATACACAAATATGTCAAGGCTCGATCTAGAAATAGTTGTGCATCATTTAGCAATCTATCATGAAGCTAAAATAGTAAAGAAAAATTAAGGGAAATGCACCCTCATATAGCACTCTTGGTAAAACTTCAGTTACAAAAGCTTCTTGGCATTGGATTCATTCGATTGATAGATTATCCTAAATGGATTTCCAACTTGGTACTAGTCTCCAAACCCACTGGGGGCATCAGAATATGCATAAATTTTAGAAACTTAAACAAGGCATGCCTAAAGGATGATTTTCCTCTTCCTAACATTGACCTCATTGTGGACTTAACAGTAGGGCATGAAATGCTATCACTCATGGATAGTTTTTCAAGCTACAATAAAATCATGATCACCAAGGAGGAACAATATAAAATTGCATTCACTTGTCCATGGGGAACATACTGTTGAAATATGATGCCATTTGGGCTAAAGAACATAGGAGAAACCTATTAAATATCAATAACCCTAAACTTTCATGATATGATCCAAAAACTAGTTGAATATTATGTGGGTGATATTTTGGAAAAATCAAAGAAAAGGAGTGAGCACATAGAAGTCTTAGGACACATCTTTGACAAACTCAAAGAGTACAAGGTACGTTTGAATCCAAAAAAGCGTGTCTTTAGGGTTACATCAGGGAAGCTTCTTGGCTATATTGTCTCAAAAAAGGGATAGAAATTGATCTAGAAAAATTTAAAACCATCCTAGACATGGAACCACCACAAACACTGAAACAGTTGAGAGGGTTACAAGGAAGATTGCAGTCCATCACAAGGTTCATATCACAATCATCAGATAAAATCCACCCTTTCTTGCATCTTCTCCATAAAGGAATAACTTACAAGTGGGATGAGAAGTTTGATAAATATTTCTTACATCACTAATGTCTTTCCTCTATAATTAAATAAACTATTTATTTAATTATTTCCACTTTCCACTATAATTAAATAATTATATTAATTATTTAATTATTCATTGTTAGCTTTTCTATCACAAATTAATTAAATCTTATTTAATTAATGACTTATCTTTTTTCTCACTTTTTGGTATTAAATTTCTATTAAATCAAAAAGAAAATATAACTCGCCTTTTTCCTCTTCTAATTAAATAATGTTTTTATTATTTAATTATGCTTTCTTTCCTCGTCTAATTACATTATTTTTTTATTATTTAGTTATGATTTCTTTCCTCTTCAAGCTAATTGATTTTATCAAAAAAATGTTCAATTTCCTCTTTCTTCTTCACTCTCAATCTTATCTTATCATGTCTCATTCAATTTCGGCCATTGATAAAATTAATGTCTTTTCAATCACGACCATCCATTTTCCATCTGGGTCTTTATAAATAGCATTGTCACTCTCATTTTTATCCATCTAGAATTTTCATACTGTTGTGCTAGTGAGATTTAAACTTTGACATTTTCCTCTTTCTTTGTCATAGGCTAATTAGTGCATATAGATAATTCTAAGGGAATTGATTATTTAGTAGTAAAATGGAGGACGATGGAGGTCATTCAATGGAGGTATGAAGATTATGGTGAAATCATTCTTTATTTCTTCCTTTCATGCACTTCTTTGTTCTTTATCATTAGATTAGGAATTTTAAGTTTATTTATTGTCTTTAATAATCTTAATTCTAATTTTCCTAAGCTACATTTGGTGAACCTGACATGATAGTCAGAATAAATTAGACACTGTCAACTCAAATGTGACATAATCATCTAAACTTCAAACACAAATCTTGAATCAACAAGAAAAGCAAGCCAACATGTCTTCAAGTCAAAACAATCATTTGTCAAATCAATCAAAACCAATGGTCTTATATAGGATGTGTCCTTCCTAAAATCAGACCTTGTCACTATCACACTTAATCATTTTCCTTATACAGGTAGTTGCATGATCGAAACCAAACTAGATTTCTTATATGACATGTTTCTTCTCCTAAAACCAAGCCTTGTCAAAATAGTCAACACGTCACTCACTTTGTCCCTTAATGCACTGGCAAGCACTTATTGGTAGATAATCTAAATGACTATTGATCTTGTTGGTCTATTTGGTATTATTTTTTGGATTTACTTTGATCACGTTACTAGCCACCTTGAGGATTTCCCATAAAGGATTTAGAGGAGTGATGAGGTCTCGTGACTCATCTTTTATTTCATTGTTGTCTGCAGCTTCTCTTGAAAAAAGACTGGGGCAAAATGACCCTTAGTATGAGTTGGGACATTCATTGTCTGCGATTGTCTATTTTATAGATGGATGACCTTGCACACCTTGGTATATGTCATACCATGGTCTTTTTTTTCCATTTGTCATATTTTACCGCCCAATGATGATTAAATGCATAAGCCTTGCATATAATATATATTTGAAAATTATCTCAACTAGCACTATCTCAACATACATGTCTTCCATGCTAACATCCATGTCTTCTATGCTAACATTCATCTTTTCCGCTCTAACATTTCTTCTATTCTACATCTTCATCATTCTTATCTATTTTCCCCTATTCTCTTATTCTTCATCTTCCAGTCCTCCCATTGCTTTCGAGAGCACACTCATGTTCTTTGAGCCCACCTGTCCTCTCGAGGGGGCATAACACTACCTCCTCATCATTCTTCCTTACACTAAGGCATATCTTTTTCTTTGACACAACGCAATAAACTACATTGTATCAAAGAGGAGAAAATGTAGACACTAAAAAATTTCCTAAGCATACTAACTATATCAACTTTGAATTTGCACCCCTAATACAAATTCCCTTTTGACCCTTAACACTTTAGAAAATCAAAAGTGGAGGCTTAGTTCCACTTAAGCCCGCTCCTTGCATTCCACTTGGTGCTTGGTTTGTGTGTCGATGGGGGAATTTCTGTCGAGGATGCCCGCACAGTGTGCAGATGTCTGTGTGGCGTGCTTACGTCCCTAGCAGATTCCTACGGCTAGAGACTACAAAGGCATTACATTTTCAATTGGAAGTTGAAGAGTAACGTCCCTCTTTGGCTAGCTGACCCGAATATGGCCATTTTTCATCCATCTCTTCATAATCTTCACTCTTTCATCCATAGCTCTCTTTAGTAGAAGTTTTGAACAAGTTGGCACACTCTCCCCATGCTTTGAGCATTCATTGCCAACCTTTATAGAAGCACTATTCACTCCATTGCAGCAATCCACTACTCCATCACTCCAACAGGGCAAGCACATGATAGACGTTGTGGCAATAGAGGCTTGAGTCCCTCTCATTCACTCCTCCATGAGCCTTGAGTACTTTGGACGGAGGCGGTAAGCTCCTCTAATCTCTCCTCTTGCTTTCGATTGAGTGAGAATGTACTACTTGTAGTTTTTTTGTGTTTACATAGCTTGTAGTCTCTTTTCTTTATCATTTATTTCTAATATTCCAAACTTGGTTGTCCATGGAGGTAGAAACACCAAGATGGGGGTCTGACTGAGGTAGGCCCCTATACAGCCCCAACAGTTTCTCCCTTTATTGTGTGCAAGTGGAGAGAACTTGGAGCAGGTTGGCGAGGAGAGCATTGTACAAGATCATCTTCATCACCTTGGTGGTAATACATTTATTTTATCATATTTGTATATGCATTTCTCTTCTCTTAATCTTGTTCTATCACTTTAAACACCTCTAGACTAGGTTGATAGTCTCCCTTCTGGAGTTAGAGTCTTGTCTTTTTGATTCTCTAGTCGTACAGATGCCAGTGCACCTATGATACACCACCGCACCACACTATCATCTTGGAACTATGCTTTTGTCCTCAGATAGAGAGTTTCCTGAGGCATGAATTTGACTCTAAAGGCCAACTCACCTGGTCTCCTTCCAACATTCAATATTGCAGGGTGATCAATGGATGCATAATCCTCATCATTCTCATCCTCGTCATCCTAACTATCCCTTAAACTGAGGTGAGTTAGGGCAGCCTTTCCGCTCTTGGCCTTTTGTGACCTAGGGCCTTACAGTGGGTGGTCCCCCTCTCTCACATTTTTGGTGAACTTGATGTGAACTAACATTTATCCATTTGTTGAAATCCAGAACTTTTTCACATATACCTCTTGATCGTTGTACCCAGGTGTGTTATGAAATTTTATGAGCTTCATGACCCATTATACGACATCTGGTCACATTGTTAGAAGAAGTATGTGACACCTTCTAATGAAAAATATGAAGGTCTCCTCTAGCTTCACTACCGGCCTTTTCTCCAAGTCTGTGGTTGGTTTGTCTACATAGAAGCACGTAGCACGAGGCGAATCTAGATTTCTTGATGAAATTGATCGTGTCCCTACTCCTCCTACGTCACTAACCTCCTCATCCATAAACAAGCATGAGCTTGTCTGTATACCTTCTGAGTACGTTGTTAGTCTTGGTAAGGGGTTAGGTGCATTGGAAAATCACCTGGAAGGCAACTCGAAGTTGGCTAGGGCTGATAAATTGATTGGTGAAATAAGATTAATGGTGGAAAAGGACCAGACAGGTGTGGAACTCTTGGCTAGTCTCGCTGGTTTGGCCGAAGCATGTGCCCCCTCGAGCTTTGGTCACTTAATACAAGGTGGCCTCTTCGAGGAACATGAGAGGCAACTAGAGATATCAATGCCTCCTATATTTGTTTATATGGCTGACACAGTCCCCTCGGTCAATATACCCTCTACTTCTGAAATTTTAGATACTATCAAAGTAAACAGAAACCCTTTGGGTTTTCACTTCACCCCTTTTGTCACCTCTGGTGGTGGAGGATTTGGTGGAATGATGGGCGGAGGCTTTAGTGGCAGAAATTTCAAAGTTGGAGGCGGCATTGGTGGAGGTGATGTTGGTAGAAGTCATGGTGGTGGCTTCAACTCTAGCGGTGGCTTCGATGGAAGTCACACTGGTGGCAACGACATCGGTGGTGGCTCTGGCAGTGGTCACGGGGGTGGCACTGACGGAAGTCACACCGGTGGTGGCGGTATTGGTGGTGGTTCTTGCGGTAGTCATGGCAGTAGCTCTGGTGGTTGTTCTGGTGGTCCTATGTCTTCTAATGACCCTATTCTGAATACCCTT
The DNA here is from genome assembly GCA_007115665.2 of Sequoiadendron giganteum. Taxonomy (NCBI): domain Eukaryota; kingdom Viridiplantae; phylum Streptophyta; class Pinopsida; order Cupressales; family Cupressaceae; genus Sequoiadendron; species Sequoiadendron giganteum. The sequence goes on along the minus strand of CM021105.1, from coordinate 403,747,718 downwards.
CTTCAGAATATGGGGAAGATGCAAAACCAGCTGGCAAACCTTTCCTAGGCCTCAGCTCAGCCTATCTTCCAGCCCTTCTTCCAACATAGCATGTTGTCAGTTGTAATCCTAAACACTCCTTTCCTGCAAGGGATGGAGATTCTAAAATTTGAGAAATACAGTGGTAAAGGGGACCCATGGACACATGTGTCCGCCTTTAATGCCTTGTGCACAAAATTTTTCCATCATGATGCGTTGATGGCTAAATTGTTTCCCCGATCCCTCAAAGATACAGCACTAGATTGGTATTGTTCTTTTCCTGATAATTCCATCTTCACATTCGATCAGCTTGTGAACCAGTTCTAGTGACAGTCCCAAGCCAATATCAAACCAAAGATGACGTTCTCAGACCTTGTTAGATGTGAACAAGAGGACAATGAGAAGATAACAAACTTTATAGCATGGTACCAAGCACTCTTCTCATAGATCTCGTATCTGTTACCTGATTCTAATGTACAGTGGGTCTTCATAGGGAATGTACAAAGGCCTTGGCAAGAGAAGTTTTCCCTCATGAAGTATCCTTATTTCACACACTTGTGTGTGGCTCTATGAGAGTACTAGCAAATTGTGGTTCAATTTAGGGGTTCTCCCTCATGCTCCCGTTCTAAATGGAATACCTATCATATCGATCTCGGGAAGGGGTAAAAATTTTGTGAATGTAGTAGCCGATGTAGATAACAACGGCCTCAAATGCAACCAAAATTTTATGAAGCTATCATAATCTTATTCTTCCATCTTACAGAAGTTGGTGAAGGATAATATCCTCACCCTGCCACCTCCAAAGCCAGTTAGAGAACCATACCCTAGCTGGTATGAAGAGAACACTTATTTGCAGTACCATCGAGTTAACGAACATGATATTGAACGCTATATGTGCCTGCATCATGAGATATAGGACCACATTGAGGATGGTAGTATCCATCTTGATGGAGGAAAACAAAACATGAACAAATCAGTGGAAAAAGCTAACAGTGAATTGTAGATATACATGGACCCATTTCCATCACATTCTACTAACATGATTATTGATCCCACTTATTCTACTTCTCACCCTGAGGTGTATGTTAACATGGTTATTGTTACTCCCTCTACTCATCTTGCGACCGGCTCACCAGATGTAACATTTACCTCCCAAGACATTCCATCAAATAGCAAGCCTTCTCCACTCTATATTCCTACTTGCCTCAATGGAAACATTGTGACAGGGTTTCTAGTCGACCCCACTAGTAGAGTGAATGTCATCACAAAGGAGACATTACTTTTAAACTCCCTACAAAGGGAGGAATATGGCAAAACAAATTCTATCATCCACACACATGATGGACTTTCTCTTAAACCCTATGGATTGATAATAGTGTCCATCCTAGTTGGACCTAGGAGTGTAGACACAGTCTTCAATGTCATCCCCAAGTCAGACCTATTCAAAGTGAAGGTAGGCATACCTTGGCTTGCTTCCATGAATGGGATCAGCTATGTGATTCATAAGTGCCTTAATTTTTCCCATGAAGGTGTCGTGCATGTAGTGAATGACACTAGATATCATCCTATGGTATCCTACAGAGGATATTCAATGGATCACTTTTGGCCCACTCCAGTTGGTCCACTCCCATAGAGAACGGACCTACTTTACAAAAACTATTTGAAGTACAAAACTAGGGATAAGGGATAGCCAAAGTTGACCCTTCCCATGGTAGAGCAGCCAGCTACCTCCTCCCGAAAAGGAAAGGAGAAGCTCACTCCCTCTCAAGTTGATTCATCTGCTCCCCTCTCTTGGGTAGAGTATTGGATGAACAAGCCCAAGTTCTACCTGCTAAGTCTGATGATGCCTCCTTGGTAAAAGCCCAAAGTTAGGATATCGGATCTCCCTAACGGGTCTCTAGGACCTTGGTACTATTTGTACAGTAGAAAAAAAAAAATTAGAGAGAGTTCGCCCCTCGACCTCTTCATGTTCGAATCCGCCTCTAAGGTGGTAGAGTCGACCCCTCCCACCACTTTTGAACCTACCCTTCCTTCTCCCATTCAAGAATCTACTAGAAACAACCGTGGAGGACACTCCCATGGCTGAGCAAGATCCTTATGTCCCTTCAAAAAAATTTGACTTATGGTGCGAAGAGCCATAGAAACCACCTTGCACGTGAGCGTAAGCACCAACGAAAGGATCTCCTAGTTGAGCAAGCCTCCTTATAGAAGGAGGAAGAGAAGACAACATCTCTTGTTGTGTCCTCCTCCTTCCCTCATTTTGTCCCTAAATCTCTTTTGGCTCCCGCTGTGAGCGCACATGCGCCTGGAAGGGTGCAAGTGTTCATCGCTCCTTCGATGGAGCCACCCTTTCTGACTTTCATCCTGCATGTCTTGCCTTTCCTAAAGCTTTTGGACATGGTAAACACTTTGGTTGTGTCCACTGCAGCTCTTTCCTCTTCTTCCTCGACACTCCTTGTTTCATCCATGGGGAATTCACCTCCCCCAATGAAGAAGAAGGTAGAGCTTGGCCCCTCCAGCAATGGAGAACGTAAGAACAACCCATCTTCTTCAAAAGGTGGCCCCAAACTGACTTGTTCTATCTTAGTAATGGAATCAATCCCAACCTCCCTCAAGTTTTTCATTGCTCTTGAGTCTCTCAGTGAGCCTAGTAGTGAACCTCGGGTACAAAATCCTCTATCCACCGAGGTGAAACATGGTACTCCTATCAAGTGCATGTTTAATTCGGTGGATGAATTCCTAACCCTATCAGTGACCTTTGCTAGGTCATTGACGCTAGACCCACAAGAGCTAAGCGACAGAGACCTTGCAAGTCCCTCTTCCTTAGCCCTTGTTATAGGAGGATCGAAAGCTCCTCCCCTTAACATTACACCATTACAGGCTCGTCTTCCTTCCTTCGAGGATTTAGAGTGGGAAGCTAACGACCTCCTTGTCGACCAGTGTTAGGGGGAGACCCTCTTCTTGATCTTTAAATTAGATATGTGTGTGTGTCGTGACATATGCTTCCCCCATGATTATGCTACATGTGCCTGGATGACCCTCGACACCCCTGTTGGTGTGTGGATACAAGCATGGTGTTTGTGTTGCAAACCTTCCTCTATATGTATCTCTATTCTTCAATGTTTGTGATTGACTTCCGGTAAATTGGGGACGATGCAAAGCGTCGGGAGCATTTAGGCCTCCTTCCATGTTGAACCAATTTTTATTTTACTTTATCTTTCATGCATTCTTCCTGATCTAGTTGGGGATCGATGATCATTTGCCTCTTACCATGGTTACCTACTAGATATAAATAAAGGCAGATCTGACCCCATGTAACCAGATCCCCTTGTGCCCTCTATGCATGATTTTTTTTCTCAACTTTTCACTTTATCTTTCTCTCATATTTTCTTAAGTTGTCCCTTCCATGTGTGACAATGCATCTTCTACATTACTTGGTCTTTAGAAAATGCAATCATTTCCAAACGAATCTTTTCTCAAAGACCCTTCACACACTTCCTTGTTAGAATTGTATTCTCAACTTGAAACCCTAGCAGAACATGTTTCCTTCATCATGGGTTTGTAAAGAAAAGACTTGGAAATCCTCCTCTGAAGCAGGAATGGTCTTAGTCTTCCCCTCGCATGAGCACATCTCCTTCCTTTTGAATTGCTTGATGAAGTGAACATCTTTCAAAAGGATTCATTGATGATGAATCGATTTGAAAAGGAAGACATTAAGCTTTTGAATAGCGTGTCCCTTAAGCGGACCCCACCTCTTCATGTTGGGTTCCCGAGGGACCCCTTCAAAAGTTTTGACAAATGTCTATGGCGTCTAGCTTGGGGGAAGCCCAACTAGACCGGCTTCATACCTCGATGTCTAGTCTGGGGGCATCCTGACTAGACTGTCTTTGCATCCTTATGTCTAGCTTGGGGGCAGCCTGACTAGACCTTACCTTTCAAACAACGCATCCCTTGAGTGGACCCTCCTTTCTTTTAAAGGGTTCCCAAGGGACCCCTTTAAAATTCTTACAACTTAGTGATGGTATGCATGACTATCCGTTCATTGGCCTATGTGACCGATTCCTGATGTGTTTTATCTATGGGTAAACATGTCGCCATCTCTAGCTTTGTGGAGTCTCCTTTGCTCAATTTCCTCCATGTGAGAGTTCTCGGGGGATACCTTCCTTGTAGATCTGTGGGTCTATGAGGTGATTTTCTCGGTCTCCCTCATGTGAGATTTCTTGAGGGATACCTTCCTTGTAGCTCTACGGGGCTGTAAGGTGCTTGTCTCGGTTTCCTTCATGTGAGGGCTCTTGAAGGATACCACCCTTGAAAGACTGTGAACATGTAAGGTACTTTCATACTTCAGCTTTATAATTCTGTGGAACTATGAAGTCCTCTCCTACACTTTTGAGTTTGCTAGATCGTGCTCTACTTCCTCATCCATTCAGATATACATCTCTTACTCTGTTACTTATTTGCTACTCTACTTTACTAAAGCACTCATAAGTACTCATGCTTGCAAAAGTGGGGGGAAAAATTATCAACATGAATTTTCACCCCTAACGTAAATTCCCTTTTGACCCTTAACACTTTAGAAAATCAAGAGCGGAGGCTTAATTCCACTTAAGCCTACTCCTTGCATTCCACTTGGCACCTGGTTTGTGTGTCGGTGGGGGCATTTTTGTCAAGGACGCCCATGCACCATGCAGATGTCTACACGGCATGCTTATGTACCTGGCAGATTCTCGTGGTTGGAGACTACAGAGACGTTACAGTTTTTATTGGAATTCAAAGAGTAACATCCCTCTTTGGTTGGCTGACCCAAATATGGCCATTTTTCATCCATCTCTTCATAATCTTCACTCTTTCATCCATAGATCTCTTCAATAGAAGTTTTGAACAAGCTAGCACACTCTCCCCATGCTTTGAGCATTCATTGCCAAGCTTTGTAGAAGCACTATTCACTCCATTGCAGCAATCCACTACTCTGTCACTCCAACAGGGCAAGCACAGGGCAGACACCATGGCAACAGAAGCTTGAGTCCCTCACATTCACTCCTCCACGAACCTTGAGTGTTTTGGTCAAAGGCGGTAAGCTCCTCTAATTTTTCCTCTTGCTTTTGATTGAGTAAGCACGTACTGCTTGTAGTGTTTTTGTGTTTGTGTAGCTTGTAGTCTCTTTTCTTTATCATTTATTTCTACTATTCCAAACTTGTTTGTCTATGGAGGTGGAAACACCAAGACGAGGGTCTAACTAAGGTAGGCCCCTATACAACCCCAACAATTTCTCCCTTTATTATGTGCAGGTAGAGAGAACTTGGAGCAGGCTGGCGAGGAGAGCATTGTATGAGATCATCTCCGTCACCTTGGTGGTAATACATTTATTTTATCATATTCATATCTATGTTTATCTTTCCTTAATGTCATTCTATCACTTTAAACACCTCTAGACTAGGCTGATAGTCTCTCTTCCGGAGTTAGAGTCTTGTCTTTTTAGTTCTCTGGTCGTACGGACGCCAGCACACCTATGAGACACCAACATGTCGTGCCTTGTCATCCTGGAACTGCACTTCCATCCTCAGAAAGAGAGCTTCCCGAGGCATTAATTTGACTCTAAAGGCCGACTCACCTGGTCTCCTTCCAACATTCGAGATTGCAGAGTGATTGATGGACCCATAATCCTCATCATTCTCATCCTCATCATCCTAACTATCCCTTAAACTGAGGTGAGTTAGAGCAGCCTTTCTGCTCTTGTCCTTTCATAACCTGGGGCCTTGCAGTGGGTGGTCCCCCTCTCTCACACTAACACCATTTTTCCATTATCTAGGGTCATACTTCTCCTATTAATTAAATAATCTTTAATTATTTAATTAGTTCATTTAAATCATTTCTCCATTAATCTTCATTAATTAAATAAATTATATTTATTCAATTATGTCACTAATGTCTTTCCTTTATAATTCAATAAACTATTTATTTAATTATTTCCACTTTACACTACAATTAAATAATTATATTAATTATTTAATTATTCATTGTTAGCTTTTCTATCACAAATTAATTAAATCTTATTTAATTAATGACATCTTTTTCCTCGCTTTTTGGAATTAAATTTCTATTAAATCAAAAAGAAAAAATAACTCGCATTTTTCTCTTCTAATTAAATATTTTTATTATTATTTAATTATGCTTTCTTTCCTTGTCTAATTAAATAATGTTTTTATTATTTAATTATGATTTCTTTCCTCTTCAAACTAATTGATTTTATCGAAAAATCATTCAATTTCCTCTTTATTCTTCACTCTCAATCTTATCGTATCTCGTCTCATTCAGTTTCGATCATTGATCAAATTAATGTCTTTTCAATCATGATCATCCATTTTCCACTTGGCTCTCTATAAATAGCATCGTCGCTATCATTTTCATCCATCTAGAATTTGCATATTGTTGTGTTGGTGAGATTTAAACTTTGATATTTTTCTCTATCTTTTTCATAGGCTAATTAAGTGCATACAGATAATTATGGGGGCATTGATTATTTAGTAGAAAAATGGATAAGGATGATGGAGTTCATTCAATGGAGGCATGAGATTATGGTGAAATCATTCTTTATTTTTTCCTTTCATGCACTTCTTTGTTCTCTATAATTAGACTAGAAACTTCAAGTTTATTTATTATCTTTAATAATCTTAATTCTAATTTTCCTAAGCTAAAAAATCCATTCCTATGACCTACATAATGGGAAAGAAAATTTCTAAATTTATCCTAAATTACCTTATTTGTTATTATGGTGTTATGCAAACCCTTATCTCAGACAACAAAATACCCTTCAAGAATCGGGATGTGAAAGAACTATGTAAAAGATTCAACATCCAGCATCGATTCTCTACCCCTTATTACCCCTAGGGAAATGATCAAGTTGAGGCTACAAACAAGACCATTCTGAAAATCCTAAAGAAAATAGTCAATGAAGCTAGCTATGACTACCATTTGTAGTTAAATCTTGCCCTCTGGGCCTATCAAACCAGCATTTGCACACCTACAGGTGCAACCCCATTCTCCTTGGTCTATAGATCAGAAGCCATCTTGCCTATTGAGGTTGAGCTTCCATCACTGCAAGTATCACTACAAAACCTAATCACTGATGAAGAATACAAAGTATCTTGACTAAATGAGATAGAATTCTTGGATGAGTGTCATCTTGATGCCCTTAGCCACTTGCAAGTATATCAAAATCGACTAAAACAGAGCTATAACAAGAAGATCAAATGTTGGTCTTTCTAGGTATGGGATCTTGTCCTAAAACATAATCAGAAGAATCTTCTAGATCAAAACAATAAAGGAAATTTTGAGCCTAACTGGTTGGGTCCCTTTGTCATCACAACAAGCTATCGATTAGGAGCATATCAGTGATCTACACTTGAAGGTGAACCCTTGTATGAACCAAACAACACTTTGCATCTTAAAAAAGTTTATGCCTAGGCTTGAAGGGTATAAATCTGAAAAAAAATGATCAAAATACAAAAAAATAAGAAAAAGGATTGAAAATAGTAAATAAAAAATTATCCTCTAGTGAAAACCACTTTGGTGGCACTTTGGGCAAGTACCTTGGTGAAAACCTGGGAAATAAGCACCTTGCATAAATAAATCAACTCCATTTATCTATGGCTCTTTATTCTATCATCCTTTGCATCGCACCCATCCATTGCATCATTCATCTACGCTCCTAGCATAGCTTGATCTTGTGAAGTATTGTATCCTCTTTAGTGCTAATTGGCATATTCATAAGGTCAGTTTGTCCTACATATATCGAGGTAGTTTATTGTATTGCATTGGTGGAAATTCATTATAGATCACATTGGGTTCTTGTGTATCTTAAGGTTATTGGAAATCTCATGGAAAATACCAAAAACATTCATAAAACGTTCATCAGAAAATCCAAAAATGCTTGAAAAATCAAAAAATCAAAAAATATCCAAATTCTTGTATAGCTAAAATCCAAAAACATTTAAAAATTTGTAAAGTCAAAATCCAAAACATCCATAAAACATCAAAATCCCTAAATAGGTCAAAACATCAAAAATCCAAAAATAGTACCCTTGTTGAACTACGAGTCTCTAATCTTGAACATAGGCAAGGCCATCATTGATGTGCCCCCGAGACACCTTAGGTTAGTCCTTTAGGATTCCATCATAATAAAATGACATCCATCAATTGTTCATATCTTATTGTAAATAAGTCGAGTCAGTCGAACTACGTGGTCTCTACGTGTATAACGTGGGCAAAGCTAATCTTTGATCAGCCCTCAAGGCCCCTAGGATAGTCTTTTAGGTTAGGCTCTTGGTCGAAAAACTCAAAAAATCCCTAAACATTCAAATATCAGAAAATCCCTAAACATTCATAAATCTCAAAAATCCTAAAAATTTGAAAACTCATAAAACCCAAAACATTTGAAAACCTTGGAAAACCCTAAACAAACTCAAATATCCAAAAACATAAACTTTTACAAAAACCCACAATAGCCTCAAAACATTTTTAAAAATACCAAAAAATCCAAAACCATCCATCCCATCTCGTTTTCACCCGCAATAAACCTTCACCCATGATAAATCGATCATCACCTTTAACCTTTGGCAAAACAAATAGACAGCAAGTATCACGCATCGTAAAGTGAGAACATAAAGTGTCAAAAGCTAAAGTCTAGATCATAGGTAAATGAGTCAATGGAGTTTGTATCAATGGCTTGTCACACACCCCATCCTAATCAAAACATTTGATCAACATTTCCTAGGATGTATCCTTCCTACGATGGACATCAGTATCTAAAATCATCGTAACTATATTAAACCTAGCAAGAGGTATAGATAACACTATTTGTTTTCCTTTCATCTTTTCTTATGATTTATCTTAATGACCCATTATAAGGACCTCTTGATGATGTCTCAATGATTTAGAGATAAAGGAAGGGGCATCGATCATTATCTTTCATTTTCTATGCTTGTGGGTGTTCTTGTAAAATAATCTTGGCACATACTTATGTAGTTGTGTTTGGGGAGGCTGTTTGGAGTAGATTTTTGACTATTACATAAGCTTTTGTCCGATATATTCTAAACTTCTAAACTATGTTCCAACGCAGTTTCCATATGTCAAGGTGTGAACAATAACTATCCGATTTGTTTGAATATTCAAATTCTATTACACTAGATACAACGTTATCTTGGTTATTAATACCTTGATGCATCGTGTCTATGTGTTATATCAAAAATAAGGAATGACAAAACCCCAATCCCAAGATATGAGCAATTCATTCTCATCATGCATTTCTCATCACCATCTCTAATAAAGTCTCAGTGGATCATGGACTTGTTGGACTTATTGAATCAATCTTCAAAATCAATGGTTAATCCATGCATCTTATCCATCTTATTCTTCTATCTCTATCTTACTAACATTTATATCCAAGCATCAAATCTATGTGATCTACATCGAAATATACATGAAGCTACCCATAGCCAATGGTTGTCTATACATCATGAAATGGGTCTACATCAATATCTGAGCTAGCACACCAATAATCCCTCTTTTGTTGGGGCATAGTGGGGCATCTATATCATCTTCAACTCAACAATCTAAAAATTCGTAGCTCTTCAGCTCAAAAGCAACCTAAAATATCAGCCTCTCAAACAAAAGTCTAATTTTCACCTATCATGAGCCCGATCGGAACCCTTTATTCTTCAATTGATCTCTCAAGGGGGAACCAACCATCTTTTGATCATATTGATGTAAAATCATCTGACGAACTTTAGTCCTAGCCTTGTTAGCAAATCTTGATCAATCTATCAAATCAAACATCATTGTGATATATTATTCCCTATCAATCCTTGTGTTATTCAACATAATCCTTGCATTGTTGTGAATCCTCAACAATGTTATCAATCAATCAAACATATCAATCAAATTTAGCTTGGTTATCAACATCTCAAAGAGATCACCAATATTTGTTTCCACATCATCATCAGCATCAGCCTTTGAACCAATGCAACGAGTACAATGATTCAAAGAGGGGAAAAATTTAGACACCTAAAAATGTCTCAATGGATCACATTGGCTAACTAACATCATTTTGTCCTAAAACCCATCCTTGTTTCACTTAATTAATTAAATTACCCTAGCTATTTAATTTAGTGTCTCATTTGCATCTATTAATCTAATTGGGTTAATTCGCCCCCTTTCATGCTAACATTTCATCTTATTAAATTAAATCCATAAGTCTTCTTATTTAATTAAATAAATCTATGTTATTTAATTAAATATCATTCCACTTTCCCCCTTTTCATTAAATCACTTTATTTAATGAATATCATGAAATTCCTCTAATTGCATAATTAAACCTTTATTTAATTATCAATTACTAATTAATCTAACCCCCCCACTTGCAAGAGAATATTCTTTCCCCTTTTGCACATTAAACCTTTTTTTTAATTTGCTAAATATCTAATTTTCCTCGCCCATGAGAATATTCCAAAGAATATTCACTTTCTCCACTCATTTGAAAAAAGGAATATTCTTCCTTATTACAAACTTACAAGAATTCATGTGCAAGTTAACTTACAAGACTTCTTGTGCAAGTTAAAGGTGTGTTTGTTTGGAAGAATATCAACCCTTGATTCTTTCCTTGATCCATGTGATCAATGATTCTCATCCATTGATGAGAATCCTTGATCCATGTTTCATCTCTCTTCCATTTTTTACCATTGATTAACCTTTTTAATCTTAGCCCTTCATTTCTCATTTGCTTTCCTATAAATAGGTCACTATTCAGAGACAAATGGATCCATCTTTTAACAAAAAAATGATGTTGTTAAAATCACTTGAATTTGCACTCACATTTTATATCATTTTAGCTCAATTCACTTACATATTAACTTAGCTTTCATTAATTGCTTCCATGATAACATAGATGCATAAATTTAGCTTATTGGTTAATGGGGTTTGAATATTTTTAGTTTAAAATCCATTTAGATTAGCTTTGCACTCACACATCTTGATAATCTTAGCATAAATCATGTTATTATAGCTTGCATCATGTTCATTTAGCTTTAAATCATGTTTTAATACACATCTATCAATGGTTTCATCAATTTTCTTTAATAAGATTGATTGAAACAAGCTCATTTATTCACAAGATTAGGAAAGGTTCATCTTTCCACATCAATGTGACACCACTCCCCCAATAGGATAACTTTCAATTGATTAGAGTAGGTGTTTTAAAGCTTTCATAGTTTAGCATGTTAGTTTTAATGGATTCCTAATTTATTGTTTATTTGAATGATCTATATTGGGATTGTATTTTTAGTGGATCAATTACGCTTCGTATCCTTGTGGATCAAGTGTAGTCAGCCTGTACTAATCTGTCGGTCACAAGAACAATAAAAGTATAATGAATGAAAATTATGGATGAGGGTTTTAGGTCAAGCCCATTTAAGATCGATCCCATGGATTTGATCATTTATCATTGACTAATGGTTAGCATGCCATTCAGTTCTTTTAACTTCTTTACAAAAGTTGATAACAGATTCATTTTAGTTACTTCTACATGAAATTTTATATATAGATATTTAGAATAATTAAGCCTGGAAAACAAAGCACTAGAACTTGAAGTTGCAACCATAAACCATTGTAAACAGCATTGTTTTGTCATAAACTATAATTTTTTACCTAGAAACAACATTGTTTATTGTAAACAATGAATGTTCTATTGGAAACGGTATTGTTTTGTCATAAACTGTAACTATTTAGCTAGAATTAGCATTGTATTTATGTAAATAGTGAAGTTCTCTTGGAAAATGAAATTGTTTTGTCATAAACTATAACTGTTTAGTTGGAAATAGCATTGTATTTATGTAAACAGTGAAGTTTTATTGGAAAACGACACTGTTTTGTCATAAATTATAACTATTAGCTTGAAACAATATTATATTTAATGTAAATAGTGAATGTTTTGTTGTAAATGATATTGTTATGTTATAAAAGTGTATGTGTAGCTGAAAATAATCTTGTTCAGAAACTGTTTACTTGAAACAATATTGGTTAGTTGTAAACCGTGAACGTTCTACATCAAACAACTTGTTCGGTAACTGTTTAGTTGGAAACAGTATTGTTCTATTAAAAATAGTGAATGTTCATATATAATCAAAAATGTTAGAAAATCACAACTTTTGTGAATGCAAAAGAAGCAATAGTATGTGAGAAATTGTTAATACAAATTTATTTTGGATTCTTTATTTTTCATGAAATTTTGACAAAAGAGACATCAAAAATGTATTATTATTAAATGATTACAATTGTATTTAATGATTTATTTCAGAATGTATGCACAAATCAATAAATTAAGTAGGCACATATATGTGTATGCACATAGACTTTGTCTATGTACATACACATATATGTGACATACCTTCTTTTTTTTCCTACTTAATTCATTTTGAAATGGATAATGCTTTACGATGAAAGTAAACATGGGTCATGTGAATGATATGACTAATTAATGTAATGTACCATTCCATTTGACTCATTATTTGATTTTTGTTTAATGAGGAAATTAGTAATCTGATTTTCTTTTTCATAAGACATATATGGGAAGAATATGCTTTTACTGAATAGAACAGTGATACCTAAGTAAACTAGAGCGCCTCAAGCTAGATGCTACTAGAAGGTAGATAGTTGTTATGAAATGTTGTATTGTAGAAAGTTACCTTCTAGGATGGGTGCCGAAATGGAGTTTAGAGAGTATAGGTTTGTTTTACCATAACCTATTGTTTTTTGTTGTTGCAACAATTTGTTTTATGCTTCGTCAAGAGATATAGTTCATTTTGTATGTATGAACTCTGTGATAACACTCTCTGCCATTCCTAACATAGATCTTGCATTTTATTTTCTAACTTGTAGATAGAATTTTCATGTTGATGTATGGGAATGCACCATATTCCACCTTACATATTTTTCTCTTGCTAAAATGTTCATGTAGGGTCAAGTATTTTTCAAGTTGGAAGAATTTCGAGGAAGCATAAGCTTCGTGGTTGGTTGGTAAAGTACTTCAACCATGTTCTTGTCCACCAGTGGAGGTGATCATCAAGAGGAACCTTAGTTGTACACAACACTAATTATTCCATGATGTAACCTTGATGTAATACTTGATGTACTTGATGTAAAAATGTACAATGTAATGACTTTGTGGCCTTATGAGCCAAGTCACAACTAATATTATAATTTGAATTTTGAATTGAATATATGAATTTTGACTCATTTTAATTAGATATGTGTTGCTATGAATGACTATAGCTACTTAGTTATGGTTTTTTAATTCGATTATATTCATGTGTCAATTGCAATAATATTAATTAACTAATAATTCAGTATGGGTTATTACATTTGGTATCAGAGCCTAGGGTTCAACTCTAGGTCTTTTGATTCTACCATAGTTTCTAGTAGGGATAGTTGACCCTTGACCAAAAATTTAGTTGTCTTAAGAATTGACCAAACCTGGATTGAATGCAGGTATGGGAAGGTCAAAGGTAGGGTGAAGGAAATGGAAATCCATTAGAACCTCATGTAAGAATGACATAATGGAAGAAAAATCTAAGACAAAGGTTCAACCTAAAATTCTCCATGATAAAACTCTAGCTCAGACCCTTACATGACTTAATCTAGAGAGAGGCTTGAAGATTGAGGAGAAGCAAACACCTAAGATCAAGAAGCTTTCCACAATATGGGACTGGACTCTAGGGTGTGGACCCAATGCACCCTTTTTGAATAAAGAGTAAAAGGAGAGCCTACATGCTCAACCATCCTCTTCTATAAAGTTTGATGTAAATTCAGGTCAGGACCCAGAGGAATGTCCTCTTTCCGATGACGAGAAAATGGAATAATGTAAAAATAAGTTTGAGTGGCACATGAGGATCAGGACCGTAGGAATGTAGAATCCAATCAAGGAGATGATGGTACGGGGGTAGACCCACAAGGACGAATTGAGGATGAGCTTGAGAAGGATCTCGAAAGAGTAGCACTACCCAATTTTGATGTTAAGGCTATCAGAGCAAAAGAAGAGGCTTGGATTATGGAGATGGAAAAATACTTCAGGCTCCATAACTTTTCTTATCAGACTAAAGTGGCATGGGCTAGATATCAACTCTCGGGTGAAGTAGCTACTTGGTAGGATAATGAGAAATTAGAATGAAATCTTCAGCCTACTGAGATTACTTGGGAACTCTTCCTCCAATCCTTTAGAAAGAGATGGTTATCGTAGATTTTCTTCAACAAGAAAGTGACAGAATTTTAGAATCTAACCTAGGGGAACATGATTGTGATCCAGTATTGGGAAAAAATCACCAACCTATTCAAATATATGCCTCATTATCAGGGAGATGAATTTTTTGTATCTGGAAATTCATAATGGGACTGAGACCCCACATAGGAGCTGAAGTGGATATGCATGACCCTCTTACCATGAATGAATTCTTCCAAAAAGCTACCAAATATGAATAGAAACTATAACAGTTATCCAACTTCCATAATGATTCAAATCCTAAGTCACAATCAGGAAGAATAAATTTCATAAAGGAGACAAGAGCCATCATATCTATAATCTCAAGATGGATAAAGACAATCATAAGCAGAAGGGCTTCAAAGAGGACAAGCCAGGAGGTCGCAAAGGTCCTCATGATGGATTTTATACTTGTGGAGGTGACCATTATGCCTCAAATTGTTCTCAATGGTCAAAGTCACATAAGGAAGGAAGCTATCAGTAGACTTAGCATCACCAGATCCACACTGTAGTGGATAATAAATAGATAGAGTATCAGGCTTTTCCAATTCAACTAATGGGTAAGTTCTATGGCCAATTTGTCTCTATTTTAATTGATACCAAAGCTATTTAATGTTTTATAGACCCTAGAAGAATATCCAAGATACCTATTAAACCTGGATACATAGAAAACTCATGGACAATCTAGTATGGTAATCAAGCAAAGTGAAGGGTAGATACTTGTCTCTTTTACAGTGAGTTAGAGCTTCCAACCTTTCAAACTCAGGTGAACTTACATAGTTACCTTTGAAGCAGGAATTTGACTTTTCTATTGAGCTTCTCCCAAGAGTTGAGCAAGGCACCCTATCAGATGACCACCACCAAACTCTGAGTTGAAGTCCTAGTTAATGGAATTTTTGAACAAAGAGCTTATTAGACCCAGTGTATCTCCTTGGGAAGCACTAATTATATTTGTGAAAATAAGGATGGAACCTTATGGTCTATGTATATACTATCAAATTTTGAACAAGGCGACCAGTAAGAACTGATATCCACTCCTGAGGATTGATGAGTTGTTTGACAAAATGAAGGGAGTCATAGTGTTCTCTAAAATTGATCTTAGTTCGGGGTACCATCAGTTGAGAATTAAGGAAGAAGATATTCCAAAGTCTTCTTTCTGAACTTGGTATGGGGATTACGAGTTCACCATGGTACCTTTTGGTTTGACTAATGCACCAATAGCTTTAATGAACCTCATGAATAGTGTATTCAGAGACTACTTGGATGATTTTATTTTGATCTTCATTGATGACATCCTAGTCTACTCAAAGACTATCAAAGAGCATTATAGGAACCTGAGGATAGTTCTATAGAAATTGAGAGAAAGGAAAATTTTTGGGAAGTTATCTAAGTGTTCATTCTATCAAGACAAGGTGCACTATCTAGGCCATATCATTTCAGTTGAAGGAGTGTTTGTAGACCTTGAGAAGATCAAGTCAATCATGGAATGGCTAGAGCCTTAGAATGTGTCAAAATTTTGTAGCTTCATGAGCCTTCTAGGGTACTATAGGAATTTTGTGCAAGGGTTTTCCTAGATTGCATCTCCTATCACCTCACTCTAAAGAAAGGGAACACAGTTTGAATGGACTGAGAAATGAAAATAGGTATTCCAACTCCTGAAGGAGAGGCTCACAATAGCACTTGTGTTGACCATCCCTGATCCTAATGGAAGATTCACAATAATCATAGATGCTTCAGGAGAGGGATTGGGAGTAGTATTAATGCAAGACGAACAAGTGGTAATGTATGAATCAAGGAAGCTTAAGCAGCACAAGGTGAGCTACACACCACATGATTTAGAATTAGTTGTAATAGTTCATGCCTTATAGATGTGTAGGAATTACCTTTTGGGAAATCCATTTGAACTCAAGATAGAGCACTTGGGATTGAGATACAGATTTACTCAACCAAACCTTAATGCACAACAAAGAACGTAGTTAGAATTCCTTAGCTAGTATGAATTCAGAATTGAGTATATAAAAGGAAAAGAGAATAGAATGGTTGATTCTCTTAGTAGACAAAGACATCTCGCAGCCATGATATCAACAAGGTCCAACTTGAGACAATAGGTGATTCAGTATCTACAAGGAGATGAGCACTATGAGAGAGTGAAGAGTTCCCTAGCAGTAAATCCTTCAAATTGTCGGTTCGATGGGTATGAGATTGAACCATATGGTATTTTGAGATACCAAGAAGAATGTATATTCTAGAATCTGGAGAGTTGAGGAAGTTGGTTTTAGAGGAGGTTCATGATGCACCTTATTATGACACTCCAAAGTATCCAAGATGATTGTAGAGTTGAAGGCTCTGTAATTTTGGCCTAAACTCAAGAAAGATGTAATGGAGTATGTATCCAGGTGCTTAGAGTGCTAGAAATTCAAGGTTAAGCATGCACATCTAGTCGGGCTATTGTATCCTCATGACATACTTGAGTATAAATGGCAAGTGATCAGTATGGATTTCATACAAGGGTTGTTGTTGAGCTATCTTGGTCATGATTGATAAGTTGACTAAGTTTGTGCACTTCATTCCAGGAAACCTTAAAGATGGATCGTTGACCATGGCCAAGAAGTTTTTCCAGGAGATCTTCCACTTGCATGGAGTGCTAGAGACTATCATTTTTGATAGGGACACTCGGATGACCTCAATATTCTGGATGACCCTGAATGTTGCATTGGGAACCAAACTGAATTTCAGCTTGGATCATCATCCTTAGACTGATGGGTAGATAGAGAGGATGAATCAGGTAGTCGAAGACCTCCTCCGAATGTATTGTATGGACCAATAATATAAGTGGGAGGAATATTTTCCTTTAGTAGAGTTTTCTTACAACAACTCTTATCACACATCCCTAGGCATGGAACTATTTGAAGCTCTTCATGGGAAAAAGTGTCGTACCCCATCATTTTGGATAAATTGGAGGACATGATCATAGTAGGACATAAAATGATTAAGTTAATGGAAGAACAAATGAGAGTCATTAAAAGTAGACTAAAGGAGGTGGTAGACCGACATAAGAGTTATGTCGACAAGAACTGAACTCTTAGACAATTCGTAACTAGGGATAAAGTTTTCTTGAGAGTTAAACCTTATAAAAGTTCTATTGCTTTTGGAAAGTCTTCCAAGTTGGCCCCAAGATATGTGGGACCATTTAAAGTCTTGGAAATTATTAACCTAGTTGCTTGTAGACTAGCTCTACCACTTGATCTGGCTCGGCTTCATAATGTGTTTCATGTTTTTTTTCTTAAGCCATATCATCCTAATGTAGCTCATGTGCTTGATAGGTAATCCTTGCAGGTACATGATCCAAGAGTGGTGCTAGTGGATCCCATTAAAATCTTGGATAGATGCAACATTAAGTTGTGGAGTAGATATATTGCTTATTTTAAGGTCTAATGGGACCAGTGCTCAGAAGAAAATGCTACTTGGGAGGATGTAGAAGAAATAGAATGCTCCTTTCCACATTTGCTTTCTTGAGAAAGAGACTTTATTATTTTTTCTTGGAAATTTTTGGATTGAAATATTATGATGTTTTAACATGGAACAATTTGATGTGATGTTGAAATGGACATAAATTCTTTAATTTTGATTAAATTGGCATCAAAACAATGTCTCTTCCAAGAGGGGAAGGATGCCATAACCCAATTTTATTGCATATTTATTATGATATGGTAAATTGAAATATTGAAGAAATTAAATATATTAAATGGAAATTTTTAATTTTTTAAATAGATTGCAAGAAGTTGAATGATGTTGACTATATGCTCTTTTTAAATTATCTTATATGCTATCAGGAATTGGTGCAAGTGTGTTCAGTTTCAAGGTTACGAGAACATGGTTGAAGTAGGAATATTTAGCTTAATCGAATGGTAAGCCAGATGGAATCTAGGTGCACACACCACAAAATGGCATGATATCTACATTTGAAAATTCATATGGGAATTATATTAAGCTAATTTAAATGACTCTATGATTGAAAAGATGCATTTGTGAAATGAAATTACGAGGAAACTTATATTTAAAAGGTCAATCTTGAGCTTTTGATTTGAATTTAGAGGAAAACGAAAGTGAGATGTGGTATGTGAACCAATGTGTAAATTTCAAATATGCATTTTATATCATTATTGAAATGAAAATGAAAGATCATTTTTATATAAATGATGGATATACACATGAAAAAATTTATGTGAATATGAATATATGTATATATATATAAACACACACGAATATATATATATATATATATATGCATATACATATATGTATATATGTGTGTGTGTACATGTATATACATATATATAAGTGTGTCGAGAACATACATATGTGTGAACAAATCTAAATATATATGTATAGTGAACTTAAAACCAATAATTATCATTATAGAATAGATGAAATAAAAATTATATTATGAGAAAATCCCTCGATGGTTGTGGTCTCCCAATATCAGTAATGCAACATTCGAATTCAGATGATGGGGTGGAAAAATCATTAATGCCCACTATCCAATCGAATTAGCCTCTTAGTGGAGGGCAATGAAATGTAGGAAACTTGTCATTTTTAGAGGGATATTGACACCACTCTCAGTGTTTGAGTCATAGAACCAATCTTTGAGGGAAAAAATCCAAAGGAGAACCCTCGATTTCAGAGGTATTTCGTGGTTTTACATTTAACTATTGCTTTTAATTTTACAGTATTATTTGTATTCTATGCATAGTCGTAATCGATATTCTATTGATTTTATAGGTTGAATAAAACTAGTTATTCGAGCTTCCTTGAATCAGATTGCATTTCCTGTAAAATGGTTGTGACGATTCCTCTATAACCAGATTTATTAATGCATGTTTCACCATGACTTGAGAGTCAATTGCATTATTACTTTGTAAGGTTTTTCTTTCATACCACCATCATAGCATAGGTTGCATGTATTATTTTTTCTTAGCTCGACACAAAGCTATCGATTAATTTGATAGCCTTCAATAGTAGCTATTTGAGCCATGGTTGATACCACCCTTAAAGGGTAGATCGAATCTCCTTGAGAGATTCTGATATGCATTTATATGTTCTTTATTTATTTTTCTTTTGAATATCCAAGTGATGTTCGTTGTTTTGCACAATACCATCCCCCTCGATCTAGTTTCAATGGCACTTTGTAAGCCTTCTGGTAGTCTCATCACCCATGGCAATGGAGGGCTATGATGCGTAGCTTTATATTATATATATTTGGTAATTCTTACGATTGCATGTTTACTATTATATACCACAAAGACATTGTGAAACACTCTATGCCTAATCCATAAAGGATTAAGGCTGAATGATGAACTTGTTCACTTATCTTGTTGCACATGTAATATGGTAAACTATCATTCATATTAAATGATACCAATGTCATCTATGGGGCGACTATACCCAAACTGAGTGTAGATGTTATGGCATGACCTCAATCCTCATGTTTTGTATAGCAGTCAACGACTATAGATTGTTTTAGAACAACAAAATTATAATGAATGAAAACTATGGATGAGGGTTTCAACTTGAACCTAGTTAAGATTGATCCCATGGATCTGATCATTTATCATTGACTAAATATTAGCATGTTATTTAGTTATTTTAACTTCTTTACAAAAGTTGATAACAACTTCATTTTAGTTACTTCTACATGAATTTTTATTTCACAAATGTTTAGAATAATTAAGCCTAAAAATGAAGCAATGGAACTTAAAGTTGCAATCGTAAACCATTATAAATGGAATTGATTTGTCATAAATTGTAACTGTTTAGCTAGAAACAACATTATTTTATTGTAAACAGTGAATGTTTTGTTGGAAAAAGCATTGTTTTGTCATAAATTGTAATTGTTTAGCTAGAATCAGCATTGTAAAAATAGTGAATTTCTACTCGAAAATTACATTGTTTTGTCATAAACTATAACTATTTAGCTGGAAACAACATTGTATTTATGTAAACAGTGAAGTTCTATTGGAAAATGACATTGTTTTGTCATAAACTATAACTGTTAGCTTGAAATAGCATTGTATTATTGTAAATAGTGAATGTTCTACTATAAATTACATCGTTATGTTATAAAAGTGTATGTGTAGTTGAAAATAGTCTTGTTCAAAAAAAAATTAGTTGAAACAACATTGATTAGTTGTAAACCCTGAACATTCTACATGAAATAGCTTGTTCGATAACTGTTTAGTTGGAAACAGTATTGTTCTGTTAAAAACAATGAATTTTCATATGTAACAACAATGTTAGAATATCACAAGTTGTGTGAATACAAAAGAAGCAACAATATGTGAGAAACTGTTAATACAAATTTATTCTGGATTCTTTGTTTTTCATGAATTTTTTACAAAAGAGACGTCAAAAATGGATTATTATTATTACATGATTGTAATCTGATTTAATGGTATATTTCAAAATGTATGCACAAATCAATAACTTAAGTAGGCACATATATGTGTATGCACATAGACTTCATCTATGTACATACACATACTTGTGACATACCTTCTTTTGTTTCTTAATTCATTTCAAAATGGATAATGCTTTACGATGAAAGTAAACATGGGTCATGTTAATGATATGACTAATTAATGTAATGTACCATTCCATTTGAGTCATGTATCTGATTTCTATTTAATGAGGAAATTAGTAATTTGATTTTCTTTTTCATAAGAAATATGTGAGAAGAATATTCTTTTATTGAATAGAATAATGATACCTAAGTAGACTAGAGCACCTCAAGGTATATCCTGCTAGAGTGTAGATAGCTATTATGAAATGTTGTATTGTAGAAAGTTACCCTCCAGGATGGGTGCCAAAATGGAGTTCAGAGAGTATAGGTTTTCTTTACCATAACCTATTATTTGTTGTTGTTGCAACATAGTTTTATGCTTGTGATAACAATATTTTCCATTCTTACCATAGACCTTGCATTTTATTTTCTAAATTGTAGATAGAAATCGCATGTTGATATATGGGCACACACCATATTCCACCTTACAGATTGGTCTCTTTCTAAACTTTCTATGCAGGGTCAGATATTATTCAAGTTGGAAGAATTTTGGGGAAGTGTAAGCTTCGTGGTTGGGCAGTAAAGTGCTTCAACTATGTTCTCATTCACCAATGTAGGTGAGCATCAAGAGGAACCTTAGCTATACACAATACTAATTAGTCTATGATGTAACTTTGATGTAATACTTGATGAACTTGATGTAAAGTTGTACAATGTAATGACTTTGTGGCCTTATGAGCTAAGTCAAACCTAATAATGTAATTTTACTTTTGAATTGAATATATGAATATTGACTCATTTTAAGACATGTGTTGCTATGAATGACTATAGCTAATTATTTATGTCTTTTTAATTTGAATATATTCTTGTGTCAATTGCAATAATATTAATTAAGTAATAATTCAGGATGGGTTTACATAAATCCATATTGATCACCTGCCATTTATACTTAGGTATGTCATAAGGATACAATAGCTCGGTTGGATGTGTATTCTCACTCTAAGCATCTGGCTATGTACACTACATCCTTCTTGATTTTAGGCCAAAAATACAGAGCTTTTAGCTCTGCAATCATGTTGGATACTCTAGGGTGTCCTGAATAAAGTGCATTATGAACCTCCTCTAAAACTAACTTCCTCGGTCTCCAGAGTCTGGAATATACATTCTTCTCTGGTATCTCAAAATACCATCCAATTTGATCTCATACCCATCGAACCAATGATCCAAAGGATTTACTAGTAGGGAACTCTTCACTCTCTCATAGTGCTCATCCCCTGGCAGATATTGAATCACCTTTTGTCTCAAGTTAGACCTTGTCAAGATCATGGCTACCAAATTTCTTAATCTACTAAGAGAATCAACCACTCTATTCTCTTTTCCTTTTGTATACTCAATTATGAAGTCATACTCACTAAGTAATTCCAACCACCTTCTTTGTCATGCATTAAGGTTTGGTTGATTAAATATGTATCTCAATCCCAAGTGGTTTGCCTTGAGTTCAAATGGATTTCCCAAAAGGTAATGCCTCCACATCTATAAGGCATGAACCATTGTGGCTAATTCTAAATCATGTGGTGTGAAGCTCACCTCATGTTTCTTAAGCTTCCTTGATTCATATGCTACCACTTGTTCGTCTTGCATTAATATTGCTCCCAATCCCTCTCTTGAAGCATCTATGATTACTATGAATATCTCATTAGGATCAGGGATGGTCAACACAAGTGTTTTCGTGAGCCTCTCCTTCGGGAGTTAGAATGCTTTCTCACATTTCTCGATCTATTCAAACAACGTTCCCTTTCTTTGGAGTGAGGTGATAGGATATGCAATCTGGGAAAACCCTTGCACAAAATTCCTATAGTACCATATGAGGCCCATGAAGCTATAGACTTCTGACACATTCTGAGGCACCAACCATTCCATGATCGCCTTGATCTTCTCAGGGTCTACAAAGACTCCTTCAGCTGAAATGATATGGCCTAGATAGTGCACCCTGTCTTGATAGAATGAACACTTGGATAGCTTCCCAAAAAAATTATTTTCTCTTAGTCATTGTAGAACTATTCTCAAGTGCCTATCATGCTCTTTGATGGTCTTTGAGTAGACTAGGATATCATCAATGAAGATCAAAAGAAAATCATCCAAGTAGTCTCTAAATACACTATTCATGAGGTTCATGAAATTTTTTGATGCATTAGTCAAACCAAAAGGTACCACAGCTAACTCCTAATGCCCATATCAAGTTCAAAAAAAAATCTTTGGAATATCTTCTTCCTTAATTATCAACTAATGGTACCCCGACCTGAGATCAATTTTGGAGAACACCATCACTCCCTTCATTTGGTCAAACAACTCATCAATCCTCTGGAAAGGATATCAGTTGTTGGTCGCCTTGTTCAACATTCAATAGTTTGTACATAGAAGCAAGGTTCCATCCTTCTTTTTCACAAAGATAATTAGTGCTCCCCAAGGAGACACATTGGGTCTAATAAGCCCTTTTTTGAATAATTCCATTAGTTGGGCCTTCAACTCATATTTTGGTGGTGGTCATCTGATAGGGTGCCTTGGATTGAGGCTTAGCTCTCGGGACAAGGTCAATATAAAATTTGAATTCTCACTTCGAAGGAAACTTTGTAAGTTCATCAGGGAATACATCTTGGAACTCCTTGAGAATAGGGTAGTCATCCAAATAGGGCTCCTTTCTATCAAGTTTACTGGCATGCACAACATAAATTGCACATCCCTTTCGATGCAACTTCTTGAGCTACATGACAAAAATATATCTAATCTCTAAGGGTCTTTGCATTCCACAAATTTCAACTAGGTTTCCATAATCATCCAGACAATTGACTACCTTATCCTCATAGTTCACTATAGCCTTATGCTCAGTTAACCAATTTATTCCCAAAATTACATCATATGAGCCTAAAGGTTCCACATACAATTTGACCTTTTTTTGAAAGGTTAGAAGCTCTAAATCAATGCAAAAGAGATAGCTATCTACCCTCAAAGATAGCTATCTACCCTCAGAGATAGCTATCTACCCTCTACTCTGCTCATTTACCATAATGGATTTTCCATGAGTTTTCCATGTATCCATGTCTAATAGGTATCTTGGATATTATTCTAGGATCTATAAAACATTCAATAGCTTTGGTATCAATTAAGATAGAGACAGATTGGCTACAGAGCTTACCCGTCAACTGAATTGGGAAAGCTTGATACTCTGCCTATTTGTTATCTACTACAACATGGATCTAGTGATGTTGAGTTTGTACATAGCTTCCTTCCTTCCATGAATTTGACCACTAAGGACAATTTGAGGCATAATGATCACCTCCACAAGTATAGCATCCATCACGAGGCCCTTTACGACCTCCTAGATTATCCTCTCTAAATCCCTTATGTGTATGGTCATCTTTACCCTTGTTTGTATTTACCTTATTGTTCTTTCCACTATTACCATCTTCACCCTTCTCCTATGACTCACTTCCCCTCTTGAGATTATAGATATGATGGCTCTTGTATCCTTTATGAAATTTATTTTTCTCGTACCGCAACTTAGGATTTAAATCATTATGGAGGTTGGATAACTACTGCAATTTCTATTCCTATTTGGTGCCTTTTTGGAAGACTTCATTCACGATAAGAGGGTCATGCATATCCACTTCAGATCCTATGTGGGTTCTTAGTCCCATTATGAATTTTTGGATGTAGAAATGTTCCTCTCCCTAATACTAAAGCACATATTTCAATAGGTTGAAGAACGTTTCCCAATACTAGATCACAGTCATGTTCCCCTAGGTTAAATTCTAAAATTTTGTCACTTTATTGTCGAAGAAAAGCTATGACAACCATCTCTTCCTAAAATATTGGAGGAAGAGTTCCCAAGTGATCTCAATAGGTTGAAGCTTCCTTTCTAACTTCTTGTTATCCCACCAAGTAGCTACTTCTCTTGAGATTCAATACGTAACCCATGCCACTTTAGTTTGATCAGAAAGGTTACGGAGCCCAAAGTAATTTTCCATCTCTATAATCCAAGCCTCTTCTCCTACTACAATAACCTTACCATCAAACTTGGGTAGTTCTACTCTTTTGAGATCTTTCCCAAGCTCGTCCTCAATTCAACCTCGTGGACTTTCCCTTGGACCATCGCCTCCTTGATTGACTTATGCATTCTTGTGGTCCCAATCCTCGCATGCCATTCAGAATTCTTACTCTATGTGATCCATGTGAGACTCTTGCTGGTTTAGAAGCTCCAAAATATGTTCCAACCTCTTGTTAGGCTCGTTGTTGGAACCGCTACCACCCACCTCTTGCTTGGTGGTACCATGTTGACTCACACTTAACCTACAACACATTCACATTTATCGCATCTCAACACTATCTTCTACGAATAAAAATTCTTATTCTACATCACATAATTTATACATGCATACATCCCTCATTCATAAAAGACATACACATTCATGCATAATAAAAATATTTTGGATTCCTTCATTTAAACCCACCAAATATTTTATTTGGTTTTATTTATATTAAAGGTGAGTTAATTGAGCCTTATTTACAAAGGCTTCTTGTTACATTATTCCATTTTATCATCATCAAAAAGAGGAAATTCCTCTAGGTCCTCATCTGAATTTACATCAAGCTTTACAAAAGAGGATGGTTGAGTATGTAGCCTCTCATTTTACTCTTTAGTTAAAAAGGGTGTGTTGGGTCCACACCCTAAAGGCTAGTCCAAGATTGCAAAAATATTTTTGATCTTGGGTGTTTGCTTCTTCTCAATCTTCAAGCCTCTATCTAGCTTAAGTCATGTTAGGGCCTAAGCTAGAGTTTCATCATCGAGAATTTTAGGTTGAACCTCCATCTTGGCTTTTTCTTCCATTATGTCATTCTTACTTGAGGTTCTAACAGTTTTCCCTTATCTTTGTCTTTCCTTTCACCTCCCCATACCTGCATTCAATATAGGTTTGGTCAATTCTTAGGACAACTAAATTTGGTCAAGGGTCAACTACCCCTAGTCAATACTATGGTGGACTCAAATGGCCTAGAGTTGAACCCTAATATTTAATACCAAATGTAATAATCCTTCCTAAATTATTACTTAATTAATATTATTATAAATGACACGTGAATATATTCAAATTAAAAAGACATAAATAATTGGTTATAGTCAATCATAGCAACACATGTCTTAATAAAATGATTCAAGATTTGTATATTCAATTCAAAATTACAATTACAATATCAAGTTTGACTCGGCTCATGAGGCCACAAATTCATTACATTGTACAACTTTTATGTCAAGGCACATCAAGGTTACATCATAGAATAATTAGTCTTGTGTACAACTAAGGTTCCTCTTGATTCCCACCTCCATTGGTGGATGAGAACATGGTTGAAGCACTTTACCACCCAACCACGAAGCTTACGCTTCCCCAGAATTCTTCCAACTTGAAGAATACCTAACCTTGCATAAAAAATTTAGCAAGAGAACAATCTGCAAGGTGGAATCTAGTGTGTGCCCATACATCAACATGCAATTTCTATCTACAAGTTAGAAAATAAAATGCAATATCTATGCTAGGAATGGCAAAGAGTGATATCACAGAGTTTATACATACAAAATGAACTATATTGCTTGGCCAAGCATAAAAATTATGTTGCAACAACAAATAATAGGTTTAGGTAAAGAAAACCTATACTCTTTGGACTCCATTTTGGCACCCATCATGGAAGGTAACTTTCTATAATACAACATTGTATAACAGCTATCTACCCTCTAGCAGCTTCTACCCCTTAGGCGCTCTAGTCTACTTGGGTATCACTATTCTATTCAAATAAAAGAATATTCTTCTCACATATGTCTACGAAAAAGGAAATCAGATTACTAATTCCTTACTAGACAGAAATCAGATACATGATTCAAATGGAACTTTATGTTTCATAAATTAGTCATATCATTCCCGTGACCCATGATTACTTTAACATAAAGCATTATCATTTTGAAATGAAATAAATAAGAAACAAAAGGAGGTATGTCACAAGTATGTGTATGTGCACAGATGAATTCTATGTGCATACACATATATGTGCCTACTTAAGTTACTAGTTTATGCATATATTTTGAAATAAACCATTAAATCATATTGAAATCATTTAATAATATTCCATCTTTGATGTTTCTTTTGTCATAATTTCATGAAAATAAAGAATATAGAATAAATCTGTATTAACAATTACTTAGATAATGTTTTTGATTAAGCAACATTTACAGGGCACTGTACCCTTCACAACGAGCCACTAGGGCCAAAAAGAAACCAGACAAAACAGAAAACCCAAAGAAAACTTAAACAAAACACAGAAACATCCCAAAGGCAACACAACAATCGCAGAGCAACAGCCAACAGACAAGCACAGGGAGCATCTAACTAGCATTGTCCCAATTTTTAATCAAGAGGTCCACTGCCTCACCATCCACCCATTCTTTGTTGTCCTGGTTGTTGTTACCCTCTAGCTCCTCCTTTATAGCATTAGACAGGGTGCTAGTTACAAAGTGGCCTAACTTCATGGTGAAGCGGGTTAACCCCCGAAATATTTTATCCAGAGTATCCATTATTTTATCGACATCACATGAATCCACCCCAACATCCATAGTCCCCTGAACTTCTCCAGGCTCATCCACCAAGGGATGGGGAGAGTGAGAGGCAGAGCCATCCACCGGAAGCTTGTTGTTCATCAGAGTAAACTGGGGCCCCTTCACAATGTCATCCTCCTCCTCTTCAGAATCTTCTTCCTTGTAACCTTTGTTGTCAGACTGCTCCTCCTCGGAGTATTCAATAATTAGCCTCTTCTTGTTGTTCTTGGCCAACCTCGCGGATCTCCTCTTGGCATTATCCCCTCTTGTCAAATCCATTTTTCCCACAACCGTATCCCCTCTGGAATCTTTCCTAACAGCATTCTTGCCCTTATAGTCCTTGGCCATCAAGGCTAGAATGCATTTCTCCTTACCTTTTTTTGTTGAGGTAGCCTTGTAGGCCAAGTCAGACGGAGTGGCTTTAAGCTCACAGAGTCCCTCTGTCGCACTGGCATGGGCCTTGCCCAACCCACTCTTAAGTTTTTTGGTGGTAATTATGGCTTTAGGATTCCCCATATTGCCTGAATTAGGTTTCTAAGGAAGGCTCTTAGACTCAGCCGAGGAAATGTGCATAGTTGAAAGGGGTTCAATATTCTCAATGCAAACCACCGTGATAGATTTGGGCAGATAGAGGGCTAGATGAAAGTGATACAGTCTTAGGATAAGCCCCTGATGGAGCGGAAGCGACAGGGGATCACAATGGTTGCAAGTGGCAAACTCTTTGCACTTGTCAACAGAGCTTTCAAGGTCCATTAAAAGAAAAAATGGGAAACTGAGTAGCATCTTATGTCTAAGGTGATTTAACAGAGGAAAATGGTAGAAGAAACAGGTTTTAAATCTACCTTCTAGAGTTACATACTTCATCAGCACCATACACACCTAGTCCCATGGCTTCGGGAGTGCATCCCTCTCAAACCCTGCCTGATTCCGCATCGAAGTCTCCTCTCCTCTAAAGAATGTTTTTAAGCTTTCATGGTCGGGTTTTTTGGTGTGTTTTAGATACTTTTTCCCAGAACACAGCAAACCCGTAGCCTGTGCAATAACTTCTTTATTGTTCTCAAACAATATACCACCAATGGAGACCCGTATGTCCTTCCACGAATTGGCAAACTGGCCCGAAAGGATAGGATCATGGCCAACCAAGCACTCCATAAGTGGAGAAATGCCACCCTCCATGCAAATGTGCTAGACCAAAGGGTTATTCTGAAACTCTTCGCAGTTGTTAGGTTCAGTCCTGACCCGCTCACCACCCATACTTCCAACTTGCACAGAGAATTCAAAATGCAAAAAATGCCAATTGCAGCAGCCACGAATGATACTAACAAATTGACAATTAAGGCCAAAAATATAGCAAAGGATAATTAAACCTGCATACAGACACATGCGCGGAGGGGGAAATCACCACAGAATGATTTGACACAAAAATTAAAGAATTTATGATTACAGCCGAGAAGGCAAGAATTGACGGACAAGTAGGGGATGCACAAAAACCCAAGTGAGAAATCCGGATAACTAAAATTGGTAAGCATCCAAAACAAGCCAAAAAAATCCCACGCTAAACTAACCGGCCCAAAGCCCCTAGAAAGCCATCTCTCAACATAAATAGTCACATCAATATAAATACATTCACTCCCCCAGAGGCACGGAGGAGATAAAAAAATAAATCCAACAATCCCCAAGGGAATAGATCACACAGTACGGCTTCGCAGATATGAAGACACGTCCTTCCACCTAACCATCATCAAGCTGCCACACTTAAATTCAAACCCCATTTAATTTCCATCCCCGCCACCTTGCCATAACCTTAGAACCCGACCCCATCCACCATTTCCAAAGGAAAGCCATGTGGAACCACCATTCCGTGCTCCACACGCAGATCTTCCCCAGGCAACCTCCACCTGTACTTCATTTCAAAGATAATGCTCATCCACCAAATTCCCAAAAAAATCTAGTGGATCCCCCAGTTAGCTCCCGTCATCCAAAGATTAAAACTCATTGCAAACCATGGTAGCCATGTTCCCGCACGATTAATGCTTGAATATTTGGCAGAAGCCCTTCCATTTTCCTCCAACATTTAGCCGAGTCCCAGCCCGAGCCAAGATTAGCCAAGGCATCTACCACCTAGTTGCCTTCTCTGAAGATATGGGTCACCTTTTTATCTCTAAATTTCGATAGGAGGTGTACACATCTAAAAATGGTCACGGTTAATCAAACCTGTTAATTAATTAAATATTATTTAATTAATATTCTTAAGTCATCTACATATAAATAAATTTAATTATTTATTTATATTGTTCATTTTCCAATTCTTCTAGTTTAATTAAATAAATAATTTTATTTAATTAATGCTATCTTCCTCTTAATTAATTAAATAGATTTCACAATTTATTTACATTAATTATCACAAATTTAAATGATATTCTTCATTTTGCATTTTAATTAAATATTTTCAATATTTAATTTAAACACTTTCTAAATTCTTCACTCTTCTCAAGAATTAAATATTTTCAAATATTTAATTAAAAAGCTTTTTCTCTTCTCACATAATTAAATATTTTCAATATTTAATTAAAACCTTTTCATTTCTCACACATAATTAAATATTTATTTATTTAAATTATGAGAGAAACCTTTCAATTGTCTCTTCATTCTCCATCCGTCTTTTAAAATTTCATCATCTTTTCGAATTCTCAATCTCTCACCGTTCATTTTAACAAGTTTGAACTCAATCGTCGATCTTGGCCAATTGAATTCCTGCCTTCAAAAATCTATAAATACAGCCCTCTTGTGAGTGGAAAAGGATCTCGAATCTTAGATTTCATACGCAGTTACTATAGTTACATTCTAGCATCATAGCATTTCAATTTCATAGCTTAATCTTTTAGTCATGCATATGCACTTTCATTATATCTCATTCTCTTAAGTGATCGTTTCAAAAAAGTTGTTGTTTGCACAACTGAGAGCCAGCGTCTTTAATCAAATTCTTGAGAGATAGAGGACAATGGGATGAATTTGAAGAAGTTGCATGTGTTTGGAGTTTGCGTTTTGCTTTCTTTAATCTAATGTTTCATTGGTGTATTAGTTTAGATTCAATTTGATTTGTACATTCTAACGTACACATTTCTGGCACCCACTGTGGGGCCAAGCCCCGCATTTAATATTTCTTTTTGCAGATTTTTCTAGCAGGTGATAGACAAAAATCACCTTCTGGTACACACGAGTCTCGGTTCAGCACATACGAGGACTGTTTCGGCGCATTTATGAGATCTTCAGCACATACGTTAACTATTTTGGCACATACGTGACCTGTTTCGGCGCATAAACACTCTGTTTCAGTGCATTCCTGTGAGATATTTCGGCACATACATGACCTATTTCAGCGCATAGATGTCCTGTTTCGGCGCATACAGTTGTAAAAAATTTCAATTCTGATTCCGATGCAATTCGCGGACAGGATTTTCCAAATTTTATTTTTAACAGGATGAAGCAATCCTAGGGTAGCCATTTAAATATGAATTAACCAATCCTAGGATAGTCACCAAACATAAATTTTCTTTTGGTTAAAATGAATCCCATGTTTTTGGTGAAGCAACATCTTCACTTAGTATAGAGAATTTTTCAATTTGGGGATTTAAAATTGAACCATTATTGTTTGTTGTGATTGTGGGTAATAGGTTTATGCTCTCCCCTTAACTGGGTGATCAGAACACCAGACTTACCTTTTATTTTCTACAATTTAATGCTTTATTACATCCTTTAGAAAGCCTACTCTTGTGGGAAAAAGTACTCACCCAAGAGGAATGACCTAAGTGGGAACATCTAAAGCCAAGGTTTCCAACCCACTTTAATCAAAAGCAAGTTGTTGATGAAAATCCAACTTGACAGTAGTGCGCAGGATAACCATCCCCAAAACCTTTGTTCTAAAGGTTGGGAGGTCTCTCGAGGGAGTATATCTATTTTCCACACTGAACGGATACCCTTACTACGAACCATAGTGTAGAAAGCTAGCCATGTCAGTATCCAAACATCATCTTAAACATGGTGCAAGGGGAGGGAAGGATCTGCCCCCAATACACTCACTATATAGTCGCCATGGATTGTTTTCTCAAGGGATTCGGTATCCACTTCCGTCACTTTGAGTACGCACCTGGAAAAGACAAAAACACGAGCGCCCTCTAGGGGGTGACAAGGCTGTGTGAGTCGACGCGATTTTAAGCTATGGGTTGTGATTACTATGATGACCTATTTCACAAATTAAGAGTGAATCTGACTAAGTGCTTATCTTGTTTAAAACCTGTGTAAATCTCAAGAACATACACTCTTTGTTTAGATTTTAGGATTAACAAAACAACTGTCTGCTTCTATGCTGTGTTTTTCACATTTAAATCAAATTAAGATCATCCAAAACAAAATTCTTTATCAAACTGTCAAAACATGTCGATCTCAGGGGTAATTTAGCGCATCTTGGGTCTGTTTCGGTGCATCTTTTCTCTGTTTCGACGTATATGTGCTTTGTTTTAGCGCATCTGTGCTCCATTTCAGCGCATTTGTGCTCTGTTTTGGCACATCTATGCTTTGTTTTAGCACATTTTTGCTTTGTTTTGGTGCATCTATGCTCTGTTTTAGCGCATTTGTGCTCTATTTTGGCACATCTGTGCTCTATTTTAGCGCATTTGTGCTATGTTTTAGCACATCTATGCTCCGTTTCAGCACATCTGTGCTTTGTTTTAGCACATTTGTGCTCTATTTTGGCGCATCTATGCTCTATTTTAGCGCATTTGTGCTCTATTTCGATGTATCTGTGCTCTGTTTTGGCACATCTGTGTTCTGTTTCAGTGCATTTGAGCTCTGTTTTGGTGCATTCAGTCTCTGTTTTGGCACATCTATTTTCTGAACCTAGGTGATTTTCTGACTTTCAAGAAATCAATTCTTATCAGTTTAGTCTTTCCCATGCTTAGAGTTTGGAAGTCTACAACTTTTGCTAAGAAGTCCTTAGAAAGAAAGATTATAAAGCCCAAGAAGTCTCTCAATTATAAGAAAGTATTGAAGAAGAGGAAATTTCTATATCAAAGTTGAAAGGTCTTGCTTGAACACAGAACCTTTATTCATTGATATCACGACTATGTTAGAGGTTTCACTGACGATTATGTTGTAGAACCCTTATACTCAAGAGCTTTCTTTCAAAGAAGAGCCCTTTCTCAAAGGCATAATCACAGTCAGCGTATTCATTCCTCTTATATTCCCCAACCTGCAATCACATATGCTACTTGTCCAAATCAAATTCTACAATAGAGAACTCAAACGCATTAGGCATCCATTAAATTCATCTTTCTACAAAGCTAAGATCAAACTTCACAAAGTGCAAAATCATCTTTATTTTTGATCTTTGGTTTAATTCCCACAAACAGGATTTTCATCCTTTCAATTAGGGAATCACGAGCTGAAGATTAAAAATCTTTTAAGTCGTAGAATCTTCATTCTATCCTGACTTTCATATCCATCACCATTGCACTATTTCATTTCTTTGATCAAAGTTAGTAGAATTTGAGTAAAGCTTATGCCTGTTACCACGAGATCTCGAAAGCACCTAGAAAAAGATGAAAGTACAGTGAACAACATGGGTGATAATAGTGAGAGGGAGGAAAACCTTTTCAACATTTCAAATACTGAAGAGTTAACGGAAGAAAAACTTCAAGAAGCAGAGCAGGATCCTCAATTTCATACTCTTATGGAAAGGATTTTAGAACGAAACAAGGAAAAATATTTCCTTTCCTTAGCTAATCAAGGAGCTAAGTTACCTACTGATTTTGACACATAAGGGCTTAAGGAGGATCCTGAAATTCCTCTCAATGATTTTGGTGCCCTTACTCAACAGATAAAGGAATTACAAGGACAAATAAAAGAAATGCAAGGGGGTACAACAAAGAAGTATGTTTTGGATGAAATATGTCCTTATCCATTCGATAGGAGTCTTCGAATGATTCCTTTTCCAAAAAATTGTGAAATCCCTAAGTTTGATAGGTATAATGGGAAAACTAACCTCATTGAGCATGTAAGGGATTTCTGAAATATGAGCTTAGAATTTTCTCATAATGATACCTACTTAATGCAGTTGTTTCCATGAAGTCTGGGTGGAAAATCCATGGAGTGGCTTTCAAAGATCACTCCCCCCATCAAAACCTTTGAAAAGTTGATAAATAATTTTATATCACAATACTCTTACAACATCCAACACCAGATAACCATGCTTGATCTTTGTAAGATAAAACAAAAAGTAGGGGAATCTTTCACTACATTTTTGCAAAGGTGGAGAAGAGTGTTTGCTAGATACTCTCATCCTATTCCTGCAAAAGAAAAGATGGAGATCTTCATCGATAGTCTTAATCAAGAAATGAGTTACAGACTAAACCTTCACTGTCCTCAATAATTTGAAAAATTGATTGAAAACGCAATTACTATTGAAGGTGCATTGATAAAGCGTGGAGTTTTAAAAATTGATAAAGAAGGTTCAAATTCGTACAACAACAACAACAACCATAATAGCAACAATGACAAGTCACGATTTTGGACTCAAAAATAAAATGTTGTGAATGATGAGGTAGTAGGCACTAACAACGTGAATACAAAGCTTGTCATCCTTAATGTGTCAAGTGTTCAACGTAACAGTAATATCAAAAATTCTAGCACCCAAGGCAATTTTTCTAATCAAGGAAACACAACTAACAATCGTGGAAATAATTTTGGCAATAATCAAAATTCAAACATGCCCAGATCATCATATTTTTTGAGTCGACAGAGTTTCACTCCCTTGGGCCAATCTTTGAAATCCATTCTCAAAGAATTATTGAATCAAAACGCTATTACATTGCCACCACAAAGAGACTATGAGCCTCGAGTTAAACCACCATCGTGGAATGACTCACACTTCTATGATTATCATAGGTGCAAAGGTCATAAGACAAACAATTGCCAAGGGTTAAAGAATATTATTCAAGATTTGATTGATAATCATACCATCACAGTTGAAGGACATAATGTCAATAATGACCATCAAGCATTCAAGAATCTGCTCCCTAATTATCACAAAGGGGAATCCTCGAGTGACAAGGGCAAGAATGTTAATAACATCCATGACATTATTATCAATCATATCTATACTGACGATCCTCAAATCAACGCTATTCGAATTAAAGGTAAGCAAGAATACCGAGAGGTCAATGTTACGACAAGGGGACAAGCCAAGATCATTATCAAAGGCAACTAATCTAAAGCAGCAATTCCCCCTCCAATTCAATACAATTTGTTTGATCAACTACGAAAAATGTCAACCCAAATTTCTATCTTGGAACTTTTAAAGTTATCACCTGCACATAAGGACATTCTGGAAAAGGCCCTTGTTGATACAACTGTATCTCCTGATCTGGATATCGATAAATTTCAAGCCATGGTGGGACACTTGTCCTCCTACACATGTTTATCTTTTTTTGAAAAAGATGATTCATCCATAACCCATTCGCATAATTCATCACTCTATTTAGAAGTCATGGTTCACAAAGCCCACATTAGATGTGTTATCATAGATGGGGGAGCCAGATTAAACATTTTTACTTTAAAATTGGTCCTAGATTTAGAATATTCAACAGACTCTATAGATCCACAGAGGAAAATTACAATCAAGGCATATGAAGATGAAGAAAGAACTTCAAAAGGTCTCATCATGCTACCAATTAGAGTGGGACCTATTGTGAAGAATACCTTTTGTCAGGTTCTTGATCAGGATCTAACCTATAACATACTATTGAGTCACCCATGGATCCATGATATGCAAGTTGTTCCATCTACTTATCATCAATGTTTGAAGATTCCATACGATGGACAGGAAGTAACAATACTCACTGATCACATTAGTAGTCAAACTTGTTCTAACCTAAGAGCAACTCAGGACACATTCGTCCCACATAATAGAGAGGCTTTGGCCATCTCTACCTACAAAAACAAAGAACAAGCACAAGAAATGATAAGCAATTTGGGAACCAAGTTAAAATTTTAAGATAATGGGGTGGGAGAATATTCTTTATCTCTCTCTAATCTACCCCTATCTCCAAGATCCCATGGTCAGCCGTCAACATCTACACAAAAGGCTGCAGTAGCTTTAGCCTCGACTTCAGCTCCCATTACCAAATTCAATGGGATATTTATCAAAGAAACTGAAGTAGAAGATAAGGCTATTCTTGATTGGCTCTATAAAGATGAAAAGGAATCCGTACAACATATTAAGTTACCCACAAAACAATATGGAAAGGGTTATGCTATCATGCAACAAATGGGTTATGAAGGAAATGGCCCTATAGGTAAAAGGAAAGAGGGTATTGTTGAACCTGTCCAATTAAAAACAATGCACCCAAAGGATAAAACCGGGATAGGATATGGTGAAGATACTAAGGAAGAAGTAGCGCAAATATCATCAAATGAGGAGTTAGCTGAAACTATTCTATGAATTCAAGAAAACAATTATGACACTAACTCCAATGAGTATGAATGGGACACCATATTTGATGATCAATTCTGGAGGGATAAAAAGGTGGATGTCATACACAAATTCTCACCTACATTCTTACAAGGAGAAAGCTCAAGGTCTCCATTTGATGACATTCTGCAAAGCAACCATGACTCAAGTGAGACCAATTCGATTCAAAGTGAGATAGATCATTTTGAGGAAGATACCATCTTAGACTTCTCCCATAATAACGTTGACAATAACATCATGACTCTAACAGTCAATGACCTTACTCATCCTAATGATCCATTACCTTTGGTTCATCTTGAACTCATTGATTGGGAACAAGTCGCACCCATTGATATTCCAACTTTTCCAAATGACGAAACCATAATAAACTTTCTTTGTTCATCCCATCCCAAAACAAGTTGCACCGGGGAATCACAAGGTCGGAGTTTTCGATAGGAAAGTGCCAAGTTTCTCAGCTATGAAATAAATAATATAAAAGAAATATCTAATGGTGAAAACTTAACAAAGGCAGTATTAGATCAGAAAAAAATAAAAATGAAAGAAATATCTAATGGTGAAAACCTAACAAAGGCAGTATTAGGTCAAGAAAAGAGAAAAATAAAAGGCGTACCCAATGGTGAAAACCTTTCAAAGGCACCAGAGGATGGGAAACTTGACACTCTTCTGGAATATTATCAAGAAAGATCTTCCATTCTAATTGAACCAATGGAGGCACTCAATATAGGTACTATAGAAAAGCCTAAAGTTTTGCAATTGGCTGCATCTCTGATAGATGAAGAAGTACCTAGATTCACAAAATTTCTCAAAGATAATCAAATCAGTTTTGCATGGTCCTACGCAGATATGCCTGGATTGGATCTAGATCTCATCATGCATCATCTATCTATTACACCGAGGGCAAAGCCTATAAAACAAAAACTCAAAAAAATCCATCCACATGTTGCGTTGTAGGTTAAAGAGGAATTAAATAAACTTTTAGACGTTGGATTCATCCGGTCCATAGATTATGCGGAATGGATCTCCAATATCGTGCCTATTTCAAAGCCAGACAGAAGGATTAGAATTTGCACAGATTTCAGGGATTTGAACAAAGCATGTCCTAAAGATGACTTTCCCTTACCAAACATTGATATGATTGTGGATCTAACTGCTAGACATGCAATGTACTCATTGATGGATGGATTTTCATAATACAACCAGATAAAGATTGCACTAGAAGATCAGGATAAAACAGCATTTACATGTCCTTGGGGTACCTATTGCCGGAACGTAATACCATTTGGATTGAAAAATGCAGGAGGTACATACCAACGAGCAATGACAACAATTTTTCATGATATGATGCATACATTCATGGAGGATTATGTTGATGATCTCCTTGCCAAGTCTAATACTAGAGAAGGACACATTGATATCTTATCTAAAATTTTCAAAAGAATGGAACAATTCAAAGTAAGACTTAATCCAAAGAAATGTGTCTTTGGAGTAAAATCTGGAAAGTTATTAGGATACATTGTGTCGGAAAAGGGAATTGAAGTGGATCCAGCTAAGGTACAAGCAATTCTTGATATGCCACCACCAAGGAACATTAGTCAACTACACTCTTTACAGGGACGGTTACAATCCATTCACAGATTCATTGCTCAACTAGCAGATAAAAGTTTACCATTTACACATCTCTTGCACAAGAATGTTCCATTCAAGTGGGAGTACAAATGCGAAGCAGCATTTGATCAGATAAATCAATATCTCATGAATCCACCAGTGTTGATTCCACCAGTGCAAGGTGTACCTCTCATATTATATATTTCTACCACAGAAGTGTCTTTAGGAGCGTTATTGGCACAAGAAGACAACTCAAGAAAAAAATGGCCCATTTATTACATCAGCCAAACCCTAACAAGTCATGAGCTAAATTATACCTTTATTGAAAAAGCTTGTTTAGCAGTGGTGTTCACTTCTCAAAAATTATGACACTATATGCTAACTCATACAGTAAAGCTTGTAGCTAAGATTGACCCACTCAAATATCTTCTAAGGCAACCTTAACTGGCAGGTTAGCTAAATGGGTTATGATCCTAAGCGAATTTGATATTCATTATGTGGATCGAAAAGCTATGAAGGGGCAAGTAATTGCAGATCAATTAGCGGAAGCATCAATACCAGCAAAACACCCAATACATGTTGATTTTCCTGACACCGACGTGTTCACAACAGATATCCAACAATCATGGTCACTTTACTTTGATGGTTCTTACACTCAACATGGTTCAGGAGTAGGAATTCTTTTTATTACACCTCAAGGACATACAATCCCAAAATCTTATCGGCTAATGTTTCCTTGCACAAACAACATAGCTGAGTATGAAGAATTGATAATCAGCATAAGGATTGCAGTAGACTGGAAAATCACAAAACTTCAAGTTTTTGATGATTCACAACTTGTTATAAATCAAATCAATGACAAATATCACACTAAAGATGACAATTTGATACCTTACAAAAGAAGGGTGGAAGATCTCAAGAAATAATTTGTTAATATCAAGTTCATACAAATTCCACGCATTGATAATAAAGCAGCAGATGCTATGGCTACAATCACCTCTCTGCTCCAGTTGATAGAAAATCAAAAATAATACGATTTCTTGTTGGAACAATTGTTTTCTCCCGCCCATGACAATCCTGAAACACAAATCATTTGCCATCTGACGAGTTCTGACTCTTCCCTATATGGCCAAATTTACACTTACCTAAAAGATACTACTTTACCCTTAGGTTTATCTAGGAATCAAAAATGAATTTTCATTCATCAATCATCCTGTTACACACCTTAGTTGTTAACGTCTTATACCGGCGTGGTCTAGATGGTACCCTCCTTAGATGTCTTGAATGCGATGAATTGGAGAAGGCCTTACAAGAGGTCCATGGTGGAATTTGTGGGACACATTCAAGTGGACTAACCTTAGCAAAGAAACTTGTAAGATTATGGTACTATTAATCAACCATGGAGAAAGAATCATTCACCTTTGTGAAGAAATGTGCAAAATGTCAAATTCATGGGAATCTCATTCACGCTCCTGCTCAGGAATTACAACCCTTTGCCACAACATGGCCTTTCGCTCAGTGGGGATTGGACTTGGTTGGTAAAATACATCCATCATCTTCAAATGGACATAAATTTATCATTACAGCCACTGAGTATTTCACTAAGTGGATTGAAGTTGTTCCTTTGACAACTGTTACAGGCAAACAAATATCTTCATTCATCTTGAATTATATCATTTGCAGATATGGCATTCCTAACTCCATTATCATAAACAATGGTAGACCTTTTAAAAATCAGGATGTTGAGGAACTATGTGAAATATTTCGCATCCAACACCGGTTCTCTACACCTTATTACCTGCAAGGAAATGGTAAAGTCAAAGCTTCAAACAAAACAATTCTAAAGATTTTGAAGAAAACAGTGAACGAAGTAGGTCGTGATTGGCATGTCCAATTGAATCTAGCATTATGGGCCTACAGAACAAGTATTTGCACACCGACAGGAGCTACTCCTTACGTGTTGGTTTATGGAGCAGAGGCTATTCTACCATTAGAAGTTGAGATTCCTTCACTTCGAGTATCACTCAAAGGGTTAATCAATGATGAAGATTATCGATTATCAAGATTTGAAGAACTAGAATTGCTTGATGAATGGCGTCAAACTGTGATTAATCACTTGAATGGATATCAACAAATTATGTCCCGCAGCTACAATCATAGAGTCAAACCATGAAATTTTCAAGTGGGTGATTTGGTTCTCAGAGAAAACCCTCGAAATCAATAAGATCAAGAAAAGAAAGGCAAGTTCGAACCTAATTGGTTGGGCTTGTTCGTTATCATTGTAGTATATGGATCGGGGGCATATCAATTATCAACAACAGAAGGGGACCTGTTTGAAGATCCAACCAATAGCATTCACTTGAAGAAGTTCTACGCCTGAGAAAATATCAAAAACAATATAAAAAGTCAAAAAAAAAAATTCCCTCGATGAAAACCTGGCAAACAGGCATCTTCATAATAGCAAAAAAATCATAAAATCAGGAAAAAGTGCAATAAAAACAAACGGTGAAAACCTGGCAAACAGGCATTGTTTGTGATTTCATTTGACTCTTTCATATATTAGGATTCATCTTGCATATCCATCTTTTCGTCAGCACCATCATCGCATTTGCATCGCATCATCTCCTTGGAACAACAAGGATCTCATCATGGCTTGATGATTTGAGGGTTATCCTTAGCAGTAGTTGTGTCTAGCAAG
This sequence comes from Sequoiadendron giganteum, assembly GCA_007115665.2. Lineage (NCBI taxonomy): Eukaryota > Viridiplantae > Streptophyta > Pinopsida > Cupressales > Cupressaceae > Sequoiadendron > Sequoiadendron giganteum. Next base: position 403,707,369 of record CM021105.1, on the reverse strand, counting down.
AGTCAGAGTAAAAGGTCACTAGGGGGTAGTTTGCTTCTTGGAGTTTTTCTAGTAGGTAGTCGGCAACATATGTCTAGCATCAAAAATATCAGAAGCAGCAAACTTTGTCCAATTAGAGTGAGCCTACATGACTATTTTGTCAGATTTTTTAAACAAATTGGATGATCTTAATCTGAATAAAATGAATGATAAACTTAACGCAAATTAGTTGCAAGTGTTGTTTTGATATTTGATGGCATCATATCTTTGGAGTGGTTCAATGATGTACTGAACTAGAATCACAAGGAAGAAGTATGATTTTTCTTTGCTTGTTGTCTATAAGTTAACCATTAGTATTGTGCAAATTGGTCATAGGACATGTTCTATAACGTATCATTGATGACATTTCAAAATTTGCATAGGAAAATGGTTAACTTTTTTTTGTTTATGCAAGCAATACTCAGGTCATCTTGGTTCAATTATACCTTGATGCTTGTATTAACTTGCTACATCAAACATTATGAAAGTAGTACTCAGGTCATCACTGGTGCTAACATACCCTTTGATAATTGTACTAACTTTCAACATATCAAAAGGCTCAATGATGACAACTAAACACAGTAGGAAATGGAAACAAGGAGAATGGTTCATTATTTCATTTAGGATTGCATAATTCATTATTAGGACTCCATAATGCATTTGCCTTTTGAGGGCCTTTTTAAAAAATATTTTTGAGGGTTGATCACATTCTTAAATATCTTTTTCAGACAATGGTTGAGTATGAATGGACATTTTTTACATCTCATTTTTATCATCATGCATTCCACATCATTTTCCATTATCATTATCATTTGCATAATTACATCATCATTTCATTTCATTATTATATTCATTATCATCTCATTTTATCCATCATGATCATTATCCATCATTACAAATCATATGCATGGTCATTATTTTAATCATTCATTAACATATACATTTGCATATTTCACATACATTCATAAATAAAATTGCATCCATTTCATTCTTTTCACATCATCATTATTATCATGTTCATTTTCATTGCATCATATATCATAAGTTCATTACATAAGTGCACTTCCATTACATCATAAATAACGTCACGTTCATATCATTCATTACATATTACATCATCATAGATCATACTCTCTCATTTCATTTAAAGCATTTACATCCTGCATCATAGATTCATTACATACATCAGAAAGAAAGAAAAAAATTATTTAGATTATATCGTATCATTATTGCATCATCATACATAACATGAGCATAAATCATCCATAACACGTGCATAATCAAATCACCACTGCATATCATAGATCTCATCAAAACAAATGTTCAGGAATACAAGGATATCAAATGTTTCAAAAAGATATATCGAATACAATGGCATGAATGTGTACAAAAGGCTCATCATTGAGGGGCATCTGGCCATGGAACATGACTGCTATTGCCTCTGAAGGTAGTAGGTCTCGATGGATCTCTGCTCCTAGAAGCTCTGATCTCTCGTCTGACCGACTGACCCACACTCTTGGTTGCACTCCTAGAGTGACTGCGTGAATGAGTCTAAGTACGAGTACCTGACTGTGTAAAAGCTATCCATCGCTCAGGTGGTACTGCCTCAAAATACAGTATCCTATAGTACTCGGCCTCCCGAGTAGTCTCTAGCCCCTTTGCTACAACCTCTCCAATGGAGATGCTCTTAATTGATCTTAATAGTCTCTTGGCTACCCCCTCAGCCTATATGCATCGCTCTCTAAAGCTGTCTCTCTTGGCTGCAAGTTGAGCTATCTATGGGTCGGGAGGTAGTGGTTGTGCGATCTATTCTTGTAGCTGACTAATAATCACCTGTGTCTGTGCTAACTAACTTCGAAGAGTCTGAATCTCAGCCTGCAAAGCATCCACCTATCCCTATGACAGAACCTTGATAGTAATCTATGGTGCTGAAGTACTGGCCTGACCCACCACTCTAGATGTCCATGGCCTCGTGCTGAAGGGAGCATCAAAGAATAATCTTTGTATCCCACCACCCCTGCCACCCCCGTCATCCCCACTGTCTGAGTCATTTGACTCCTCATCCATCTCCTCCTCCTTTGCGCTCTCGTCATCCACGTCCATAGCCACCCTGCTGATATCCTCGGCCTGATCTACCTGTACCCCTACCTATGCTGATACCTGTGCCTGACCCTATGGCTGCCCTGTTGTTGGAGGTCCCTGGGGTCGCTATTGCCCCATTTGTACAACTATCCCTCCCATCAATGGGGAAGGCTCATCTGGACTGGTAAATCTAGGGAAAGAATGTGTGTAAAAATAATCTATGTAATCATTCGTCATCCCTGCATCAATAACCTCTGGATGCATGGCCCACTAAGCTGGTTCTAACTCAAAGTACTCTGCCCTGGCTGCCTCAATGCTCACAAATGGACCCCACTCTGATACATCCTCTCGGCATCTGGCATAATGTGCCACACCCTGCGGTATCATCTGAACCAATCCAAGTTGTCTCAGCACTCTCATCACCAAAAACCACTTGATGATGAAAGGGGTCCTCCCAAGCAAGTATCTAGATCTGGTCATGTAGGGTAGCTCTATATCATCGGCCTCTCATGGGTCGCAGTCCACATACGGTCGCCAGATGACAATATCTAAATCATCAAGTACTCGCCGCTAGTACTCTAATTTGCCCAGCCTCGGCTAGACAAGGGGCCCTGTGTATGCATAAACGTAAGGAAATCCAATGGGGCGATCTCTCCGGACAATGGGGCGTGTAATCGCAAAGTGCTCCCGTGCGAATATCTGTAAAAGAGTCACCCCGCAGGAGAGACTCTTCCCATCTATGTACACGACCTGATGAAGATCATGGTACAGATGGGAAAGCATGCATGACCCCCATGCATATCTGGTGCGGTGGAGAAGCATGTCCTCCAAGATCCTACCCCACCCAACTGATAGTCCCTTTGCCCTATGATCAGGACAAAGGAAACCATCGATCATACCTGCTAAAATTGAAGGCAGTGGAGCATATCTCTCTGTCATCTCCTTCCAAGGAAGCTCATATCCAAAAACATGAGGATCCTGGAAGACCAGTCACAAAGCATCTGTCCCCCCAATCTCCTTGTGATCATAAATCACAAGCTCTCCAACCATAGGAATACCCAGAATCATGTACACATCCTCCGGAGTCACTGTGATCTCTCCTATCGGCAAGTGGAAGGTGTTATGCTCATTATGCCACCTCTGTGCTAAGGCAATCAACAATGCCCTGTTGACCCGATACTGCGGAATACTCAACAAAGCTCTCAAAACACACTGATCTACCACTCCTAAATCCTCGTGAGACAGTTGAGGAATCATCTCCCACATCTGCGGAAATCTCTCTCTGATCTGGAGAAGGTTAAATTCCTCCTTTACAATATCATCAAGCAATCATGCAAATCAATCAACAATGGATATCATCAATTAATCAATACATCAAGCAAGTTCAAATCAATTTTTATTTGTTTTTCATATTGCATGGAAACAAATTTATTAGTCATCATGACTTAATTTGAATTTCAATCAGGGAAGCAAATTTATCAATTATTTCTACTATTTTTTTTTTTATATCGCACAGAAACAAATTTAACAGTCATCATGAGTCAATATTTATCTATTTGACTTTCAATTGAGAAAGCAAATCTATCATTTCTATTTGTTTTCATATTGCATAGAAGCAAATTTATCAAACATATTTGTTTTTTAGGCACGAGGAAAAATTTATCAAATCTAATCATTGATGATATTCAAAAGCATAAAATTTGTTGTCTAATCTAACAATAATCATCAAGCATGCATCATTTTTTCTTCAAAAATTGAAATTCAACAAAAATACATGGATGCACCAAAACAGTCAATCAATGCGCTAAAACCATGGATGCCCAACTTTACTCCATGGATGCGCTAAAATAGACTATGGATGCGCTATTTCATGAATGCGCTATTTTATCAAGCAAATGCGTTAAAACAGTTCATCAATGCGCTAATCTAGCCTATGTGCTAATCTATCATCCTCTGAAGGCAAATTTCATGGATGCGCCATTTGATCTATCCTATGCGCAACTGTTTTGCACCTATGCGCCACTTTGGATGCACCGATTTATCTAATCTATGTGCTAAACTACGGCTCGTATGCGCTAAAACAGAATTTAAAAAAAAACAATCAAAAAAGCATTCGAAAATCATTAAAAATTTCACGGAGAGGTTTTGATTGACTTACTGGAGGTCCATACGCAGATGGTCTCTGATGACAGCGACCTCGCTTGAATCTATGGCGCTCATAAAGGATCGGCATCGCTAATATCTCTCTTAGAGCTCCAAAATTCTCAAAGGTTACTGTTCAAATGAAAGTGACTTCTCACCTTTTTCACCTTTTAAAGGCGTAAAAATGGCATTTTTACTATGCAAAGTGCTATTTCGAGAGTTAAATCGCCAAAATTTTCTCCGAAATCATCTGTAAATCTTCCAAATCAGCCTCATAATCATTCTCATTACATGATTTATCTCTTGAGGGGGCATATAGCATCATTAGTAAATTTTTCAAAATCAAGGGCAAATTTCTTTGAAGCAATGCGTAAAACACATCACTTCAAAGAGGGGCAAAATGTACACATCTAAAAATGGTCACGGTTAATCAAACCTGTTAATTAATTAAATATGAATTATTTAATTAATATTCTTGTCATCTACATATAAATAAATTTAATTATTTATTTATATTGTTCATTTTCCAATTCTTCTAGTTTAATTAAATAAATAAGTTTATTTAATTAATGTTATCTTCCTCTTAATTAATTAAATAGATTCACAATTTATTTACATTAATTATCACAAATTTAAATTCCAAATTTAAATGATATTCTTCATTTCACATTTTAATTAAATATTTTCAATATTTAATTAAAACACTTTCTAAATTCTTCACTCTTCTCAAGAATTAAATATTTTCAAATATTTAATTAAAAAGTTTTTTCTCCTCTCACATAATTAAATATTTTCAATATTTAATTAAAACCTTTTCATTTCTCACACATAATTAAATATTTATTTATTTAAATTATGAGAGACACCTTTCAATTGTCTCTTCATTCTCCATCCGTCTTTTAAAATTCCATCGTCTTTTCGAATTCTCGATCTCTCACCGTTCATTTTAACAGGTTTGAACTCAACCGTCGATCTTGGCCAATTGAATTCCTGCCTTCAAAAATCTATAAATGCAGCCCTCTTTTAAGTGGAAAAGGATCTTGAATCTTAGATTTCATACGCAGTTACTATAGTTACATTCTAGCATCATAGCATTTCAATTTCATAGCTTAATCTTTTAGTCATGCATATGCACTTTCATTAAATCTCATTCTCTTAAGTGATCATTTCAACAAGGCTGTTATTTGCACAACTGAGAGCCAGCGTCTTTAATCAAATTCCTGAGAGATAGAGGACAATGGAACGAATTTGAAGAAGTTGCATGTGTTTGGAGTTTGCGTTTTTCTTTCTTTAATTTAGTTTCTTTAATCTAATGTTTCATTGGTGTATTAGTTTAGATTCAATTTGATTTGCACATTCTAACGTACACAGGAAGAATCTGGCATCCAACAAAATGTCCTTAGAATTCCAACCCATAAAAATGTCTTTTTTCATAGCATCTGTAACTGACCTGGAATCTCCCTCAATGTGGAGATAAGCAATCCCCAGAGAAACGGAAATTTTTATTCCCATCAGCAGCACATGAACCTCTGCCACTAAAGCCGACTGAAACCCAATACCTCCAACAAATCCTGCCACCAGAACTCCCATAGAATTTCTGATAACTCCACCAATGCTTGCCCTACCTGGGTTGCCTTTAACAGCCCCATCAAAATTAAGTTTAAACCATCCTCTATCTGGAGGCTCCCATTTAGTATTTTTTCTAACTAAAAGTTTCACATTATCAAAAGAGTTAGCCTTTAAGTCTTGGTGCCATTCTTTGGCCATTTTTATCTCATAAACCATTGGCCCCCTCTCCGGGAGTTTCCCATTAAAGAGGGAGATATTCTCCTCAATGAGCCTAACTCCAATGGCAAAAACCTCCTTGGGGCTCCTCTCAATATTCTTGAAAACCTTGTTATTCCTCTCCTTCCATAAACACCAACCTAAAACAAGGGGGGCCTGCTTTCAAATTTTGCCAGGAAAAGGGTGGAAAAACGGGTCATACCAACCCAGAATAAGCGAAAAAAGGTCCTTACTCATCACCTAAGAGAAATCAAGTTTCTCAAAAGCCAGCCCCCAAACTTCAGCAGCAAACGGGTAGTGTAATAATAGGTGATTGACATATTCCTCCCCTTTCTTGCAAATGAAACATCTATTGGGAAAACAAAAAACTTGAGTCCTCAAATTGTCCTAGGTTAAAATCCTATTATGACAGGTCATCCATGAGAAAAAAATAATTTTAGGGATCATATGTCGATTCCAAACCTTCTTCCAGGGTTCCACAGCAGAATTTGCATTGGTCAACAGACTGTAAGCTGACCGCACAGAAAGATCCCCTTGTTTATCAAAAGTCCAAAAAAACCCATCCTCCCTATCATAGGAAGGAAACCTGATGCTAAAGAGAATCACCTGAAGGGATCGAGCAAGGCAAAAAAGGTAAAGAGAATGGGGGAAACAAAGGGTAAGATCCTTCCAAATCCTAGCTCCCGAAGGTCCAGAAACATAGTCACGCATATGGATGCCAAAGAATCTCTGAGCCGCTCCCATCATTGCCCCAAAGTCAGAGGAAGCTAGAGCGGAGTCAATAAGCCAAGTATCTTCCCAAAACCTGATTTTAATCCCATTTCCCATTTTCCATTTAATTTCTTTCTTTATCAAGCCTGTATGCAACAAATGCTCCTCTAAACAATAGAGCCCTGGGGTGAGGTTCTGAAAGACAATCAATCAAGGTCTTGTTCTGGAGGTATTTGGCATTCAAAATTTTACACCAGTCCTTAGTGTTCCTTAACTAGTCCCAACCAACCTTGGCCATCAGAGCCCTGTTAGAGTTGACAATCTTCCTTATTCCAAGCCCACAATAATTTTTAGCCTGGCAGACCCTATCCCATTTCACCAAAGCAAGTTTATTTTTTTCCTCAGTACTAGACCATAGGAAATTCCTTTGAATTCTTTCAAATTTATCAGCAATATGCTTAGGCATTTTGAAAATGGATAAAAAATAAGTGGCGATACCTTAGATAGCCACAGTGAGCAATTGGAGTTTTCTAGCATGGTTTAGCAAAGAGCCCTTCCACCCAGCCAACTTCCTTTGAATCCTTTCTAGAACTGATTTTCAGAACTCTGTGGGAACCTCCTTAACTGTGAGGGGGAGCCCAAGGTACACCAACGAGAGAGAATCACCAACACAACCCAGAACCGTAGTCACCCTATTTTTTAAATTAGGCATGCAATTGAAAAAATAAATCTTGTTTTTATTGTAATTGATGCATTGACCAGAGCACGAGGCATAGTTGTTAAGACAGGCTTTCCATTTCCTGGCTTCCAACACAAAGGCCTTCCCAAATAGAAAGGTGTCATCCACAAATTGTTGCACACCAATCGGATTTAGAGAGGAGGTCGCTCTAACACCCGAAATGGAGCCCTCAGATAGCAGACCCATAAAATTCCTACTAAGCACCTCAGCAATCATAATGAAAAGATAGGGAGACAGAGGGTCTCCTTGTCTGAGTCCTCTACCAATAGAGAAGAACCCACAGGGGGATCCTTTAATCATAATCGATAATTTAATAGTATTAACACATTCCATAATGAGTTTGACGACCAAACTGTTAAAGCCAAACTTGGCCAAGACCTTCAGGATAAAGTCCCACAACACTTTATCATAAGCTTTAGAAATGTCAAGCTTGAGGGCCATCCCCACATTGTTACATCTATCCATAGAGTGGAGCAGTTCATGGGTTGTCAAAGTGGCATCAAGAATATGTTGCCTAGGGACAAACCCCTTTTGAGTGTGACTAATGATTTTATCCAAGAGTGGTTTAATACAGTTAACCAGGATCTTGGAAAGGATCTTATAAAAGGTGTTACAAAGACTAATAGGTCGAAAGTCAGTCATAGAAAGAGGTTCACTAATATTGGGGATAAGAGCAATGAAAGTGTGGTTTAATTGTTTAAGGATCCTACTAGATTTGAAAAGGTCCCTAGCCGTAAAAACAAGGTTCCCACCCACAATATCCCAAAAAATCTGAAAAGAAAAGTCGGAGGAAACCCATCAAGCCCTGAGGCTTTGAAAGCCCTCGTGCTAAAGGTATTCAAATGAACTTCTTCCATGGAAATAGGCCTGGGGATTCCCAAGTTATCTTCCAAAGAGATGGAGGTAGGGAGATGGTGAAGAATCACACAGTCCAAAGTCAGGTTGGGCGCTTCAACCAGAGCCGAAAAATCCTCCTTGAAGTAGTTCACCGCACAAATCCCAATTTGAGCTTGATTAGAAAACACCTCCCCATTGGTATTAGTCAATTTAGAAATTTGGTTCATTTTCCTGTGCTTGGTGGCAGAAACATGAAAAAAAGAGGTATTCCTATCTCCTTCCTTCAGCCATTGGACCCTAGATTTTTGTTTCCAGAATACCTCCTCATTTTTTAGGACACATTCCCATTTCATTCTCGCTTCCCATTCTTGGATGTGAGTGCGCTGACTGTCATCACCCTCATCCAATTTTTTCTGTAAGGTCCTCAACTTTCCTTCAAGCAAATTTTTCTTTTGAAACACATCCCTAAACACATTTTTGTTCCATCCTTTTACCATCAATTTAATATGTTTAATTTTAAAGCATATCCTAAACATAGGGGATCCTTGGATAGGGATATTCCACCATTCAACAATTTTCTTTTTGAAATCAAGATGAGCATTCCACATTATTTCAAAGTAGAAAGGATAGGGGCCCACAGCAGGACGGATATTAGTGGTCAGCAGAAGAGGATTGTGGTCAGAGATCATCCTAAGAAAATTTATGAGGTTGGAATCTAAGACATTAGTCCAATGAGGAGAGAAAAGGAAGCAGTCAAGCCAGACTTGAATCAGGTCACTGCCAGCCCGTTTGTTAGACCAAGTGAAATTCTGGCCCAAAAGCTCAATATCAACTAAATCTGAAGAATTCAAAAAATTAGCCAGATCTGACATGATGTCAGTGTAATCTAGAAGGCCACCACTTTTCTCCAACAGAAACAGGGGAAAGTTAAAATCTACAGCAACAAGCCAATGACCTCCTTTTTTCAAATTGATCCTAGTCACCATGTTATCCCACAAAGTACTCCTCAAGTTCCTCTGATTAGGAGCATAAATATTAATTATAGACCATGCTTCTCCAAGATAAGAGAACAAGACCCCAACACTATGTTTACAATGAAATAATTCAGAACCCTACAGACAAGAAGGGTTCCAAAGCATAGCCAAACCCCTCGAAGCTCCCTCAGCATCACTATAGACATAGGAAGCATTAGGCCAAAAAAAGTTAGCAATTTTGTCAAAATTCACCATCAACATTTTTGTTTCTTGAAGAAGGCAGAAATAAATCTTATGTTCTACAATATAGTTCTTCAGGGCACGTTGTCTGTGTGAACTATTAAGTCCATGGACGTTCCAATACATAACCCTCATTTCTGACCATTTTTTGAGGACACATCCAATGTCCTCTATTTTCCCAAAGCAATCTCATTTGTTGTCTCTCTCATTCTAGTGGTTCTCTGAGAAGGTCTCCCAGGATTAGATTCAGCTCCTACATCTGCCTTCTTCCTTCTTCCTTTCTTCTTGGGCGTAGTCCATATCCCTTCATCCTTAGTTTTCTCAACCTTCAAACTCCCCAAACTTTCAGTAGACTCTTCAATCATACCAGAGCTCTCTTCCTCCCAAATTTCACCATCCTCAAAAAAAGTCCCACGGGACTCTAAAATGACGGCCAGAACCAGAGGGTCACAAGCTGAAGTGCCAGGAACAGAAAACCCATTAGGGACCCCCACAAGCATGGGATCAATAGCCGAAGAGCTCGAGTCCCAAGACAGGGACGGAGGTTTAGCAACCAACTCCAAAGCATCACCAAGATCAGAAAATTCAAGAGGAGGACCAGTCGGGGAGGGAGGATGAGGAGGAATCACCAGTGAATATTCAGCACTCGGGGGAAAAAACCTAGCGTCACACGCTAGTCTCGGAATGTTCTTAGACAGAGCAGTAGGAATTAGCACATTGTCCTTAATCTCCTGATTGACAGTGGATTTGCAGTCAAAAATAAGATGCCCTGCTTTAGCACACTTTTGACAGTATACCACAGCGTTTTCGTAACACACAGGTTGAGACCAACTGTCCAACTTAAAACATAGCTTGATAGAATTTGGAAGAATTTTATCAACACAAATATTGACACAGAATCGCGCAAAGACTAACCTTGATTTTGATTTGTGATAGTATCCATGGTAGCAAATTGGCCCAGCGAGTCTCCAATAGCTTTGTAGATGGCATCGTCCCAAAACTCCAAAGGCAACCCTGGTAGCCTAACCCAAATAGGAGCCGACTTATTTAGATCAGTAGTAGGGTCAAAACCAGGTTTCCATTTGCACAAAGCCAGACTATGCTTTCCAAAAACCCAAAAACCCGATGACAGAGTCGCCACTAAGTCCTCCGTAGCAGTGAATCTAAACAGGAAAATACCACCAGCCATCACACGAATCTCCACACTCCCCTTAAGGTGCCACTTTTCCGCAACCCATTTCCGAACCAAATCCACCATTGGATGGTAAGAGAGAAATCTTCCCACAACAACATTCTCCATGGAGGAGAGGATTATGTCACTAATCGAATCAGGAATGTCAAACACAATACCTGAGGATGACACAATCTCAAGAGAAGATGGAAACAAGGACGAGACTTGATTCCCATTAGAAAGCACATCCTTACAGCCGACAATCGACAGGATCTTCACCGCCGGCATAGAAGAAACACCTAGAGATGCCAAAGACTTCGAAAAGCCCGAAGGTGAAAGCACTGACCCCGCAGGGGGGGACCCGTCAGATACAGGCCCAAAGGAGGGGAGCACGGGTTAGGAGGGGGTAGAGGGGGACCCTTGGATACCCCCAAGGCAGAGTCCACCATGCACGCAAAAAATTCAAACTCAGAGGAGCTCGAGCAGGTGTAGCATTGTTGAATAGATATCTCTAACCCAAACTACTTAGATAATGTTTCTTCTTTTGTATTCACAAAATTTTTGATATTATAACATTGTTGTTTACATATGAACATTCATTTTTTTAACATAACAATATTGTTTCCAACTAAACAGTTATCAAAGAAGTTATTTCAGGTAGAACGTTCACGATTTACAACTAATCAATGCTATTTCAACTAAACAATTTCTGAACAAGACTATTTTTAGCTACACATACACTTCTATAACATAACAACATCATTTATAGAAGAACGTTCATTGTTACAATATTACAATGTTGTTTCCAACTAAACTATTATAGTTTATGACAAAACAATGTCGTTTCCAACAAAACATTCACTGTTTACAAATATACAATGTTGTTTCCAACTAAGCAGTTACAATTTATGACAAAAGAATATCATTTCCAACAAAACATTCACTATTTACAAATATATAATGTTGTTTCCAGCTAAACAATTACAATTTATGATAAAACAATGTTGTTTACAATGGCTATGGTTATAGCTTCAAGTTCCTCACTTTATTTTCCAAGCTATATTATTCTAAACAATTGTATATAAAATTTGATGTAGAAGTAACTTAAATGAATTTTTTATTAACTTTTGTAAAGAATTTAAAGGAACTGAGCAACATGCTAACTATTAGTCAATAATGATAAATGATCAGATCCATGGGATTGATCTTAACCAGGTTCGAGCTAAAACCCTAATCCATAGTTTTCATTCATTATACTTTTGTCGTTCTAAAATAATCTACAGTTGTTTACTACTATACAAAACATGAGGGTCGAGGTCGTGCCATAACATCTACCCTTGGTTTGGGTACAGTCACCCCACATACGAAATGGGTATCATTTAATATGAACGATAGTTTACCATATTACACATGCAACAAGATAAGTAAACAAGTTCATTGTCCAGCCTTAATCCTTTATGGATTAGACATTGAGTGTTTCACAATGTCTCTGTGATATATAATAGTATACATGCAACCGTAAGAATTGCCAGAAATATATAATACAAAGTTGGGCATCATAGCCCTCCATCGCAATGGGTGACAAGACTACCAAAAGGCTTACAAAGTGCAATTGACATTGGATCAAGGGGGATGGTATTGTGCCAAACGGGGACCTTCATTGGGATATTCAAAAGAAAAATAAATAAAGAACATATAAATGCATATCAGAATCTCTCAAGGAGATTCGATCTACCCTTTAAGGGTGGTATCATTCATGGCTCACATAGTTCCTATTGAAGTCTATCAGATTAACTAATAGCTTTGTGTTGAGCTAAGAAAAAAGAATACATGCAACCTACACTATGATGGTGGTATGAAAGAAAAACCTTACAAAGTAATAATGAAATCAGCTCTCAAGTCGTGGTGAAACATGCATTAATAACTCCAGTTATAGAGGAACCGTCATAACTATTTTACAAGAAATACAATCTAATTCAAGGAAGCTCGAATAATTGGTTTTATTCAACCTATAAAATTGATAGAATATCAATTTTGACTATGTATAAAATATAGATAATACAGTAAAGAAAATTAAAAGCAATAGTTAAATTTAAAACCACAAAATACCTCTTAAATTGAGGGTTCACCTTCAAATTTTTCCAACAAAGCTTGGTTCTATTACTCGAACACTGAGAGTGGTGTCGATGTCCCTCTCAAAAATGCCAAGTTTCCTACATTTCACTGCCCTCCACTAAGGGGTTGATTTGATTGGATAGTGGGCATAAATGATTTTTCCGCTGTAAAGCGTGAAGAATTCACATACTAAAAATAGTATTTCAAAAAGCAATGCTTAATCCAAATATGGAAAGTGAAGAATATATTAAATAAAATATCAATAAATTCTCTATAGAAAGTTATAATAATGGAGTGCAAATCTCATACACCAATAGGGCGTTACAATTACATTTATTTCAATGTTACAAGTATAAGTTTTGTATCAATACAACAATTACATCCTTGAAGATATATATACATTTACAGATTAGCTAAGCAAGCCATACAAGTATAATACAAAGAAGTATATCCATATAATTTAGTAATCTTGATCCACAACCTCCATGACTCTGAAGGTTTTTCACAAGTTGATTCAAAGAGTGAGGTTAAGGGTCTTTTTCTGCCCAACCACAAAGTATTGAACTCAACGAGTTTCTTCCTAACACGAAGAAAGCATCGACCTTGCATGAGGAGCCTAGCAACCTAGAATGGTATAAGAAAGAGGGAATCTCTCAATTTGTGTCTGATGCCTATATGCAATTCTTATACTAAAATAACATAATACTCGCATACACAATGTGGTGGAGACATATAACATAAAATATAGGCTTTTCAACCATCTATTTCACCGGTGTAGTAGCTTGGCCAAGCAATGATAAATAAAATGGTAATTTAGAAAAAGTAAATTACCATCTCTAGGAGCCCACATTCGGCATCTTGTCCCAAAAATAATTCCATAGAAAGAATAAATAAAACATAGCATCACACAAGTTTGCTAAAGATTCAAGTAATTTATGATTAATAAGTTCTTTTTGGCAATGCATAATTTTTACTCCAAAGTTCGTTAAGTAGATTTGCATGTCCATCTATATTATAAGTTCATCGAAATGAAATAGTTATAAGAAAATAAGTTTTTTTTATTTAATAATGCATCCAACGGATATTCAATTTACTAATATGCCAAGTGAAAAGCAAATAAATGTATTTATACGTCCTTCAATTTGAGCACAAAAATTATAATATTTCATTCTGAATAAGAAAATTCCAATTTAAATGATTCTATCTAAAAATCCAAATTTACATTTATATATATTCAATAGGGACACTTCCTAAATCAGGTATTCATTTCATAAAATAAATAATGCCCATACACATATATGCGTTTATACATATATATACTTATTCAAAAATATGTCATTTTAAAAACAGAAGTAATTACAAATTCAGAGATATATCATTTTAAATATTATAGTATATACAAAAGTCCAATATATAAATATACATATATATATATATATATATATATATATATATATATATATATATATATATGTATATATTTTTATGTTTGTAGACCAATCTTTTCAAAAAAATTGCAGACACATGTTTGTACCCAACAAAGCAATTTTAACAGAGGTTTCAATTTTTTATTGAGAAAATGTGAGCGATGGTAAGGCTGATGACCCCCATAGGGGAGCATTGCATGTGGATGGAAATGCCCTCTCCATAGGGTGTGGCCTGTGGAGGGGCGGTTGCCTTCCACAGCAGCCTTCCCATATGCAGTTGTGGCTGCGATAAGATACTTTATACAATTTCTTTCTTAATAAACTTCCATCACAACTAAACAACGATTCACCTTTTAAATTGTTTCGATTACAGTATATAGTGTTTTTTAATATTTCAAATAAATATATATTAGTATTATATATGTATATATATTAAAGTGTACAGTATAATATATATATACATATATAATATTATTATTTCCATTGTCCATAAAAAAACAACGATTTGAGAATGAAAGTTTGTATTTTCAGCCAACAATTTTTATATATATAATATTTATAGTGCTATGTCTACATAGTTTTAAAATATATATATGTGTGTGTGTGTGTGTGTGTGTGTGTGTGTATGTATATATTGTAAAGGAATTAAAATTATACAACAATGATTCTTAATTTTTATATAGAAAATAAAACATTTAAACACCAATCATGTGATGACATAAACAATTGGGTATCAATGAAGGAATTCAATCTTTGACACGAAACAATAATTTATTCACACATTCTAAAATTAAATACATTGTAAAATGAATAAAAACCTAGTAAAACACTATGTGTTTTGGCTCACTTTTGTTCTCCTTCTCTTTCCACTATTCATTTTCTACTTTGCTCAAATTCCCTACTCTATTGTGCCTATTTTTCGTTATTATTTTTGCAGAATGAAAGATAGAGAAAATGAATCTAGAGTTCTAAATCAATCTTCTCGTTCCAAGAATAAGAGTTTATTATCTTTTTATTATTTTATTTCTCTTTTTCTATCTTTGTTTTTTTTGTTTTGTTTTTTAAAATTTAACTTCTTTTCTTCTATTTTTCTAATGTTTTCTATCTCATTGTTTTGTTTTTGAAAAAAATTCTTTCTTTTCCATGATTTATTTCAAATCTGTCCAATAAAACTAATTTTTAAATAGAAAACATGATTTTCTAGCCATGCATCACAATTATCCATAAAATAAAATATAATAATGATTAAAGCTTCAAATTAAATCAATAATTAAAATAAATAAATAAAACTATTTCTTTTATTTTATATGTGCATTTAATTTTGTCACCAATTAAATTAAATAACCACTATAAATTTAGAAATGATATAAAATAATTAACTAAATGAAATTCCAAATGCAACTGTATGTTTACTAAGTGTTTGTGTGTGAGAGAGACCATTCCATCTTAACCATGCCAGATAGCTAGCCTCCTCTACCTTAACCACATCCTTGGTCTTCAACAACCTACAACTTGTGAAAACTCAGGCACCCATTAATAGATTAGTGTCCAAAATAATCGAAGCAATATAATTTATCATTCCAAAATAACATTTTCTATATTGCATCCTTTTGGAATAAAATCATATTCATCGCACTTCATCTTTTCTAAACTAGAATAAACCTTCACTTTCATCTTTCAAATAACATAACATTTATTCTACCACACACAATTATTTATATGTTAGTTCCACATAAGGTAAATTCAAGTAGTATCAAAATTTGAGACGTGACAATTGCCCCATCCTTTGAATTTGAATATTGCATTACTATCATTGGCAGACCAAAACCATCATGGGATTTTCTCATAATATCATTTGAATTTCATCTATTCAATAATGATAATTATTAGTTTCAAGTTCACTAAATATATATATATTCAAATTTATTCACGCATATGTATGTTCTTGACACACTTATATATATTTATATATGTGCACACATATAGATGTTTTCATGTGTATATCCATCATTTATATAAAAAATGGTCTTTCATTTTCATTTCAATAATGATATAAAATGCATAATTGAAATTCACAAATTGGTTCACATACCAAGTCTCACTTTCATTTTCCACTAAATTCTAATCACAAGCTCAAGATTGAGTTTTTAAATATAAGTTTCCATGTAATTTCATTTCACACATGCATCTTTTCAATCATCAAGTCACTTTGGTCAACTTAATATAATTCCTATATGAATTTTCAAATGCAAATATCATGCCATTTTTGTTGTGTGTGTACCCAAATTCCATTGAGCTTACCACTTGATCCGGCTATATAATTCTACTTCAACCTTGTTCTTGTCCTTCAACCTATCACCTTGCAACTACACACTTGCAAAATTCATCAATAATGTTCAATTCTTGATATCATATAGATAATTTAAAAAGATCATATAGTCAACATCAGTCAACTTCTTTCAATCTATTTCAAATTTTTCAAATTTTCCATTTAACATAGTGAATTTCTTCAATATTTCAATTTACCATATTATAATTAATATGCAATAAAATTGAGTTATAACACATTTCATGCAAGTTGTAGATCTACATTCTAAGGTTTATGCAAGGGTTTGTTGAGTGGTAACATAGATTTGTTCATTCTCCATTTACCTTTTCATTTTTCATTTCATTTCAAGGTTTGATTACCAAAATAGGTTTTGACCAAGGCAAACCCCCATTCACCAAAAAAAAAAACATTTTTCCCTCTTGATTTTTGATTTCAAATTTAGGTGGAAGAAATCTTGAAGACCTTTTGAAGAGAAAAATTTGGAGAACTTGTAAAATTTGTAAAAGTTGTCATCTCATGGAAACTCGTCTATAGAATTTATTTTTGGCTTTTCGAACTTGAAACTTGGGAAAATTGGAAGATTCATATCTATAGCAGAGGCTCTCAAAAGTTGCAGACAAACCCTAACTCAAGACCTATTTGCCCCTAGGTGAATGAGTCTTAGATAAACTTCATAAACTGACTTTTAGTGACTGTTACACATGCTTCTTCCCTTCTTTGATCTACATTCTATTTTCTGATTTTGTTAGTATTAAGTTTAATCTTGTTGTTCGAAGTGTTATATTGCAATTTGGTGTTGATTTACTTTTTTTAGTTTTTCTCCCCAAAGTGTTGTTTGACCAAGACCCCTATCTTGACACAAAAAGGAAATCTATAGATTCACACTTTGACTTGATTCACCTAAGGGTTGATAATCATTTTATTGTGTGGATCTCATTTCCTAATGAAATTGTGAAAGATAGGTACATTTCAGAAGCTATAAAATCATATATAGATTTAGAAGAATAAAATAAAAGGACAATGCTAATGGCCCGGTTCAAAGAGAAAGAAAATCCAAAAGTAGTGTCAACGATGTTGAACATCTAGAATATTGAGAGGGAGGTGAATCATTATTCCATAAAACCATTCTAATAAAATCCATCTAACCATTATCACAATTCTAACTAAATTAGCAAGAGAGAACATAGAAACAAATCAATGCAATCACACACATGAACACCAGGATTTTTACATGGAAAACCAAAATAGGGAAAAACCACAGTGAGGGTTAACTCACAATAAATTATATCTAAATACAAGATATTAGAGAGCTCACTGTCAGGACTCACTGTCCTTGAAAGGCTCACAACATGAATACAAAATATGGCTAACCGCCAAGATACAAAGAATATGGCCCACTACCAAAAGCTTGAACTGATAGAATGCACTTTCAGTGTGCAAGGTTCAGTTCCAAGGAAGCTCAAAATATGAAGTATTGTCTCACACAGCAGTCACTCAAACAATCTACTCTGATCCTCAACTGATAAATAAATTAGGCTCGGATCTTCACATACCCTTAATCCATTTCACATCTTCTTCACCACTTACACTTCCTCACTCACATCTTCTTCAAAACATCTTATATATATATATATATATATATATATATGCAATTATATCTTATTCATCAATTAGGTCAGCATAATTAGATGAAAACAAAATAATCAAAACACTCTTGTCGGCACCATATATGATTTAAAAAAATTTATCCATGTAGTGCATTATACCAAGTCAGCTAGCATTCATAAAACATAGCTAGTCTCCTTAGTGAATTTCATACATTAGGTCGACCAAGACTAAAACATAATTCACATAATCTCCAAACCAACATACAATCCTGAAATAAAACACCTTATTGATCTGAGATCACATTAATTTCTCATCATACTACCATCATAGAGACTACCATTAAAAGTGCAGCATTAGAATATTCTCCTTAATAAAATGCAGAGTCTTCCAGATTGATATGCCAAGCACAAAATAACAGAAAAATACAGAGTTGAACATTGTCAGAGATAATTTTTTTCTCACAACCCAAAACATCTAAATATCCAGGATATAGTTTTTTTAATAAGACATGATAACATGGTTAAGAGAATAGAGTCATATTTATTCTTGCGGTGAATTCTGAACTCAAATACCAACACACTAGTTCATCACAAAAGAACATTTCTGGTAGAGAAAAACTTCCAATAAACTAAGTAAACTTCCCATATAGTTGTTACCATGTTTACATAAATGAAAACATAAAAACAACCAACACAAACCATCTACACTTCATGCTCATGTTGCAAGGCTCCATAATTCCAACAAAAGATGCCTAAAACCATATTTAGGCATGATTTTACCAGAGACATTCATAACATTATGATGCTATTAAATATAATAGCAAGGACATGAGATTCCAATAAATTCAAACCATGGATGTATGAAATTGTCAATAATATAAAAATAGCACAACTCAAATCCATTGGTCTAAGGCCATTAGTGATTTCCTATGCGACCAGATTACAACTCTCAAGGTGCTAGGAATGTTTTTCATGTCCTCGTATATAATATATTCATGTGTTGTAAGAGAAAATATATAGGGTTTGAATAGGGTGGGAACCTTAGGTTGTAATCCAGGACAAAATCTGGTATGCATGCATTATCTCAAATAACAACCAAAGTATATTTGAATTATTATAGGAAAGTTAATGATACATTCTCCATGAGGTTGGTAAGTACTTTGGAAGGAGATAAAGACAAGAGATTTTTTGTGGAGGAACAAAGTGTCATCAATTATTATGGATGTTGGTACATCTAGTTTACCTACATTAGAGTAGAGGGATTCTTGAGCCATCCCTACATGTAATCCAAGTACCTGACATATAATATATATATATTGTTAAAATTTTAAAAATAAGTAACGGAACCTTATGATGCTTTTCTCTAAGCTCATAAGAAAGGAAAAATGAGGTTCCCTATACATGTGGGAAGATATAGATGCAATTCACCCAAGAATGTTAGAGAAACAAAAGATGAATTGGATGACAACTTTTTGAGTTGGCAAGGACCAAGTATGACCCAACATTGAGCCTTACCAAATAAATCAATAGGAGATTCAACCTTGAGTCTCATTTAGAATATTATTAGAATTATTGTGAGGATTAACATGATGTAAGGAAAAGGTCCTATCAAAGGTTGAACTTAGATCACATGAAAACTTTGGGAACGCATGATGTTCCATTCAATTAAAAGAATATGATGGAGAGGTATTGAATCTGGTATATGATTTTGAGAGGATTTTTAATCAATCCATTCCAAAACCTATTTGGAAGGAACCTAAAATTAAATCACCAAATGACATAGCCCAGTTTGTCATAGAATCTAGTCAGATATAGATTGATAGATATATTCAAAAGTTGAAGTCAAGGGGAGTGTCAATAACTTACCCTCATGATAGAAAAATGATATAGAAGAAAGAGAGTATGATGATTGTATGGCTAATAAGAGGAAAATTATGGAAGCTAGAACATTGGAAGTGGATGAAGAAAGGACTATTGAAACACCAAGTCTAGGGGTTTCCATAGCATTAATCCAAAGGATCCCAATCAGGAGATGAGGGAAATACCAACTAATTTGATTGGTAAACCTCAAATAAATGTGGTAACTTCATTGAAATTCATGCTACCACAAAAAACTTATGTCACCAAAAGAAACAATGGGAAAACAACAAGTATATGCTAGAATGAGAGATTCAATTTCCTAATTAGTTGCAACCATGTTCACTTCTCCTCCTTCAACAAGAACATCCATAATGAGATAAACCATGGGAGAAATATATTCAACTATTGAAGAATAAGGAGAAATGATAATGGATAAGGTTTTTAAAGAAAGGGAGAGGTTGGAAAAACTTATAAAAAAGATTAAGGAGAAGTATCAACAAAAGAAAATACCTCTACCCATAATACATGTTGTCAATATGCAAGGAATGGAAGATATACCCAATAATGTTTCAAAGGACCCGAAGATAATAAAATCCACCTATGAAAGAATTTTTTCTAGGAGTCAATGATTGAGTGTTGGAATAAGGAATAAATATAATAGCTCTAGTTTGATAAGATCAAGAGATAAATGAACCACAAGATTGTATTCTTCCTAAAAGAAGAAAGGAAGAGTTGCAACATGAAGAACAAGGCAATGTTGAAATAGTCAAAACCAATCTCAACATCCAAGTAATAGTGAAAAAATTATTAAAGAGCATCCAGAGGAGTCTCACCCTAAAGACACAACTAAGGATAAAACTCCTATACCCTTTGAACTCATAAGTGAAGGACATCAGGATACTAAAAAATTTGATGTACTAGAGCCTCAGGAATACGAAGTACATGAGGATGTAAGGGAGGGGATGACTAAATATAAATTAAAAGAAAATAAGGATGCAAATCCAAAGGAAAGTAATGAAGAATTACTTCATCAAGAAATTGGTATATAAGAAATCTGAAGGGATGAAGAAGTTGAAAATACATTGAGAAAGGGAAATGGTGAGGTGATAAAAGAAAAAAATATAGAAGGTCCTAAATATTTGAGACCAAGTGAAAATATACCAAAATTGTTGGCCAAGCAATTAAAACCGCCAATGTAGGTACAACTAGTACCTTTAGACTTCAAAAGTATAATGCAAGAGGTGGAAACACCAAACACTAAGGCTAAGGCTAGGATTAGGCATGCAATAAGGAAAAGTATAGATGGTGGAATGATTATACATGTTGCTACACCTATAGGAGAAAAGGATAAGTATGAATTTATTGCTCGATATTACTAAGTATCAACCATTAACCTAGGACATCCCTCACAAGAACAAGATGTTGAGGAAATGAGAATGAACTTAGAAAAAGAAAAAGAAAAAAAGGAATTGAATGAGAAAATATCTTAGATTTACAATTTCCATAGAGCAGTGGCTCAACCAAGCCAATCATTATTAGAAATACCCCCAATCTAGTATTAATGTCTAATTAACAAGTGGACACAATTGAGAATGTGAATCATAAATAAAATGTGCTTGATATATGGATGGGATATATGATGAAGCAAGGTAAATAATCCATAGGGGAGGTCATAATGGATAAAATATTTAGCAATCCAATTGCATGGTTAAAAAGGGAATCAATGGAGGATGTCATCAGGGTTTGGAATATAATAGTAAAAAATGAATTAGATGTGAGAAAAAGGAATGAAGAGATCAAGGTAGTCTTTGAGGTGTATGCTCAAGAGAAGTTCAAATGAAATCTCTCATAGAAGGTGCCTTGGGAGGATATGAATAAAGTTTGACTAGCATTCAACGAATATAGGTTTAGATAAGGAGAATAAATCCTCATTGAGGAAGTAGATGATATTGAATGACTATATTATTTGTTCTAAATTTTGAATGATGAGTGATTAAATGTCCTAAGTTTTTATAGAATTTATAAGGGATGTTAAAGTCAATAAAAATTTAGGGAACTAGATACAAATCCTGTTGTAGGGATTTTTTTGATGTAGGAACTCATGCATTAGATTTCAAAAAATTTGGTTCATACTAGATTGGATCAAATTTTTAAGTGTTGAAAGGAATCATTAATACTAAAGAATAAGGATAAATTCTTCTAAAGTT
The DNA here is from genome assembly GCA_007115665.2 of Sequoiadendron giganteum. Classification (NCBI taxonomy): domain Eukaryota; kingdom Viridiplantae; phylum Streptophyta; class Pinopsida; order Cupressales; family Cupressaceae; genus Sequoiadendron; species Sequoiadendron giganteum. The sequence continues at coordinate 403,685,125 of CM021105.1, read as the reverse complement.
CTTGACCGACATCCCATGTGTAGGATATTCTATGCCACGTATCTTATGATAATTGTCTTGCTCCTCTCTAGCCATGTGCTATTTTTGTAGAAAACTCTTGTCTTGTATTCTATAAAAGGAAACACGTTGTTTAGTTTTAGGGATCAAAAACTGTTGACAAGATAGAGCTTATATTGGACCTATACCAATTTAGTTTCTATTTCATATTTTCTATTCAATTCCACTAAAGAATTGTACATACTATAGGGGTTTGTAATACAAAAGCAGTTGAAGGTAATTCTTGGTCGTATATTTTGCATGATTGTAAATCATTCATTCCTAGTGAATTAATCAATTTGTTGCACCATCTTTGGGTATATTTTGAAGCTATCTCATTGGTGAATGGTTCTATTCTTTAAACTCTTGCACTATTTTGTATGTAGCTATAAATAAATCTAGTGAAATATAAATAGTTTATTCTTTAGTTTGTTTCTCTTTCAATATGTGCATGTGTATATTTGAAAGAATTTATTTTCTTAGGATTTTCTCTTCTCACCTTAACCTTTTGAAGTTTATTTTGGAAAGAGTTAAATTGAATTGATTGCGAAAAAGTGATGAACACATTATTTGTTCTGATTAATAACACCACTTGAGAATAATCTTCAGAGCACTAGTAGGCCCCCATGTGAGAAAAATAATTGAACAACCAACCTTGAGTGAACTAGTGAGTCAAGACCTATCATTCTCAAGCCTTGGGATAGCTAAATTCTTTACCAAATCTAGTGATTCTTTCAAGATAGATAGGTTATATTATCCATATAATAAAATATATCTATATGTTGGTACATGTATAATATCCAGATCAACAATATCTACCTTGGGCATCAAAAACTAAAAACATAAAACTAGTTGACCTTGTCCTAAATTGGCACCTAGGTCCAAATTTTGAAATCTACAAGTTACATATTAGGTCAACCTTGAAGGCCTTACAAAAATAAAATAACTCACCTGAATTGAGTAATTGCATCTACAAAAAAAGAATAATTAAGATATAAATAACTAAGAAAACTAGAAATTTTATGCTTGCCTTAGGAAAAAATTAGATCTTAATGCAAGGTAGGCAACGTCCTTCACTAGCATCAATATTTTACTACATACATGATATCCTCTCCTTGGCTATATAGATCATTCCACCATCTCGACTATCTAGAAGTAAAAATACCTTATTATAGTAATATTTTATTGAAGCCCTCCAGTGGGGTTGTTGACTATCTACCTAAAGGCTCTCTAGATATATGGATGGTAGATCTCGACATCACTCTCGACCCCATCCCCATGGCGCCAGTCAATTGACAAATCATAATTCAATTAATGGGTGAGGAAAATTTCCATTCGACCTAACATAGCAAATCCTTGACTCTCTGATGGATGAACTAGGAAAGAGGTGATAGCCTCATTCAATTTCTTTATATTTGGCCCTTTAAGCTTCATTTTCTAAGAGAAAATTGATTATGTAATCTTGCTTTGGATCTCTATAAACTAGGCTAGATCTTCATTTTAGGAGGATCTCCTTGTATTACACTATAAAGCACACATAAAACAAACATAAGAGAACATCAAACATATATTGAAAGAATAAGTGTGCTTATGGTTAGTCATCCAAAATTAACACAACCAAAAATTAAATTATTAGTTCACTACCATACTTTGGAGATCAACCATATCTCATGCTAGGTATTAGGGAACCATTAGGTCTAATACCTATGATAAAGTTGATTTTGTTGGGCCTTGGGGTTAGAGGATTTCATTAACATCTACTTGAGAGAAATCAAACCCAATATGACCTGATGCCCCAATCTCTCACAAGGTGAATAATGTGTATCGAAGATCAAAATTTGAGAAGAACTCATGCCTTATACCAATAAGGAAAATCAACATAAGATACTAAGACAACTTGATCCCACCTATTGGAACCAGAATTTTCATAAAAAATTCTAGAGATTTTATTAATTAAAATCCAAAATTCCCACTATCATTTTCATAAAAAGTCACATTATTGCCATCCATAAAGTCAATTTTTGCCTTTACCGCTATACAACTACCACATTGGCCACCCCTCATAGACCTTGCATCATACCTCTCTACCGTAGCTCATTACAAAGTAGTGTTGAATCCCTCTTGTGTTATTTTGTCCTTGATGTCAATTTGTGATTCTCTGGAATCTTGATGGTTATCTTCTCAGTTGATCTACTTTTCTGATTGGCACATTTACTTCATTGATTATATTATATATGGTGGTACTGATCGTTTAGCTCCATGTGCAAATCTCAGATAAGGCATTCTAGTTACTGGCTCTTTTTTTCATTGATCGGGTGAGATATTTTAGGTTTAGCAATTGTGTTTCAATACTTCACTTGATTACAAGTGACTGGCATGATCAGTTCTTTTACATGAAAATTAATTATGCTTGATCAATTACAAGCATCTTGATATTTTTCAAGGTATACTTCTATTTCTTTAGTTAGTGGCATGGGTTTGAGGAACAATCTTGTTAATGTTTTGAGCACTCAGTATTCTTTTTTTTTTGGCAAATTATAGGAGTTTGATCATCTTTGTGTTTATGGCCTTGAGATACACTTTGATCATTCCTTCTTCATTCAGTTATGGTATTTGGTATGGGATAATGGCATTCAAAATCTTGCATAATATCTAGCTTTATTTCTTTAAGGCATTGGATATTATATTGTTGTTGGGCTTTGAAAATGAGATTCACTTAGTCCATTCCTTTGCATATGGCATTGTGAATTCATCATGAAAATTCAGTCTTCTCTATTCATCATAAGTATTTGGAATTCATTTGGAAATGGCACATAATATAGCATTGAACATATCAAGGTGGCACTAGACCTTGGGTAAAGGAATTCTATTTGATCTTTTATTTGCATTTGACTTGGGTTTATTGGTTGTCATTTATATTGGGCCTCAAGGCCGACTGCAGGCATAAAAGGTTTGATTAATGTTTTATGTCACATTGGATGTGACTAAGCTTTGATCATTGGAAAATATCAAGTCTTTGAAATTGACATGTGTGAGTAATGCGGTCTTATCAAAACATTTTTTGAAGGCATTATTATGTCGGCAGTTTACTTGGCAATTGGTAAAGGATTTAGTTTAAGTTTTTGTCGGCATGTCTATCCTTAATTTGGCTGCGGATTTCAAACATCATCATATATTTCTTTTGGATTATTATTAGTTCACTCTCTATCACATCTGTCCTTCGAACTCCAAATTTTATTCATCTCAGCAAAGGATTTTGTTTTCACTTGCATTGGAAGTTTAGGTCATTACGTTTTTGTTTCTCTTGCTTCGAAGGGTTTGGAACCCTACTGGCCGCCACTATGGATCATTTCCCTCGATCATTTCATTGTTATCTCTGGTGTTTTTTTTCTTGGACAGCGAATGGGATTTGTAAGAAGACCATCACAATTGTCACTCTGTGTGTCAGCTTCCAACCACTGGGTGTAGGTACGAGTTTGGAAGGTATTGTGGCCATTTTTCTCCTCTGTGGGACTGGTAAACTTCTTGTGACAGCAACCTCATTACTTTGTCAGGTATTCTTCTTTTGTTTCGTTTGCAGATCTATTTCTAGATAGTCAAGATTATTACGTGCTAAATCTTTCTCTCTTATGCACAATGAAAATGAAAAACATCTATTGCTTTGAAGAGAAAAGTCTGAAATGTTTGGTTTTAAAATGTGACTGCAATCTTTTAGATTTTATCATGACAGTTCTTTAAATGGTTTATAATTTCTGGTTATAGGCAAATCAAAACACTCTCAAACCAGATCAACTTATCATTTGGGTTCTTTTATAATGTTTCTTAACAGCATTTTGTAAAGGTTATCATATCAATTTCATGAAACTTTTCTTTAAGTTTGTGGGTCATCTTGAAAGCTAAGAGTCTCTTATGTTCCTTACCTGGAATCGTGGGTAACTTCTATTTTGTGCATTATTACATGTTGTCAGTTATTGAGCATTGTTGTTTCAATTGCTTAAAATTTATAGTTACTATACTGGGTATTGTTCATGGAATATCCTCTCAGCTTCTGGGTATATTTGTATGAGGTTTCAATTGCTAAATTTATACTTCATTTGCATTGTTGTTACTACCAGGGTAAAATGGTTATTATTCTTTTTTTTTAAAGATGTGTTCTCATCGTTTTTGAGTAAGCACTGCATATGCAGGCCGCTAGTGAAGAAAAGTTTTGCCACACCTCTATTTTTGGATACTATTGTTCTATCCTTGACAGAAAGAAATAATCCTTCACTCTTGATCACTGCAACACCAAGAACTGTTACTTGACAATTGTACTGTAACCTGAAATCAACCTTGTATAATTTTTGGAAAGTGAAATTCAAGCTATAGTGGTAATACCTTTAAAATGTAATGATGTTTTTCAGTAAAAAGACAAAAACAGAGAGACTAGGGCTCTATCATGACAGAAAAACAAAATTTTAAACAAGGGCATTACTATAAAGATATGCGAAAGTCCATTTTGTTTTTTTGGATGCTGAAAATTTGGAAAACAAAGTGTGTAGTCAGTTTTTTTAGTTTATGTATGGGAAAAGGTTGAAAATCAAAACAGTGAGAAAAGAAAGAAAAGATATATCAATGTAATACAATTTGTGATGAAAAATTGTATTAACACATTAATTAGATCTTTTTCCTCAAGTTGTATCAAGATTCGATAATGGATGGAATCCTGAAGAGTCATTCTTGACTCTTGAGAATTATATACATTATATGTCAAGAGGCACTTGACAGAAAAAGGAGAAACAGAGAGATCCTCTATATTACTGTGTGTTCTATTAAAAATAGATAATGGGTTAGTGCTCCTTGAGATTGGTGTCTCTAAACAGAGGGGTTGGTGCTCCTTGAGTTGGTGCTCAGAAATCAGCCATTGAGGCTTTGTCAAAATAAATTATTGAAATGAAAGCCTGAAAAAGGTAGCAGGTTCAGGAGTGGTTTTTCTACCCCAGGAGGGTTTTCCACTCGGCATATCTTGTGTCTAGTTGTGTCTCTGTGATTCATTTGCTTCAGTAATTTACTGCTTTAAAATTCAATGTTACACTACTCATTTTAGTTTAAATGATTGCATTTGAATAAATGAATGATACTATCATTGATAAATGAGAACATATGTATGGCTCTTTTCAATTTCAGTTAAAATTGTTAAAGAAGTTATAAACACTTATTCACCCCCCCCCCTCTCAGTGTATTTTCACTCCAACAAGTATCTCGCAGTATGATAGTAAAAGGAGCCACTACTATACATTGTCCCCTTCACCCTTTACCGCTATACCTCGGGGGGTCAAGACATAGCTCACAGTAAAGCGGTACACTAAGGAGGAGTACTAAGAATATATCGTGGTACCGCAGGAAAGCAAAAGGTGACCCGCGGTAGAGCGGTATATTGAATATATGTATCAAGGAGACATTGTGGTACCATAGGGGAATGAAAAGTGACATGAGGTAGTGTGGTAAATCAGTTGTTGGGTCATTTAAAGCATACCAATCACATCAATCAACATCGAAATATAAAATTGAGCTCGATACAAAGATTTGAATTGTTTGTATTTATGAGTCAAGAGTAAATGAATCTTGGTGATAAAATACATGAAATAAGTTGAGATTTTCCATTCAGAATAGCTGAAACCGAGTTACAGGCGAGCTCAAAGTGCGGGTGTAAAGGGAATTCTTCAAGGAAAATTATATCATTAGGTAATTTTTTCTCATCACTCTCTATGAATTTCATAAAATGGCACCAAAGAAGGCTGAAGCAGGAGTTAAAAGGGATGAAATCAAAACTAGTATACCCTCCTTGTAGTTCCCATTGCTTTCCTTGTTGCCTGGTTCAGTTGACAAAGGGCCTATAAAGGGTTTTAGAGATTTAGCACAAGCATGTAGAGACTCCATTATTCCTCAATCGGGTTGGAACCTTTATTGGTACTTCTATCAAAATAGGAATGACAAGGTTCTAGCATCAAACCTGTGGACACTTGATTTGGCTAAACTGATTATTCCTAATATTTTCATTGATATTGAGCTAATTAAATCCTTTTCCCATAGCTATCATGCCCCAAACAAAACTGTTAGACTTCCAAATGGTGGGTGCTCAGTTCATGTTACAAGAGATGCCATCATAAAGTGTTTTAACCTGAATAAACAGGTTGTAACAAAGGTAAATTTAGCAAAACTGGAGCAAGAGTATAAGAGGTTGAGAAGAATAGACTGAAGTGATGAGCTCCCCCTACACATGAAGAGGGGTGACAATAAAAAAATACTCTCCATCCCTTCCTCTAAAATAGATCCTTTCCCAGTTTCAAAATTTCAAGTTTATTTTAAAAACACTTATCATGCATTGTGTCAAGTCTTGGGGATAGATGCAGAGGAACATATTTAAGTGGGATTGATGAGAATGGCCATGATAATTCAACACTCTAAGTTAAATATAGAGTTTAATTTTTCATCCATAATTGAGGAGCAAATACATGAGGGTTTGTTACAACTTAAAGAGGCTAAGGCTCCCATTACCTTTAGGAAATATTCTTTGTTGTTTCATTTTATCTTGTACCAGAATGAAATGAAATGGACTAAAAGAATGAAATTGTGTACACAAGAAAATGGAGTAAGAATCCTTGTACAAAATTGGTGTTATATCTAGGATAGAAAATGTACATAATATGATTTTATTGTGTTTCGAGATGATTTTGTTGTTAAGTTGATAGCTGCCCTTGGTTATCCAACACCAAGGTTACCTAAATCATTGATGAAAGTAATGAGGCTTTTAAAATATAAGCCAGACCAGGGTTGTACTCATAATTATGTTGATTGGTTCTTTATTCCACAACACACCATTATCAAAGTATACGGATGCAACCAAGCACCACATATCCTGCCCAAATTTGTACCTACAATGGTATGTTTTTTGGAAATTATGTGGCAGATGCTTTGGATGGAACGTGATTTGATGAGGAATCAAAGGAAAGGAATATTTTTGCCTGATTTAACAGTATTTAAGGAATTGGCCATTGGATTTGATATGCTGGAAGAATTGCAGAGTTTCATGAGGGTTAATGATCCCCTCAAGTCTGGAAAGGAGGGAGTGTGTGACCTTGAGGGTCATATCAACATGATTAGAAGAACCTTGCTGACAAAGAGGGCTATCTCACATGAATTTGAACCTGATGAGGATGTTATCAAAAATTAGGTATATCTTGATGATGTAATACAGACTAGGAAAAGGTGGATAACAATGATGCAATGGGAGAATTGGAAGAAGGAGAAGGATAAAAGTTTCACAAATGGATTTTTGCTGATGAACCCAAACTTCTGAAAAGGATGCAAATGATCCTTGATAAATTTGATGAATTATACAAAATGGCCCAAGATGAGGGGTTGATTCCACTTGCCACACCTCACCAACCACCACATGAAGCTTCCACATCATAGACACCACCCCAATCACCTACACATCCATCTCCTACTCAAGAACCATAGGCCAAGAGATAGAAGACCAAGCCATTGGTTGATTATGACTTAAGTGATGATGAAAAACATGAAGCAGTATTAGCTTTGACTGAGATAAAGGAGACAGTTGAACAATAGAGAAGTCAAATGCCACATGATCCTAAGGTCAGGCTATCAGAGGAGGGAGCTAATGAAATTCAAGAAGATGAGAGGGTATTAGCCTCTCTAAGGTTTATGGAAGATGATATTTTTATTCATACCAATGAATTTAAGGACTTTTGGATTAAGATGAAGATGAAACAATTTGATTAAAGATTGAAAATTAATCTTATAGGAGATGATGAATCAAAGCAAGTTGAGATCTAGACTCAAACATTTGCTGAATTAAATGTTGATAGCATTAATGTCACCACCCAAGTGGCAAGAGAAATGGTATTGAGGAGTGATTTTCTAATTATATCGAGGATGGAGTTGTCTAAATTATTTCTTCTAGACCAAATCATAACACATGATGATCCCATATTAGTAGCAGATTTTGATTCAAAAGAAGGTGTCTCAAGGACAAGGTATAACCCTACTACCCAAACACTTGCTCTGTGGAAAAAATAGAAAAACACAAGGAATCCTCGACTCTTGGATGTAGTGCAGGAAATGAGGAGGTTAGCTAGGGTGAGAACAATGAAAGACATAACTCCCATAGAAGTTGCAACTATGACCATGCATTCTACAATGTTCACTAAAGATATGGTAGAAAATATGGAAAAGAAGATTAATGAATATGAGAAGAGATTAAAATTATCAAATGATGAGGTGAACAAATTGTTTCTTAAGAATGTGAAGCTAAAACAATAGTTGCAACAAGCCACCATAGTGAAAGGGGATGAATTAATTGTTTATCACCAACCTGTCTAGGCTAAAGATCTACATATACAACAAATGAAAGATGAAATTGATAAACTGAAGAAAAATAACATGGAGGATGCCAAGCATCATCTCATGGAGACTCTAAGGAAGATATTAGAGCATAGAGTCAGGATATTGAAGGAGAAGATAATTGGGTTACATGAAAGCTTCAGCAATCTGATTAAATCTTTGGAATAGATAAATGCTAACTCTCCTATCCTTAAAGAGCTCCAAAAGAGATGGTAACCCACCTATCACATACTCACTACTCTATGTAAAGCTAAACAAATGGATCAAGATGCCCCACCAAGGCTCAAACCTATACAATAAATGGTAAAAGGTGTGATTGATCAGTATAAATTTTTGGTGGATATGAGGAAGGAAGTGTAAAGTAGGAGGAGTGCATTTGACTCCATTAAATACACCTTCAGCCCATCAATATTTAAAACTGATAATCAGATAAAAGGTATGGATGAATGGAGAGAAGAATTTTAGCAGATGACTCCTAAATTTTTGACACATATACAAGATGATGGGGAGATCAATCGCAAAATATTCCATACTTTACTTGATGGGATCGTCATACTAGACAGTGGATACACAAAGTTTGTGGTGGATATCAAGAACCTCCTGGATAATAGATGGAAAAGTCACCTTAAAAATTTCGTAGCTACATAAGAATTCAAATGGCTAAGTGATCTGACAATCAATAAGTGGCAAGAAAAATATTTGGGCTCTGATGAAGATTGATTCTATACATTATAAAGAGAAAGTATCATACAGTAAAATATTTTAGCAGGTCTTAGATGACCACGGGCTTTTACTCGAAGATTAACGGATTGATACACATGTTATGATTAGTTTTCCTTAGTTGTGTTTAATTTCAAAATTATGTTTTGTTACCAAAACACATGTCATTTGGTCTAAATCTTGTTGCATGTTGTATATATAAGAGAGACTAGGGCCAAAAGAAGGAGGAGATTAGAGATAGGAGAAAGAAATAGGAGAATAGGGATAGATGGATAACAGAATGTCATCTTAATGCTTACATTTCAAAATACCATGTTGCAAGCATCATTTTGAAGAAGTTAATGAAAGATCTATGATTTTGTGGCATCATATTGGTATCGATTGTTTGTTGAATTAATTGAAAAACATTATCCGGTTGTCTCCAAGGTTGGCATTTCTTTATTATTTAAATTGATATATCAAGGATATTTTCAATTTATCAAGGCATATTTTTTGTTCTTGTGTGTTTCATTTAATTGACTCCTTCAAGGAAGGATTAAATTCTTTTAATTAATCATAGTAATCTGGAAAAGGTCATTTGGATCAATAAGAAGAACTTGGTAATTGCATCCTTACATGTTTATACAAGTTATAGAGCAATATTAGTGTGTCAAATAGTTAGAATTACTGCTAAATACAAGCCATTCACTCTAGATCTTCATTTGAATCAATTTAACCAACAAGGCACTGGTCTTATCCATTTAATAATTTAATTTTATCAAATATGTTTACAAAACCTTACATTTGTTAACTAAATATATTAGGTTTCACCTTGGTATTGCTTATACAATGTATACCAAATTAGGATCACATCTCTCCATTATCAATTGCCATTGTGGATAGATTTCTCAAGTAGGAAACACTTAGTGTAAGTCTGCTTCATTTGCATAGGTGCACCCACCTAGGTTTGGCATAACCTGAAGAGAAGAAGGTTCAAATTCACCAATTAGCCTTGTTCGTTAGCCTAAAACATACCAAGAGCTTGGAAACCTCTTGAGGTTTTCCGGCTAGCATTTTTGAGAACTAACAGATTTGCGACTCTGTTGGGGACTCAAATCTAAATCCAGGCCTTCATCATAGAGTCAATACCTTACATAAGACTTTTCTTGGAACAATGAACTATTAAATTTTCTCTCTTCTCTAAAATTGAGTTGTGACTTTGAAAGAATAATTTCATTGAGACTAATAAAATAAAGTATATATCAAAAAGAACCCACCCTAGAGTTTAGACCATCACAATAGTTGACGACATGCATGGCAGAAGGTCCTTATATAAAGAAGGTCCTAATGATGAAAGTAAATGGACACATAAGAATGATAAGGGTAAGAAGGTGTTTGATGAAATGTGCTTAACAAATAAGGACAAAACATCAAAACCACACTTTGAGATGTATAATCGCTATGATACATTGACAAATGAAAATAGCTCATCTGGAGAACCTCACACTCTTGAAGAAAAGAGGAATCCTTTCTATCAGTCAAACCCTAATAAAAATGAGGAATTCATGGTTGGATTGGAGGCTGAAAGAGGTAGGAGACAACATGAATATGATCAGAAAATGGCATTACTTGAAGGGAATCCAAATGAACTCGGTGATAATGTAGCCTCTGAAGAAAACTATGAATACATGACTCAGGAAGAATTAAATGCACAGTTGGAGTATGAAAGACAAGAAATGGAAAGAAATAAGGTAGAATATAAACATAAGCTCTAAGTGATTAAAGAGCTCTAGGATTTAAGGCTGCAAAAAGCTCAATTTGATACTTAGATAGCTAATCTTCCTAAATTCACACCACCTCATAGGAAAAAGAATACTAATGTGGGACCTTCAAATCCACCAAAGGCACCACAAAATAAATCAGGAAATCAATACAGACCATCATATGCTCCGCCTAAAAATTCATCACAACAACCAAATGCTCAGTCACCCCCTGGTCAACAATATATGCCACCACCCCATGTATAATACAATAATCCATTATACCAATATCAACATCCTCAAAACCCACCTCTTCAACATTACACAACTACAATCAGACAATTTGACCTGGCAGGATTCCAAGTATATCCTTACCCTATGGATAGTAGTTGGAGAGGTCTTGTCCCAAAATTTATAGGAAGTAGTGCAGTCATGGCTAAAGAACATTTAAGGAACTTTAATGTTTTTATTCAATATTTGGATATGTAGTATGAAGATGTACAGATGAGTTTGTTTATGATGTCACTAACTGAAGAAGCTAGAGATTGGTTTAACAATCTACCAACAGCTTATATTGCTTCCATTCAAGAGTTTAATGACTAGTTCTTTGAACAGTATTGGAATCCATGTGCACCAAAGTTTGCTTTGCATGAATTGATAAGTATCTAGAAATATCAGAATGAGTCAATTTATGACTTCAACCAGAGATTCTCCAAATTGGATAATAAGATACCACCTAGGTCCAAATTGGTAGACCTGCAACATTAAGTATTTTCTAAAGATATTTGATCCAAAGACAGGATACGAGCTTAGAAATAAGTTCCCTAGAAATTTAGTCGAAGCTCATAAAATAGCACTGACTATTAAAAACAATAGAAAGGTTGTTGGGACAACTTGTAAAAGAGATAGTTTCAAGGTTCCCCAAATTTTTCAAAATCCTCAGATTAGACAAGAAAAGACATATAGAAATGAAAGGTTGAGGTTGCATGATATGCCTTAAATATGAACTAGAAGGATGGAAAGCTTGTGATGGATAGGCCTAAAAGTAAGGAAACTCTTGATCCTTTGAAGAAGAGAGGAGAATACATGGTAAACAATAATCCTTGGTGTCAAGTTTGCAACTTACCACATTCCCCTGACCATTATGTTGTAGCTCAATCAATATAAGAAAAGGAGATATCAATAGACAATAATGAAGAGGATCATACAATCTATTTAACTTCCCACACCCTCCATCCCATTGAGTAGGGATATTCATCTTCAGAGGAAGGGGGCTATGAGTATGATGTTGATAACCAAAATTACAATGTCCATATGGTAGAACAATAAGTCTTTTCTAATCATGAAGAAAGCAATGATGAATAATGTTCTCTTAGTGCACCATCTCAATCAAGTAAATGCAGTGTTAGAAGACCAACTGAGCAAGTGATTAAGAAATTAACCATTGTTGCAAAAGAATAGGCAAAACGAAAATATCGATTAAGAAACAAAATAGTAAATGAAGATGAGGGTGTTCCAAGAGGGATATTTATGAAAGATAGAGGGACAAAGCGGGGAGTACTAATAAAGGAAAAAAATGAGCAACCTAATAAAAATGAGAAAAAGCATGTCCATAAGGAAGAAAACAAAGAGTTGCATAAATACAAGAAAAAACTTGATCAAATAAGAAAAAAATAAAATGAAGAGAAAAAAGGAGATTCATTGGAGCAAAGGAAGATGATTAAAATAGAAAATGCCTCTTTTGATTTCACACAAGCTTTATCCTAGGTAAAGATGTATGAACCATTACTTGAAATGATGAAAATAAAAGAGTATAGGGATAGTGCCATTCAGTTAATATCTAATTGAAATGATAAAAACACAAACTTTGAGAACAAGGAAACCACTAAGATTAGTAATAAGCAGGAAAAGTTAAATGTTCCAGAGGTTTGTCTAGGTGATGCATTGATAAATCCTCCACAAGTTGATCCATTATTTACCACATTACTCATAAATAACAAGTTGCTAAGAAATTATATATAGATTTAGGTGTTGCTATCAACATCATTCCAGTAGGGGTTATGAAACAACTTGGTATGTGGGTAGACACTACTGGTGGAAAATTCTACGCTATGGATAGTAGGCATGTCCCAATGGTGGGAGTCATGAAAGATTTGGAAGTGAAATTGGTCACTTATCCACAAGCAACTTATAATATTAACATAACTGTGATTGATACACCTCCTCATTTTGGAATGCTCTTGTCAAGGCAATGAACTGCAACAGTTGGAGGAAATGTATAATTTGACCTATCCTATGCCACAATACCAGTAAATGGTGAAGATTTCAAACTATATAGAGAACCAAGGATGAATCATATTGTGGAATATGTGGCTCAAGATTAGTTAAAATTCTTTTGTGATGTAGATTTATGAAGTTTCAGAATAGAGCTTTCCCAGCCTAACCTAGTGAATATTGATCCAATTGATAAACATGTTTCCAAAAATCAGCCTGGTATATGGAAGATGTTTTTTGATGGATCATGTAGCCAGGAAGGCAATGGAGCAGGGGTAGTTTTTATCTCACCAAAGGGTACTACATTCAAGTATTCATTTTTGTTGATGTTTGAATATACAAATAATATAGTAGAGTATGAAGCCCTGCTAATAGGTTTGAATACGATTATCAAACACAAGATCAAATTGCTAACTATTCTTGGAGACTCTAAGTTGATCGTTTCATAAGTCAGGTCAAAATATGCTACAAAAAACAAAAGGTTAAAAAAATATAGAAATTTTGAGTGGGATAAAATTGAATTATTTGATGCTTTTTCCATTGAGTGGATTGACAAGTCCAAGAACTTGATGGCAGATTTCCTAGCCAATTAAGCCCTAAAAAAAAGATGATATCACTCTAGCTGAAGTATCTCAAGTTGAATTCAAAACAAGGCCATCTATCCCTAATAATATCTATATTTGGGAATTTTTCAATGATGACATTGATCTCATAAAGTTTCTCCATTGCATAGACCAGTATGAAGCTCGGGAGATTGAATTTAATGCATTTTTTGAGGAAGTAGATGGAAAATAAACTGTATTTAGAAAAGAAGTTTTGTAGCTTAAAACCAAAAAACTTCCCAAAGGACTTGTGGCACTAAAAAGGGTATATGATGGAAATGATCATTCTCTTATGAAGCAGACACTAGTAAAGAGATCAGATGTTGAAGAAATCAATCTAGGGACTAAGTTAGCACCAAAAAGAGTTTGCATTGGAAAGAAGATAAGTCCAACAATTAGGAAAATGTTGATTGTGTTGTTGAGAAAATACAAGCATGTCTTTGCTTGGTATTATGAGGATCTTAAAGAATATAGAGAAGATCTTTTCCAACATGACACTCCATTAAATCTAGGTGAAAAACCATTTAGACAAAAATAGAGACCCATCAATCAAACTCTAGAGCCTAAAATGCAAGAGGAATTGGCAAAACTCAAGGAAGGAGGTATTATCAAGCCCATTAGACATTCAACATGGGTCTCAAACTTGGTCCCAGTAAGAAATAAAAATGGGGATACTAAACTGTGTGTAGATTAGAAATTTAAATGTTGCCTCCCTTAAAGATAATTACCTGCTCCCAAATATGGAAGCCATATTGCACAAAGTAACAGGATGTGAGTTGTTGTCAATGATGGATGGATATTCTAGGTATAATCAGGTCAAATTTAAAGAGTCTGAGCAATACAAGGCAGCCTTTACTATGCCATGGGGGAAATATATCTATGTGAGAATTCCATTTGGTCTCACAACTGCAGGGGAAACTTTCCAAAGAGCCATGGATGTGGCATTTGTAGATTGAATCAATGTTATAATGGTAGTGTATTAGGATGACCTCACTGCTTATTCCAAAAGGGTAGAAGACCATGTAGAATACTTGGAGAGAATATTCATTAGGCTTTGGAATATGGTATGAGTCTCAATCCTAAGAAATGTCACTTTTTTGTCACAAAGGGTAATCTTTTGGGACATATTGTATGAAAAGATTGAATTAGAATAGACCTTGAAAGAGTAGAATCCATATACAAAATCCCCATTTCCAAAACTGTTAATCCATTCAATCATATTTTGGAAAAATTAACTTTGTTAGGAGATTTGTGTCAAATTTTGCTGAAATTATTAAACCTATATCCAAAATGTTGAAGAAGGGAGAAAAAATAGATTCGAGTGGAGAAGCCCTCGAAGCTTTTATATCCATCAAGAAAGCCATCAAAGAAGCCCCTATTCTAAAATCACCTGATTTTGCAAATCCCTTACAAATATTTTCATTTGCCTCATTCCACACCATAGCAGCTATTATGTTACAAAAGAATGATGAAGGGTATGAGCAACTTGTATCATTTTTTAGCAAATCATTGCAAGGGTCAGAATTAAAGTATGATATTATGGAGAAACAAGCTTATGCATTGGTCAAAGCAACAAAATATTTTAGACCATATTTAGTTGGAGCCAAAGAAATTGCATATGTATCACATGTAGCTATGAAAGATATCTTGGTACAGACAGAGGTGATAGGGAAGAGATGTAGATGGATCAATAAGATCCAAGAATTTAATATGGAAATTCAAATTACCAAGTTAGTAAGGGGATAGAGTTTAGCCAAACTAATGGTAGAAGAAAACATTAAAGCTAACCAAATCTGTAATGTGGAAAATGAGGATGGTACAGTTGCAAGCATTGAACATACTCCTTGGCACATAAACATAGTGTATTATCACATATGCATGAAGTGCCCTGAAGGATTGAAAGATAATCAGAAGAGAACACTAAATTTGCAAGCATCCAAGTAAGTATTCATAGAAGGAGGTATGGTTTGGAAAAATAGGGATGGAATGCTATTTTTGTGTCTAGATGAATCACAAACAAAACATATCTTGAGGGAGTTGCATGAAGGAGTGTGTGGAGGTCATTATTCTACCAAAACTACTACACATAATATTATCAGGGCGGGCTATTATTGGCCTAAGGTTTTTGTTGATGGGTGTTTTTGCAGACTTTCTCAACATAGGTAATGCACAGGTGCATCACCTCTCTTGAAAGGAAATATCCAACAAGTTGTTGAAAATAACCCCAAAGTCTCTCGGGTGTCAAGTCATGACTTGCATAGGATACCTCAATTGATGTTTGTTGTGATTTTGTTGATAATCACAGGGAAAAATTATGTGAGTTAAGCTGGAAGGGGAATCAGATCTGCAAATAGAGTTTCTGAGGTGGGGAAGTTACTGTACATTTGCTACAGGTTCAAACAGCAATTTTAAACTCCATTTTTGACTTGAGATTCGGCTTTACAATGTGCAATAAACTTTAGCATAGGTCACTTGTTAAAAAAGGAAAAAAGGGCAGGGAAGAGAGAGGGTTCCTGGACCTACAACTATCAATGAATAGTGATCATGGAGATCTTTATTGTGGAAAGATTCCTTAGAAAAAAAATCCACTTAACCAAAAATCTCACAGTCTCATGCAATCTATGCTATCTTCTAAGGACTACAGATATTTCACCATTCATTCACCATACATATGCATGAACAAAGGTAAAGATTTAAAAGCATCTTCAAATCAAGGTCCAAACTAACTTTACATAGCCATCTACCAGCAGCAAACAACCAAAAGTATGGACAAGGAGGGCATCTAAACAACAGAAATCTTCATAACCAAGAAACAACATCACTAAATTTACCAAAGTTAACTGAAAGGAAACTAGAACAGCAAAGCAAATTCAACTAAATCATCCAACTATGAGAGAAGATTCATGAAACATGAGAATAAATCCATAAATACACCAAAATCAATGTATTTCTATTACAATTTTTGCAGCATTCCTTTACAACAACTCAACTCTCCTTGAAAATGAGAGGATACCCCCTATTTATAGTGACCCAAAAGTAGAACATGTGGCCAAGATTGATTTACTTTTGTGTGGCCACAATTCACTATAAACTAGGGTTCTACCTACCCCCCAATATATTACATTTTTAAAATACATTTCATCCATATCCCTATTTTGTCTTCTAGTGGCAGTATTGTAGCATTTTTGTCCATTTGTTTATTGCTCTTTGTTGCAGCTATTCCTTTAGAAATTCTTCATCAATAATAGGGTTGCCCTCCTACTTCTTCGAAACTACATACTCCATGAATTTCAAGATCACCGGCTAGAGCTTGTCAACCTCAATGATGTTGGATCTCAGCACTTGGTAGCTCCACTCTTTGGAATTGTTAACAAGCTTCTACCAGTCCTCCTCATACTTGGGAATGTGGTATCTGAATAGCTCGGGCAGCAAAGCTTATAAAATCTATAGTAATTTCGGTTGACATCTTGTCTTCCATCCTCTTTCAAGAGTGAGGCTTTATACTTTCTGGATTGATCTTGACAGTGGGCACTTCATACCTTGTCATAACCTTCAGGTATCAGAAGAAATCTTCTCTAGCTTCCTTGGCCCATTCAACATCCGGATTTACTCGCGCAAGTACCTATTCCAACCTTTCCTTCTACTGATTGAAGTTTCATTTCCACACATCCATTAGTCAATGGTCATCGTCTTTGAAGGAAAATTCCTTTTCCCAAATTTCACTTGGCAGCTCAAGGATAGCCTCAATTTTTGGTTAAGCAACCCCATACTTCTTTGAGAACTCAATGTAGATTCTCCTCACACCTTCAAGAGATGTTTGCTCAATCTCTAGATTCTCATAGTTCTCAGTCTCTCCTTCAGATTTATCCTCTTCCTTACCTTCCCGCCCGTCATGAGGGAACACCCCTTCATCATTCCCAGGTGCATGGTCTCATTTTTTCATTGGAGACTTATAACACTTCATCCTCATGGAAACAATCTCTTCTTCACCAATAGGTTGTTTTTCAGCCTCCTTGTCTTCAATTTCCTTGATTTGCCTAGCCCACTCAGCATCGAGCTCGGGATCAGCTATCTCTTCAATTATCTTTGTGTCTTCACTCTCATCACTAGAGCACTTATAGGCGACCTCATCAATTACTCGATGCTCATATATTGGGTGCTCATGATAGTCAAATGCCTCCTCTTCCAATCTCTTAGTTGATTCTGCTTGTTGTCGGCGATCCAACTCCTTAGAAATTTGCATGGTGGCTTCCATTGTTGGCAGCTCGTTAGGAGGAGGAACTGGAATGATAATTATTTCTTGAGCCATCACAACTTGTACTATCATATTTGCAAACATTTTTGAGAGCTTGGAGGGCACATTTTGCATGTATTTCATGAAGGATTTCGGAAGGGTAAGGGCAGGCATTACGGTTGCAGTAGTGGTTGCAGGAAGAGAAAAGGAAGGAGACATGGAAGATGAAGAAATGGGTGAGGCAGTGGTGGAGGAAAAATCAACCGATACTACATGCGGGATGGGAGAAGTAGAAGCAAGATGGATGGAAATGTCCACCGCAGGCGGAGAGGATGCAACTACTGCATGTTGGATAGGAGTGGTGGTAATAATAGTGGTTGCGGTAGTAGATGAAATAAGTGAAGACTTTGGCTGAATAGCCTCCATCTCCTCTCCCTCATGGAGTGGATCTTCTTGGATTATTGGCATTTTGGTGATGTTTCTCGTTTGCTTGTGTTTCTTGGGAGGTTCACCCTCCAAGGCCTTCCTAACGTACACCTTTGGGTCAGACTGTTGCTCTTCAATCTCCTTTCTTTTCTTCAAATAAACTAATGGAGGGGACATACATTTTTCTCCCGTTGATGTAGTAGCTTCCCCACCACCTGAACCACTTGGCTCACTCTCAAGCCCCTTGAATGTCAAGACAACCCTTTATTTCTTTAATTGAGCAACTTGTTCATCTATCCATGACTTTGTTTGAGCCTCAATAGGCCTAGTAAGTATTACAAGTTCATCAACCTTCGGCTCATCCCAATCAATCATTGGAAGTGGTAGATTGGTGACGGTGTTGTACCTGGGGTTGATTACAGTGCTTTCATCTTCCTCAAGCTGATCGGGCATCGAGAACAAATTCACCCTTTTTCACAAAGTATGCGGTCATCCACATATAGTGCCTTAGTCACACTTCAAGTTCATCCTTATAATCTACCCAGAAATCCTCAACATTATGGAGGTGGGCATACTCCTATCCAATTTCTTTTCTGACATGGTTGTATGGGTCCATTTGTGGCCTGGTCATGTGAAATTTGAAGTGATATTCCGCTAGTTCCTTCTCTAATTTGCAAGCACTTTGGGAAGTATAAATCTCATACATCCCTTGGTCGAGTGTAAGGGTATAAGGGATCCCTACTAGATGCTTGCTACTCATAATGGTGTGAATGTTGCACAGCTTTCAAGAGAGTTCCAACTATATAATACAGTCATTAGGGTACCAAGGCAGCTTGTTTGGCCTTTGTGAGAAGCCATGGGTGCGGATGTATGTGAAATTGGGGTAC
Source organism: Sequoiadendron giganteum (assembly GCA_007115665.2). Taxonomy (NCBI): domain Eukaryota; kingdom Viridiplantae; phylum Streptophyta; class Pinopsida; order Cupressales; family Cupressaceae; genus Sequoiadendron; species Sequoiadendron giganteum. The sequence goes on along the minus strand of CM021105.1, from coordinate 403,665,801 downwards.
TAGATAAATAGTAAGGCATATTTTTTTAGAAACACTTGAGCACTGGGGGAGACCCTTCTCTCAAAATATCCCTCGAGCAACCTGATGATGTAAGAAATGAATGCATCATTTACTCTACAATAATCCCTTTTGAAATTTCTCAGTTATAGCTGAGGGTACTTGTCGAAAGCCTTCAATTCTGTACCAAGAACTTTGTTTAGAACTTTGAATAACCCTTTATAATGCCTCTTATCGGCCAGTGAGTATACCAGGTAAGAGGTCATGTAGAACTTGGATGTCTTCTTGATGCTCATGAATTGATCATGAAAGTGGTCACTGATTATTCCTCCCTAGTAGAATGTAGTGTCCTTTCCATGAAGAATGTGCTCGATAAAATAAAACATCCATTCTTGAAAATACACCGCATAAGGGAGGCCCATTACTCTACTCAACATGGTGATCAAATCATGGTAGTCGTCAAAAAAAATTCTACAAAAGACTTCTTGGGGAACCTTTGCAGTGCTACCCCATTTGTCCTTCAGCCAATACTGATTTATAAGCTTCTTGCATCTTATGGGGTCCTCATCCCACATTTCTTTACATTCCTAAATAGTAGGCAACTCCATCTTTATGAAGACAAGAATGTGGAAGGTTATTTTTATTCTTGATGGTGGGATGTTGGCCAAGATGTTTCCATCCCTATCAACAATAGTCCTTGTTTGTGGCTGATATGCCTCTCTATAGGCCATTACCAGCTCAGGGGCAATCAAGGTGGGAGGGAAACCCACAACCTTGGCTATTTCGTTGCTCCTGATGAGTCTTGCATTATCTGTTTTGGGGCTTATTCTAACCCTTTGGATGAACTCATCAATATCAACATGCCCAATATTTGTGTCAACAATGTCTTTCCACTTGGTTATGACCCTAGAGTGCAACAACACTCCCTGAAATTGGTACTTCATCTAGTCTTTATCCTCCTTGCCTCAAGGATCTTTAACAATTCTCTTTCCTTTGTCCTTGGCTGCTCCTAAAGTTTTTGCACCTGATTCCATATATCCTGCACATGGAGGTCAAAGTTAAGTACAATCTTTGCATGATGATATAAATGGTTCGTCAAATCCCTACAAAAAAAGGTCAAATTAAATAATATATCTTTCAAATGTCTTATCACTTAATTGATTTTTTCACCAAAGGTTCCCCAGAAGGTAAATGAATGACCCAGGCACCAAAGGCTAGAATTCCCCTATCAAAATGTTGTTCTGGAGGACGAACAGAGTGTGAAGACCTTGATGACTTCCCACGACCTTGGATTTGGATAATGAAGGGCCCATGGGGAAGGTGATCACATTTTAGCACGTGGTTCATTATCTGTTTTTAGATTGGAGGTCATCTAGGTCACCATCAAGGCATCCAGGGTCAAACCAAAGGAAGGCTACCAAGTGTTAGTTATTTGAGACAGCATTGGAGAAACGACATTCTAGAGGAGGAGTTCCAAAGTCCAGAACCTGGGAGACTGAAGGCCTCGAAACCATGCCTTAGGAATTTTAGTCGTTGGAGAGCCCGAACCGTGAGGGCCGAGAAGCCACTACGTGATAGCCATAAGAAACGGTGAAATGGGGACGAAAGTCTGGGACCTGATGGTCCAAGCCCAAGAAGAGATTTCGCCCTGCGACTTCATCTACCAAAACTTGGGAGAGATTGGGATGCCAGGTTCCGGAGGTCAGAAGGATGGTTTAAAATTTATGTTTGGGACGACCGAGACAGGACAGAGTTCTGATGGCAGAAGCCTGGTGGATGCGGTCCAACGAAGGCGAGGACTTAAAGATTTTTGTTAAATAATTTGGCAGGGAAGCACTCAGGACCCAAAGAGTCGAAAGGTGGTCACTTGATGGGCGAAATGAAATAGCAGAACGACAACGGCTGCCCGTGGATGGAATTCCACAGATTGGGACTCAAGAGATGCTTGGAGGTGGAGGCTTCGTCGAAGGTCTCACGTCAAATGATGAGTCAAGGTCTGAGACCCGGATGGGCGAGGTGAGAACGTCATTTGAAACAATGAAGGTGAAGCAACAATCTGAAGGCGGAGTCCTGGATGCTGGAATCCACGAGACGTTTCACCATTTGAGGTAAGTTTTTTGTCTAAAGTTGTAATGGCAGTTGAAGGTCTCAGGCCTAGAGGGCACGATTGCTCAGTTCAAAGAACAACGATGGGAAGACTAGGTTTTGATTTTGATTTTGAAAGCTTTGGAGGGATGTCTTAGAGATTTTAGCATGTGGGTTTTTTGGCAAGGGGTTCCCTCTATCAGATTCACACAAAATTTTTCCTTCTTATCCATCATGTAAACATTAAATCATGAAAATACACAACAGGTTGTTGGACGGCAAACATACCTCACAGACCCAAAGAATGGCAATGTTGGATCCTCAAAGAATGGTGAAGGGATGGCTCTAGCATGAAAGGGGTGATGGCACTACACTTCTCTGGAATTCTTGACATGTGAAAATGACATGTAGGACCCAATATTTATACCCCTAATCGCAATTAATGTCCCTAATAAATGCAAGTATGGTGGTCGGTGAGATTGGTGGATTCAAATTAAAGACGGTGGCAGGAAGTCTGGAGCTCGAGGTTCGGAGCAACATGAGGGAAATTTCATCCAAAAACTCGTCAAGTAGGAATCCAATGGCCAAGCAGGAATCAAGGTCTGAAGGGCAGAAGGATATTGGCCGACAGTCATCCAAAATGGCAAAGACCAGAAGGAAATAAGGGCAGGGAAACCCGAAGGGTAGAGCCCGGAGGGTGCGATGGAATTCCAGTTTACACACAACTTACCGGACAGAAATCTCAAAGTTGGGGTCCGAGAGCCAGGGAGGCACGGAGCGAAAGCCTTCTGAAAAGGAAATACAGATAAGGAAACCCGAGAGGGGAATCCCGATGGTCTGGGCCCGAGAGGCTCCACAGACGCCAACAAAAGGTTTTGTTAAGGAAGCCTCGGGACTTCAACAAATTTTGATGGGAACTTCATGGTCAACCTAAGATGAGACTTGAGAAACATGTTGACCATTACAGACACCAAAATGAGGGCACACAAAATGAGGCAACCACAAAATGACCTAGTAGGGAAAAAGAAAGAGGGTCCCCATTCTAAACGGGGCGTATCTACTATAGGCACAACAAATGACGACTTTGTTGGGAGAACGCTCCTAGCGTTCAAGGATAAACATTCATTTTGAACCCAAAATCTCTAGTTTTGCAAACCAGAAGCCGATTTCCAAGGTTGAACTAAGAACAAGTTAAGGAGAAGAACCAAGGTTAAATCACACCACGGTGTCATCATGGATGTGTGTACATGGTGATTTCATTTCCTTTCCTCAAAAATCATGCGAACAACCACTGATTGGGAGGGACAAGCTACATAATTTGTCTAACCCCAAAAGTAACCTGGAAATTGCTTCACTGCCAGTCAGGCACCCATAGCCCTGATGGAGTTGTCGTTGTGGCCCCATGAACATAGCTCTACTGCCAGCCAAGCATTCATAGCCCAGTAGAGATATTCGTACACCCATATGGTTGCATGATTTTGTATTTTATTTGCTTTTCCAAAATATTGTTTTGTAGTTATTTTTTTTCTTTTCCTCAACCGTTCAAGCACTGAAGCTTACAGTGGCCTTGGGAATCATAGTGGTCACTAGAGTAGACTTTAGATTTTTCACTTGTCCAGCCCTCCCAGCGATCGCCACACAATTCTTCGAAAACCTTTAAAGTGTGTTTCATGTTTGATCCATGACAAACACAGGAGATTAAAACAAGGGTACAATCCTAGATTATTCTAGAGTTCAAAAGAGGAAACCAATGCTTAGGGCCTTTTAGGGATCAATAGTGGGGAATGAAGGTTTATCTAGATAACCAAAACAAGAGCAGGCCATGGAGTGAACCGTTCGTCGAACCAAGCACAACCACAGTAGCGAAACAAGGAGACACTATTCAAGGTCAAAACAAAACTATCAAGAAACAGGAAAAACAAAACAAAAAAGGAAAGAAAAGCAAGGAAACCTATCCTAACCTATATACAAGTATTTACATGATTAGCTCCATGAGAATCTAGGCTTGGAAGTAATGTTTAATATGTTGCCCATTGATGGGAAACGCGACGTCCTTACCAGTTAAAGTCTTTAAACAAAAATATTTATCTCCAAGAATTTTAGAAACCTGAAAGGGGCCAAGCCAAAGCTTGTTGAACTTGTTGTGTCCCCCTTTCTTTTCGTGGGAATTGTCCCAATATAGGACTAGATTTGAAATTCAGAAGGCCTTGATTTTGGCTCGAAAATCAAACCATCTTTTGACTACGCCCTGATGTTTGGAAAAAATTTCTATTGCACGATCTCGTACCTCTTATAAATGTAATAGCTCAGCCAGGCGAGCTTATCTATGATCCCCTCCTTCTTAAAAATCATTGATGAACTAGAGGGTAGGGATTTTCAAGTGTATCAGGAAAATAGGTTCCAAGCCATAAATGAGGTGGTAAGGGGAATCTCTGAGGGCAGCCTTATAGTGGGTGCAATTTGTCCAAAGGGAAAAATGGAGTTGGGTATGCCAATCCTTGGGATTCCTATCAAGCAATTTTTTTATTATGGTAATCAGGTTCTTGTTGGTGGATTCGACAAGGCCATTGCCTTGGGGATAGTAGCTAGAGGATAATTTGACTGCAATGCCATATTCGAAGGCCCAACTAGTGAATTTTAATGATGCAAATGTAGGACCATTATCACATACTAATGCATAAGGACAACTAAAACAGTTCAAAATAAAACTTTCCAGAAAATTAGTTACTACCTCCATTGTGCATTGCCTACATGCAATTGCTTTTGTCCATCTAGTGCAATAATTAGAAGCAGATAGAATGTACCTGTGTCTTGGAGATGATGGAGGGCTTACCAGACCAATGAAGTTGAGACCCCATTGTGCGAATGGCCTTACCTCTAGGACTGGTTGTAACGGGATAGAAATATTATTCTCTCTGGTCATCGCGATCTGGCATACATGGCAAGTGCAGATGTGGTTGTGGGAATTCTTGAAGGTCATAGGCCAATAATACTTTTCCCTCAGTATTTGATGTGTTGTAGATAAGCCGAAACCATGGTCCATGCCAAATTTGTTCAGGACACAATCTGCTTCTTCCTTACCAAGGCATCTCAGGTATATACCTTCATGATTCCTCTTATACAATATGGACCCTTGAAACATGTAGCTACTTCTTTTCATTCTAAGTGCATGCTTCTAGACTCCCTACAAGCGAGGAAAACATTTATGATTTAGCAGATAATACACTATGGATCGTACCAATCTCCTGGAGAGACATCCTCCAACTGGTATTGTTGCACTATGAGTTCAGGCCCAGCCTCAATAACTGCTTCTACCATCATTCTGATAAGTTCCTTCCCTCTCCCCAATCTCATTGGTTGGATTTCCATATCATACTCCTACAGCAATGTGATCAATTTTTCTCTTTGTTATCCCAACTCATTCAACGTAAGCAATGTCTTTACTACTGGGTCTAGAACTATGGTGAATACTTTGTTGCGCAAGATATAATGCCTAAACTTATTTAATCCTCTAACAAGGGCATAGGCTAATTTTTCTATGTTGTGGTAGCGCAGCTTGGCATCTTCGAAGGGGTACTCATGAAGGTGATTGGATGCTCGTTCCCCTCATCATCCTTTTGTGTCAGGATGCTAGCAGATGAATGGTCTGAAGAGAATGAATAGATGTAGAAAGGCTTCAGATAGTTCAAGCTAACTAACACCGGTGCCTCAACAATCACTTATTTAATTTCTCCAAATGCTTGCTTCACCTTAGAATCCCACTCGATCTTGGCATCTTGCTTTAACATAGCATTGAGCAGTTTGACGATTTCGGCAAAGCCTGTTATAAACTTACAGACAAAGTTGATCTTTCCAAAGAAAGATTTCAACTCCTTGTTGCCTGGCAGTTGAATCCTCATGATGGATTGAATACGTTCAGGATCAATGGAGATCCCTTTTTTTGATAAGACATGCCCCAGCAGCTTTCCCTTAGTTACCTCGAAGATGCATTTCTTCGAATTAAGAGAAACCCCAAATTCGTGGCATCTTCAAAAAACTTTGCACAAATCAGCAACATGATCATCTCGTTGTTTTGAGAACACTATTAAATCATCCATGTAGATGATTATGCACTTTTTGATCAGGTCTTTGAATGAAATATCCATCGCGCATTGAAAGGTGGTGTCGGCGTTGATGAGCCCGAAAGGCATCCGTCTATAGGAAAATGTGCCCCACTTGGTTGTGAACATTGTTTTGTATCGGTCTTCATATTGCACCATGACTTGATTATACCTTGAATACCCATCCAACAAGGACATCATATGAGAACCATTTACTATATGTAGTACCTCATCCAATGATGACAATGGATAGTTATCCTTTTCTAAAGCTCTATTCAGATTGTGGAAATCAATGCACAATCTGATCTCTTCATTTTTTTTCTTATTGTGACCAAGTTGGCAACCGAGGTGGAGTGTCGAACCCAGAAGATAATCCTAGTGGATAGCAATTTTTGTACTTCCTTGTATATAATTGGTTCCAATAAAGCATTGATAGGGTGTTGTCACTGTTGAAATGGTCTCGCATCTAGCCTGAGAGGGATGGTATGGGTGATAATTGATGTATCATATGTTTTGAGATCCTCATAGCTCCAAGCAATGACATTGCGTTACTTCCACAAAGCATCAACTATACCCTTTCTTTCCTCAGGTGTGCACACCTTGCCAATAAATACTTTCTTTGCATCCCCATCCATTCTGAGGTTGTAGGTGTCACACTAGCCATTGATAACGTCTTTCTTGGCCTGTTGATCTTGATCTCTGATTTGATCTAGATCAGATATGCATTTGATTTGACCATCCCTCTCAGGATAGTGTTGGTCTTGAGATTGATGACCCCCTCTATATCAAGTTCGGCCTCCTGAGGCTTAGCCTCATCAATTATCTAGGCAGAAAACACATCAGAACTGGTAATGAAGTCCAAGATGTATTTATCATCATTAAACAGCTGAAAATTGGCTACGTTGTCTAGTATGGATGGAATGGAGGTGAGCTCGAATGTAAACCTTTTAAGGCCAGACAATGACAATGGTTGCAAGGTACTAGTCACCTAGGCTAAGGCATTGGCGGTGTGATTTTGAGAGCGTGGGATCAGCTGGATATTACAAGTGTCTAACCCTTCTATTAGATCCCATAACCTATGCCTATAATTAGTGAGTCTTTGGTCATAACAAGAATAGAGCTTTCTTACTTATTTTATGACCAATTTTGAATCCCCGAGGACTTGCAACATTTTAACACCCTTTCTTAATTCCATAAGAAGCCCCAAGACCAAAGCCTCATATTCCGCTACATTATTAGTGCAATAAAATTGAAGCCTATGAGCAGAAAAATATGACTTACCCCTCAGACTGATCAGCTCAAAGTCGGCTTCAGCCCCATGCTTAGACTTGGACCTGTCAAAGCACAGCGTCCAAAACCCAAGAGAGTCCTTGACCCTAGAATCAGTAGATCTGATTTCTGACTTTGATGGTGGCCTCATTTCAACAACCTTTTGAGGAGGTGTAGGTTTTGAACATGTATGTTATAGTGTTGTTGGTCGGGCTCTCTCCTCTAGAGTGATTCATCTTTTGATATGCTCAATTGTTGTTTGACATAAACAACATTCAAATTCGGAATGGGTGGAATTATGTACCCTGCACCAACTAGGAAACAAGAGCTCTTGAAAATTCATTTTGGATCCCAAATTGAGCTGGTCATGTACACATTTTTCCATGAAATCTTGGAAACCATCCAGCAATCCAAGATTACCATCCTTGCATGATTCCTCATCATTCGATTTTATCATCTTTTCTGTGTTGTGAGGGGTACAAGCCAAGTTGGCAGGTGGACTGCACAACACAAGAAGGAATTCCCTTGTTTCATCTTCTCCCAAGAATTCTTGTTCTACAGAATATAACACCAGAGAATAATTCCCCAATTCCATTTTAGCAAACAACACCTCATTGGTGTTATTGTATTTCATGATCATGAACCTCATGTGCAGCTCCTGATCAATTTGAATCTGATTAGGCATCCCTTTCCATGGCAACCACAAATGAGAGTAGTCAGTTAAGACGTATCCATTCAATGCCTTTAGGAAATCCCTTCCTAAAATTATGCCATAAGTGTTTGGGATATCAACAACTTGGATGTCAATAGTTTGTTGAATTATGTGATTAGCAGCAATTTGCATGGGTATTCTATTAATTCCACCAACTATGTTGATCTCAATCTTATCAAGCTGCGTCACTTTACGTCGGGAGGGAGTTGGGACTATTCCCAAATCTTTGCACACACTTAGGGGCATGACATTAGTGGAAGCTCTCGAGTCGAGCAAGCAATTATGGAGGTTCTTCCCAAACACATGAATGGTGGTCAGGAAGGACGGAGTTTCAAAATTCCCTTGAAACATCCACTTGGGTGACTTGGCCCTTATCCTTATCGTTACCCTTGTTTTGGGTTAGTGTCTAATCAGTTTGTTTGTTGGACTACCTATCTGGCTGCTAATTTGTAGGCAGATCAGCCTGTTTATTGGAAATTTGTCGCACAACTGGTTCATTTTGTTGATCATTAAAGGAAACCTTCTTTGAAGGCAATTCTTGAGTCGACCCGATGGATGGAGTCCCATTTATCATTCTAAAGAAGGAATTTCTTATGGCTAGCACCTTGAGTAGCTCAAAGGCGGACACACTTAGTGTAACCTTCTTAAATTCCTCCATAATATACTCTCCCATTTGTTTGAATTCTTCATCATAAGCAATATTTTGAGAGGAGCTAGCGGTATTCTGGAAGGAGCTAGTGGGGTATTTTGGTTTTGGTTTTGTTGTCTACTTTTTTTAAAGTACCATGTGGGGACTTGAGGATATCCCGGATTTTTGCTAGCATTTGGGTTAGGAGGGGTACTAAAATTATTAGGCAGAGTGGAGGTCATAAAAGGACCACCATCTTGTCTATTCCTAAGGTTGTAGGGGGTAGTTCGTTGGTAAAACATTTGGACTTCATCTTCCCTAGGCTATTCCTCATCCTTAGGACCATTGTCTACTGAATCAAAAAGCTAAGCGAAAGGGCTTTCAAAACTTACCTCTTATGCTTTATTGTTGTTGCTCGTGTTGGCGCCTTCCTGCTCTGGCATGTTGCACTCAACCTTTGGGAAAGGAGCTTGGTTGACCACCAGCACAAGGGAATCATATGGTTCGGAGGGAATGATGTCTCTGCATCCCGAGTTGTCCACAACATTTTGAAATTCAACCTAAAAATATTCAACAGTCGTCTGGAATTCTGGACAATCCAATTCAGAATATCGACTTATTTTGTGTATACAACACTAGCCGGATAAAGTTGCCTCGGCCAAGTGGACTCCACTTGTAGTCTTGTCATTGTTGCTAGGCTGATCGAGGGCAATGGGAACACCACCATTATTGGGCCTCGTGTTCCATGTTCGGTTCTGCTTAGGGAAAGGCCTTCTATCGAAGTTTTGTCCCGAATTTTGATTCCTATCATAATTCTACCCAAACGAAGTGATGGCATCATAGTTATCCTGATTCTCGTGGTTGTCACGACTATCATGGTTGAGGTTAGCTTGGATACTCTTCTAAAAATCCTATAGCTAATTGTTTTGATTTCTCAAATGCATCATCTTTGTAGACATTTTCTTGAGTTCATCGTTCCGATCATTTTCTATGTTGTTTGGTTATGGAGTAGCATTCTGGAGGAACACCACCTAAGCCACTAGTTGATTTTGGTGAGCAGGCAGAAATTCAGATGCTTGGAGATATGTCAGTACTTGGGGCGGTTGAGAATGGACTTGCTACTATTGGGGCAGCAAAAAGTGAGGAACCGAGGATGCATGATTCACTGGTTGTTTAGGGTGTGGCACTATGGGCAACTACGGTACCGGGTTCATGAGGAGCATGTGATGTTGCAAAGCTTGAGTGAGCCCATAAATCCATGAAGGATGAGCGACCTACCCCAAAGAGGGAAATGGACTGGAATTTTTTTGTCCCAAGTCCATGCTAGCAATGACGGCCTCTAAGTATGCATCTACCAATCTAGCGGGTGGTGGTTGCATCCTCTTTATTAATGCTACAGTAAGATTGTCCAATGTTGCATAATAGATAGGTAAAACAACAACATCATTGAACACATATGGGTCCTGCAGTCGATTATATACTCTATGGAATCGATCATTAAAGGAGTTGATCGGTTTGCTGACCTTCCTTTGACATAAAATGTCGATACAACTCTATAGGATTGATTGGATTTTTGAACTTTTGTAGGCAAGCATTCTTCAGAAGGTCCCATGTGTTGATAGTTCATGTCGATAATTTGACATACCAGTAGAAGGCTTCCTCCCCTAGGGAGTAGGGAAAGAGCTAGCAAGCCACATCTTCATGTATGATCTGCATAGTCTTCAAAATGATCTCAAAAATCTTGACATGCTCATCAATTGTCCTCTGCGGATCCCGAGGATTGAATTTTGTGCAAAAACTCAGGATTATTTGGCATGTCATGATAGAGGTTGAAGGCCAAAGGAGATGGATTGTTACCCAACCACACTATCGGAGGGGGTGGTGGAGGTGGTTGTGCCAGATTGGCTTGTGACTACAAAGGGGTAGCAGCGGTTGACGAAACAAATTCTGAAAATGGGACTACATTGGGCTAGAAGGCAACGTCTAGCCCTTGGGAGGTGGCAGCCTGGAAGGTTGTTTGGAGTGGGTGAGCAGGAGAAAATGCTACTAAGAATGAAGGAGAAGATGGTGGTGAATGGATAGAAGAGGAGGATGATGGTGAAAGCGAAATGGGATGGTCGGATATGTTGGAGATGGAGGCTTCCCCTTTCTTAGCTCTCTTAGCTCTGATAGGGGGTGGTAGCTCTTAGAACTCCCCTTTGTTTGGTGTAGACCTTAGTATTTTGTAAAATCTCTCAGCGGATAAAGACTCATTTCGATCCAGCTTAGCCCTCAAAAATCCCTCCTTCTAGTGCTAGTTATGTTGATGGGTGTTTTTGCACACTTTCTCAACATAGGTAATGCATAGGTGTATCACCTCTCTTGAAAGGAAATATCCAAGTCGTTGAAAATAACCCCAAGGTCTCTCAAGTGTCAGGTCATGACTTGCATAGGATACCTCAGTTGATGTTTGTTGTGATTTTATTGATAATCACAGGGCAGACTTATGTGAGTTAAGTTGGAAGGGGAATCAGATCTGCAAATGGATTTTCTGAGGTGGGGAAGTTACTGTATGTTTGTTGTGGGTTCAAACAATTATTTCAAACTCCATTTCTAACTTGAGATTCGGCTTTACAATGTGCAATAAACCTTAGCATAGGTCACTTCTTAAAAAAAGGAAAAAAAAGGCAGGGAAGAGAGAGGGTTCCTGGACCTGCAACTACCAATGAACAATGATCACGGAGGTCTCTACTATGGATAGCTTCCTTAGAACAAAATTCCACTTAACTAGAAATCTTAGTCTCATGAAATATGTGCTATCTTATAAGGACTATGGATATTTTACCATTCATTCACCATACATATGCATGAACAAAGGTAAATATTTAAAAGCAGCTTCAAATCAACGTCCAGACTAACTTTATGTTGCCATCTACTAGCAGCAAACAGCCAAAAGTATGGACAAGGAGGGCATCTACACAGAAAAAATCTTCATAACCAAGAAACAACATCACTAAATTTACCAAAGCTAACTGAAAGGAAACTAGAACAACAAAGAAAATTCAACTAAATCATCCAACTATGAGAGAAGAATCATGAAACATGAAAAGAAATCCAGAAATGCACAAAATCAATGTATTTCTATTGCAATTTTTGCAGCATGCCTTTACAACAACTCAACTCTCCTTGAAAATGAGAGGAAACCCCCTATTTATGGTGTCCCAAAAGTAGAACATGTGACCAATATTGATTTACATTTGTGTGGCCACAATTCACTATAAACTAGGGTTCTACCTACCCCCCAATATATTACATTTTGTCCATATCCCTGTTTTGTCTTCTAGTGGCAGTATTGTAGCATTTTTTTCCTTTTTTTGATTTCTCTTTGTTGCAGCTATTCCTTTAAAAATTCTTCATCAATAATAGGGTTGCCCTCCTGCTTCTTTGAAGCTGCATACTCCATGAATTTCAAGATCACCGACTGGAGCTTGTCAACCTCAATGATGTCGGATCTCAGCAATTGGTAGCTCCACTCTTTAGAATTGTTAACAAGCATCTCACAGTCCTCCTCATACTTGGTAATGTGGTTTCCGAATAACTCATATTGGGTGAAAGCTCAAGCAACAAAGCTTATAAAATTTGTAGTAATTTCGATCGACATCTCGTCTTCCATCCTCTTTCGAAAGTGAGGCTTTATGCTTTCTAGATTGATCTTGACAATGGGAACTTCATACCCTATCATCAGCTTCAGGTATCAAAAGCAATCTTCTTTGGCTTCCTTGGCCCATTCAACATCCAGATTTACTCGCCCAAGTACTTGTTACAGCCTTTCCTTCTCATGATCAAAGTCTAGTTTCCACACATCCATCAGCCAATGGTCATCATCTTTCAAGGCAAATTCCTTTTCCCAAATTTCACTTGGAAGCTTTAGTATATCCTCTATTTTTGGGTAAGCAGCCCCATACTTCTTTGAGAAATCAATTGAGATTCTCCTCACACCTTCAAGAGATGTTTTCACTTCTAAGAACTTATTTGTTGTTCGAACAACAAGATTGATACCTGTATTCCCAATATCTAAGACAAGTCATAACCAATTTTCCCTAGTCTTGTCCAAGTTCTTTCTCTTCTCTAGCTTGTTAATCTTCTCTTTTGACAACAATTGTGGTAGGGTCGAGGATGTGGTTGGCTATTCCTCTATTGATGACCATTGTTGGATATAGGCTATCAAATCAGCCACCTGTGCCTTAAGCTCCTCCTTCAAAACTTTGTCCTACATAATGAGATGCACCACTATGGCGACTGATTCTTGGAGATGATCTACCTTCTGCTCTGTGGTGGCCACTCCCAAGTCGATGATCAATATGTTATAACTTATTCCTTGTTCTCCCACCACCGGCGTAGCTATTTGTACTACCCTAGATCTGGAGGCATCCATTGTTACCTTTGACCTAATCTTCAGCTTCCTCTCTTTCATGGTGTTGATCTAGGCTCGAACTAATATAGCCTCCAGCCTTGCCTTTGGGTCCTTTGGAGTGGGAGCCATATTTTCTAGTTGTCTCTCCAACCAATCGGGCATTGAAGACTTTCCCCTAAGTGACTCCTATTGATCCCCCTTTTCTTCTTCTCTGAATTCAATTTCCTTTTCAATGAGGGCCTCTCACCTTATCCTCATGTCCTCCTTCTCCTCATCGGAGTCTTGTACGAACACGATGCACTTGATAGGGGACTTGGTAGGTAAGCACTCAACAGGGTTGCCTTATTTTTCAATATCCCTTTCTCCATCATACCCATGCTCCTCGAGCGGCTCAATCTCTAGATTCTTATAGTGCTCAATCTCTCATTCAGATTTATCCTCTTCCTTACCTTCCCATCCCTCATGAGGGAACACCCCTTCATCATGCCCAGGTGCATGGTCTCATTTTTTCATTGGAGACTTATCACCCTCCATCCTCACGACAGCAATCTCTTCTTCACCAATAGGTTGTTTTTCAACCTCCTTATCTTCAATTTCCTTGAGTTGCCTAGCCCACTCAGCATTGAGCTCGGGATCAGCTATCTCTTCAATTATCTTTGCATCTTCGCTCTCATCACTAGAGGACTTATAGGTGACCTCATCAATTACTCGATGCTCCTATATTGGGTGCTCATGATAGTTAAATGCCTCCTATTCCAATCTCTTAGTTGATTCTGCTTGTTGTCAGTGATCCAACTCCTCATAAATTTGCATGGTGGCTTCCATTGTTGGGGGCTTGTTAGGAGGAGGAGGAACTGGAGTGATAATTATTGCTTGAGCCATCACAACTTGTACTGTCAGATTTTCAAACATTCCTGAGAGCTCGGAGGGCACATCTTGCATGTATTTCATGAAGGATTATGGAAGGGTAAGGGCAAGCATTACGGTTGCAGTGGTGGTAGCAGGAAGAGAAAAGGAAGGAGAGATGGAAGATGAAGAAATGGGGGAGGTAGTCACGAAGGACGAATCAACCGATACTACCTGCGGGATGGGAGAAGCAGAAGCAAGATGGATGAAAATTTCCACCGCAAGCGGAGAGGATGCAACTACTGCATGTTGGATAAGAGTGGTGGTAACAACAGTGGTTGCAGAAACAAATGAAATAAGCAAAGACTTTAGCTGAATAGCCTCCATCTCCTCTCCCTCACAAAGCGGATCTTCCTAGATTACCAGCATTTCAATGACATTTCCCGTTCGCTTGTGTTTCTTGGGAGGTTCACCCTCTGAGGCCTTCCTAGCATACACCTTTAGGTTGGCTTGTTGCTCTTTAATATCCTTTATTTTCTTCGAACAAACTGATGGAGGGGACTTAGATGTTTCTCCCATTGATGTAGTAGCTTCCCCACCACCTAAACCACTTGGCTCGCTCTCCAGCCCCTTGAATGCCAAGACAACCTTTCATTGGTTTAATTGAGCAAATTTTTAATCTATCCATGCCTTCATTCGAGCCTCAATAGGCCTAGTAAGTATTTCCAGGTCATCAACCTCTGGCTCATCCCAATCAATCATTAGAAGTGGTAGATTGGTGATGACATTGTACCTGGGGTTGATTACAGTGCTTTCATCTTCCTCAAGTTGATCAAGCACCGGGAACAAATTCACCCTTTTCACAAAGTATGCATTCATCCGCATATAGTGCCTTAGCCGCACTTCAAGGTCATCCTTACAATTTTCCCATAAATCCTCAACATTGTGGAGGTGGGCATACTCTTGTCCAATTTATTTTTTGACATGGTCATATAGGTCCATTCGTGTGAAATTTGAAGTGATATTCCGCCAGTTCCTTCTCTGAATTGCAGGCGCATTGGGAAGTATAAAGCTCATACATCCCTTGGCCGAGTGTAAGGGGATAAGGGATCCCTACTAGATGCTTGCTACTCAAAACTATGTGAATTTTGTGCAGTTGCCAAGACAGATCCAACAATATAATTTGGTCATTAGGGTACCGGGGCAGCTTGTTCAGCCTTTCCGAGAAGCTTTGGGCATGGATGTACATGAACTTGGGGGACTAGATAAAGAGGAAGGCATAATTTTTTAGAAATGCTCAAGCACTATGGGAGACCCTTATCTCAAAATCTCCCCTGAGCAACCTGATGATGTAAGCGACGAATGCATCGTTTACTCTGCAATAATCCATTTTGAAATTTTTGAACTGTAGCTGAGAGTACTTGTCGAAAGCCTTGAATTCTCTACCAGGCACTTCATTTGGAACTTTGAATAACCCATTATAATGCCTCTTATCGACCAGTGAGTATACCAAGTACGAGGTCATGTAGAACTTGGATGTCTTCTTGACGCTCATGAATTGATCATGAAAGAGGTCACTAATTATTCCTCCCCAATAGAACATGGTGTCCTTTCCATGAAGAATTTGCTCGATGAAATAAACCATCCATTATTAAAAATACGCTGCATAAGGGAGGCCCATTACTCTACTCAACATGGTGATCAAATCGTAGTAGTCCTCAAAAAATCACTGCAAAAGAGTTTTGGGGGAAACTTTGCAGTGCTACCCCATCTGTCCTTCAGCCAATACTGATTTATAAGCTTCTTGCATCTTATGGGGTCCTCATCCCACATTTCTTTACATTCCTGAATAGTAGGTAGCTCCAGCTTTCTAAAGATAAGAATGTGGAAGGTTTTTGTTATTCCTGATGGTGACATGTCGGCCAAGATGATTTCATCCCTATCAACAATAGTCCTTGTTTTTGGTTGATATGTCTCTTTGCATGCCATTACCAGTCGGGGGCCATCAAGGTGGGAGGGAAACCCGTAGCCTTGGCTATTCCATTGCTCTTGATGAGTCTTTCATTATCTATTTTGGGGCTTATTCTAACCTTTTGTATGAATTCATCAATATCGACATGCCCAATATTTGTTTCAGTGATGTCCTTCTGCTTAGTTGTGACCCTAGAGTGCAAGGATACTCCCTAGAATTGGTACTTCATCTAGTATTTATCCTCCTTGCCTTGAGGAGCTTTGGTAGTTCTCTTTCCTTTGTCCTTGACTAATCCCGAAGTTAATGCACCTGATTCCATATATCCTGCACATGGAGGCCAAAATTAAGTACAATCTTAGCATGACGAAATAAACGGTTAGTCAAATCCCTACAAAACAAGGTTAGATTGAATAATATATCATTCAAATGTTTTATCACTTAATTGAATCT
The DNA here is from genome assembly GCA_007115665.2 of Sequoiadendron giganteum. Taxonomy (NCBI): domain Eukaryota; kingdom Viridiplantae; phylum Streptophyta; class Pinopsida; order Cupressales; family Cupressaceae; genus Sequoiadendron; species Sequoiadendron giganteum. The sequence goes on along the minus strand of CM021105.1, from coordinate 403,649,349 downwards.
ATCACCGAAGGTTCCTCAAAAGGAAAATGAATGACTCGAGCCCCAAAGGCCAAACTTCCCCTATTAGAATGTTCTTTTGGAGGGCAAACAGAGTGGGAAGACCCAGATGACTTCCCCTGACCTTGGATTTGGATAGTGAAGGGTCCATGGGGAAGGTGATCACATCTTAACACGTGGGTCATTTTTCATTTTCAGATTGGAGGTCATCTAGGTCACCATCAAGCCATCCAGGGTCAAACCAAAGGAAGGCTACCAAGTGTTAGTTGTTTGAGACAACATTGGAGAAACAGTGTTATGGAGGAGGAGTTCCGAAGTCCGAAACCCGGGAGGTCGAAGGTCGCGAAACCATGCCTTAGGAATTTTAGTCATTTAAGAGTCTGAGCCGCGAGGGTCGGGAGGCCGCTGCATGATAGCCGCAAGAAACGGCAAAATGGGGATGGAAGTTTGGGACCCGCCACCCGACGGTGCGGGCCGGCGAAGAGATTTTTGCCCACAACTTCATCTACCAAAACTTGGGGGAGATTGGGATGTCAGGCTCCAAAGGTCAGAAGGATGGTATGAAATTGCCATTTGGGACGGTCAAGAAAGGACAGAGTTCCGATGGCGGAAGCCCGATGGGCAAGGTCCAATGGAGGTGAGGACTTCAAGATTTTTGTTAAACAATTTGGCAGGGAAGCACTCGGGACCCGAGAGCCAGAAGGCAGTCACCCAATAGGCGAAATGAAATAGTAGAACGATAGTGGCAGCTCGCAGATGAAAGTCCATAAACCGAGGCTCGAGCACTACTTGGAGGTGGAGGCTTCAGCAAAGGTCTCACGTAAAATGATGAGTCGGGGTCCAAGACTCAGATGGGCGAGGCAAGAACGTCATTTGAAATAGTGAAGGTAAAGTAGCAATCCAAAGGCGGAGTCCTGGATGTTGGAACCCACGGGACGCTTCGTCTTTTGAGGTAAGTTTTTTGTCTAAAGTTGTAACGGCAACCAAAGGTCTTGGACCTAGAGGGAGCGATTGCTCAGTTCAAAGAATAGCGACGAGAAGACTTGTGATTGAGGATTTTCTACGTAGATCAAGATTAGGTTAGCATATTGATATAAATGCAATAGAAATAAAACCCACAATGTCAATGGAATGCATAGGAAAATAAAGTAAAGAAACAAACAAGGGAGATCTCACCCAATCCTTCCTTCTCCATGGTTGACTTCCATTGCACCTTCTAGTTTGTTGTGATGATGAGTGTGCCCTCCTATTTTGATGAGCATCTACTATGTTGATTAGCCCTAAGCAAAGTTTTGAAGGATTTCAATACAAAATGCAAGAGAATATTAATCCTACATGCACGATGAAGAAGAAGAAGAAGAAGAAGAAATGTAGATGTATGAAAATTAAGAGATATTAAGAGATCTCGAAATGAAGACAAAATTGGCATTTTATAGAAAATGCAATTTTGTATGGACAGATGAGATTAAAGATTGATAAATGCCCTAGAATCTATAGTCAAGATTCAAAATAACAACCCCTTAATTAGGGTTAGGGCAACTTTAGGGTTAAATTCAAATTGAGTGGATGAAATTTAATTTAAGAAATTAAATCAAAGAAGGAGAATAATTGTGACAGTGAGATGAGAATTAGTAAGTAGAAAAATGATGATTTAGAAAATCAAGTCATTTTAGAAATAACTTACTTTGTGGAGAGAAATGCTATTTTGAAATTAATATTTTAAATTAATTCCAAAATGGTGAATTCATGTGATAGTAAATAATAATAATTTAAAATTATTTACTTGGAAAGTGGGAAATTGCCAATTTAAATAAAATGTTTTTATTTAAATTTAGAAAGAAAATCAATAAGATAATTTAATAATTAAGATTATTCAATTGTGGAGGAAAATTAGAAAGTGGGTAATTTTAAATATGATTTTATTTAAAATTAGAAAGAAAGTTAGAGAGGATAATAATTAAATAAATAATAAGAATTTATTTAATTATGAGCAAACATAAATAATTAATGACATATTAAATAAATAAATAAAGTTTATTTATTTAAATAATCATGAGAAAGTAATTGACTAATAATAATTAAATAAATTTAGGAATTTATTTAATTATAGAGTGACATAAGCAATTAGCGATGTATTTAAATAATAAATGTAATTTATTTAAATAACCAGGAGGAATAAAAGACGTGAATTAATTAAATAATTAATAATGATTTAATTAATAGTTGACATTGGACTATAGGACATAATTATATTTATGTTGAGAAATTTAGAGACGAAGCATGATATAGCAAAATGTGATTTGCGGGTCTAAGCTATTTTTATGTGTCTACAAGACTAGGTTCTGATTTTTATTTTCTAAGCTTAGGAGGGATGTCTTGGAGATTTTAGCATGTGGGTTTAATGGCAAGGTGATCCCTCTATTAGATTCACACAAATTATTTCCTTCCTTTCCATCATTTAAACATTAAATCATGAAAAGATGAATCAGGCTATTGGACAACAAACATACCTTGCAGACCCGAAGAATGGTGTTGTTGGATCCTCAAAGAATGGTGAAGGGATGGCTCGGGCATGAAAGGGGCGATGGCACTGCACTTCTCTAGAATTCTTAACATGTGAAAATGACATGTAGGACCCAATATTTATACCCTTAATAGTAATTAATGTCCCTAATAAAAGCAGGTACGGTGGACGATGAGGTTAGTGGCTTCTAATTAAGGATGGTGGTGAGAAGTCCGGAGCCCGAGGTCCGGAGTGACATGAGGGAAATGTTGTCCAAAAACTCATCAAGTAGGAATCCGATGGCCAAGCAAGAACCAGGGTCCGGAGGGCAGAAGGATGCTAGTCAACAACCGTCCAAAATGGCAAATACCAGAAGGAAACTCGGGTAGGGAAACCTGGAGGGTCAGGCCCGAAGGGCACGCTAGAATGCTAGTTTGCACAAAAGTCACCGGACAGAAATCCCGAAGTCAGGGTCTGAGAGTCGGGGAGGCCTGGAGTGAAAGCCATCCGAAAAGGCAATACAAAAAAGGAAACCCGAGAGGGGAATCCCAATGGTCCGGGCTTGAGAGGCTCCATAGACGCCAGCAAAAGGTTTTGTTAAGGAAGCCTCAAGGCTTTATCAAATTTTGAGGGGTACTTAATGTTAAACCTAAGATGAGACTTAAGAAACATGTTGACCATTACGAACACCAAAATAGGGGCACGCAAAATGAGGAAGTCACAAAATGACCCGATAGGGAAAAAGATGTGAAGCTTGTCAGAAATTCTCAGGAAAGATGAAATATCAAGGAGCCCTACCACTCAAACCTTTACAAGTAGAAGCCCCTTTCCATCAATGGGGAATTGATTTTATTGGGGAAATACAAGAAAAATCCAGTGGAGGACATAAATGGATATTAGTGGCAACTAGTTATTTCACTAAATGGGTGGAGGCAATCCCAACTAAACAAGCAACAAGAAAGGTGGTGATAAATTTTCTGATGGAGAATATCATAACTAGATTTGGCACACCAGTAAGGTTGATCACAAAAAATGGGATGTGTTTTAGGTCTGATGAATTCAAAAACTTCTGCAGCACATATGGTATTATTGTCTCTTATGTTGCCCCTTACCACCCACAAGCAAACGGTCAAGCATAATCCTGTAATAAAATTCTTTTGAAGATCATAAGAAGGATGTTAAATGGAAACAAGAAGGCATGGGACTCAAAGTTGAGAATGGTTGTGTGGGCGGATAGGATTACTATGAAAAAGGCAATTGGAAAGTCTCCATTTGAACTAGTGTATGGAACACAAGCCAGAATGCCATTGCAAAACCTTTTACCAGTTTATAATTTCATCCTTCAGGAGGATTTAGACATTCCATGACCGATGGAGGAAAGGATGGAGCAGCTTGTAGAACTTGATGAGATAAGGAGAACGACCCAAAAGCAAAGTGTGAAGTTGCAGTCACAAATGAAATATCTTTTTGATAAGAAAACCAAAGATAGAAAATTTGAGGTGAATGATTTTTTACTAATGTGGAATGCTAGATGTTAAGAAAAGGGAAAGCATGGAAATTTTGAAGCCTTGTGGTTAGGTCCTTTTGTTATCATTGGCAAAGGAGGAGAGGACTCTTATTATTTACAAAACATGTCAGGTGAAGAACAAGAATTTCCAATACATGGGTAATTTCTAAAACACTTCTTTTCTTGAAGAGCACCAGAGGATTAGGGATTGCCAGTGCATGGACAATTATTGACAAACCTCTTAAAATAATCTATTTACATGCACAGTAGTTTAGGAAATCAAAAAGGCACTAGGACTTGCCAGTACATGGACAATTCTAGAATTCCCTCATTAAAGACAAAATTTCTTTCCATGTACAGTAGTGTAGGATCATTTCCATTTCCATCATTTTTTCACCTTCATGTCCATTTTCATACCATCCTCACCACATTTTCATTTTTCATATCCTCTGAAAACTTGGTCTACACCTAGAGATATTATGGATTCTTGCAATGATTGGTAAAGCACTCATCCCCAACTGGAGCCATTATTGGAACCAAAATTTTCATAAAAATTCTAAGGATTTTATTAATTAAAATCCAAAATTCCCACTATCATTTTCATAAAAAGTCACATTATTGCCATCCATAAAGTTAATTTTGGCCTTTATCGTGATACCGCTACCGCATTGGCCACCCCTCATAGCCCTTACATCATACCTCTCTATCACAGCTCATTACAAATTAGCTCATGACATGATGGTAAAAGGAGCCACTACTATACATTGTCCCCTTCACCCTTTACCGCTATACCTTGGGGGATTGAGACATAGCCCGCGATAAAGTGATACACTAAGGAGGAGTACTAAGAAGATATTGTGGTACTGTAGGAGGGAAAAAGGTGACCCGTGGTAGAGCGATATATTGAATATATCTATCAAGGAGACACTGCGGTACCGCAGGAGAATGAAAAGTGACACGAGGTAGTGCGGTAAATCAGTCATTGGGTCATTTAGAGTATAACAATCACATCAATCAACATCGAAATATAAAATTGAGCTTGATACAAAGATTTGAATTGTACAAATTTATGAGTCAGGAGTAAATGCATCTTGGTGATAAAATACACAAAATAAGTTGAGATTTTCCATTCAGAACAACTGAAACTGAGTTGCAGGTGAGCTCAAAGTGCAGGAGTAAAGGGAATTCTTCAAGGTGAATTATATCAACAGGTAAGTTTTGCTCATCACTCTCTACGAATTTAATAAAATGGCACCAAAGAAGGCTGAAGCAAGAGTTAAAAGGGATGAAATCAAAACTAGTAAACCCTCCTTGCAGTCCCCATTGCTTTCCTTGTGCCTGGTTCATTTGACAAAGGGCCTAAAAAGGTTTTTAGAGATTTAGCTCAAGGATGTAGAGATTGCATTATTCCTCAATCGGGTTGGAACCTTTAATGGTACTTCTATCGAAATAGGAATGACAAGGTTCCAATATCAAACCCGTGGACCCTTGATCTGGCTAAACTGATTATTCCCAATATTTTCATTGATATTGAGTTAATTAAATCCCTTGCCCATAGCTACCATGCCCCAACCAAAACTGCTAGGCTTCCAAATGGTGGGTGCTTAGTTGATGTTACAAGAGACGCCATCATAAAGTGTTTTAACCCAAATAAACAAGTTGTTAACAAAGGTGAATTTAGTGAAATTGGAGTAGGAGTATAAGAGGTTGAGAAGAACATACCAAAGTGATCAACTCCCCCTACACATGAAGAGGGGTGACAATAATAGAATACTCTCCATCCCTTCCTCTAAAATGGATCATTTCCCAGTTTTAGAATTTTAGGTTTATTTTAAAAACACTTATCATGCATTGTGTCAAGTCTTGGGGATAGATGTAGAGGAACATATGCCAGTGTCATTGATGAGAATGGCCATGATAATTCAACACTCTGAGTCAAATCTAGAGTTTAATTTTGCATCCATAATTAAGGAGCAAATACATGAGGGTTTGCTGCAAGTTAAAGAGGCTAAGGCTCCCATTACCTTTAGGAAATATTCTTTGTTGTGTCATTTAATCTTGTACTAGAATGAAATGAAGTGGACTAAAAGAATTAAATTGTGTACACAAGAAAAAGGAGTAAGACTCCCTCTCCAGAATTGGTGTTACATCTAGGATAGAGAATGTACAGAATGTGATTTTATTTTGTTTCGAGATGATTTTGTTGTTAGGTTTATAGCTTCCCTTGGTTATCCAACACCAAGGTTACCTGAATCATTGATGAAAGTAATAAGGGTTCTACAATATAACCCAAACTAAGGTTGTACTCATAATTATGTTGATTGGTTCTTTATGCCACAACACACCATTATCAGAGTATACAGATGCAACCAAGCACCACATATCTTGCCCAATTTTGTACCTAAAAGGGTATTTTTTCTATAAATCATGTGGAAAATGCTTTGGATGGAACATTATTTGATGAGGAATCAAAGGAAAGGAACATTTTTGCATGATTTAATAGTATTTGAGGAATTGGCCATTGGATCTGATATGCTGGAAGAATTGCAAAGGTTCATGAGGGTTAGTTATCCCCTCAAGTCTAGAAAGGAGAGAGTGTGTGACCCTGAGGATCATATCAACATGATTAGAAGAACCTTGCTAACAAAGAGGGCTATCTCGCATGAATTTGACCCTGATGGGGATGTTATCAAAAATCAGGTATATCTTGTTGATGTAATATAGACTAGAAAAAGGTGGATAACAATGATGCAATGGGAGAATCATAAGAAGGAGAAGGATAAAAGTTTCAAAGGGTTTTTTGCATATGAACCCAACCTTTTAAAAAGGATGCAAACGATCTTTGATAAATTTGATGAATTATACAAAATGGCCCAAGATGAGGGGTTGATCCCACTTCCCACACCTCACCAACCACCACATGAATCTTCCACAACATAGACACCACCCCCATCGCCTACACATCCATCTTCTACTCAAGAACCATAGGCCAAGAGACAAAAGACCAAGCCATTGGTTGATTATGGCTCAAGTGATGATGAAAAATAAGAAGTGGTCTTAGATTTGACTAAGATAAAGGAGGCAATTGAACAATAGAGAATTCAAATGCCCAATGATCCTAAGGTCAGGCTGTTAGAGGAGGGATCTGATGAAATTCAAGAAGATGAGAGGGTAGTAGCCTCTCTAAGGTTTATGGAAGATTATAGTTTTTTTCATACCAATGAATTTAAGGAATTTTGGATTAAGATGAAGATGAAGATGAAACAATTTGATGAAATATTGAAAATCAATCTTATAGGAGCTGATGAATCAAAAAAGGTTGAGATCTAGGCTCAAACATTTGTAGAATTAAATGTTGAAACATTAATGTCACCCCTAAGAGGTAAGAGAAATGGTATTGAGGAGAGATATGCTAATTATACAAAGGATGGAGCTGTCTAAAGTGTTTCTTCTAGACCAAATCAGAGCACGAGATGATCCCATGTTAGTAGTAGAGTTTGATTTAGAAGAGGGTGTCTCAAGGACTGGGTATAATCCTACTACCCAAACACTTGCTCTGTGGAAAAAATATAAAAACACAAGGAATCCTCAACTCTTGGATGTAGTGCAGGAAATGAGGGGGTCAGCTAGGGTGAGAACAATGAAAGACATAACTCCCATAGAAGCTGCAACTATGACCATGCATTTTGCAATGTTTACTAAAGATATGGTATAAAATATGGAAAACAAGATTAATGAATATGAGAAGAGATTAAATTTATCAAATGATGAGGTGAAAAAATTGTTTATTGAGAATGTGAAGCTAAAACAATAGTTGCAGCAAGCAACCACAGTGAAAGGGGATGAATTAATTGTTTATTACCCACCTATCCAGGCTAAAGATCCACAAATACAAAAAATGAAAGATGAAATTAATAGACTGAAGAAACATAATATGGAGGATTTCAAGCATCATCTCATGGAGACTCTAAGGAATATACTAGAGCATAGATTAAGGATATTGAAGGAGAAGATAAACGGGTTACATGAAAGCTTCAACAATCTAATTAAAGCTTTGGAACAGATAAATGCTAATTCCCTATCCTTGAAGAGCTCCAAAAGAGATGGCAACCCATCCATCACATACTAACTACTCTATGTAAAGCTACACAAAGGGATCTAGATGCCCGACCAAGGCTCAAACCTACACAAGAAATGGTAAAAGTTGTGATTAATGAGTATAAATATTTGGTGGATATAAGGAAGAAAGTGGAAAGTAGGAGTGCATTTGACTCCATTAAATACACCTTCAACCCATCAATATTTAAAAATGGAAATCAGATAAAATATATGGATGAATGGAGAGAAGAATTTTATCAAATGATTCCTAAATGCTTGACACATGTACTAGATGATGGGGAGATCAATCTCGACAAATTCCATACTTTACTTGATGGGATCATCATACTAGACAGTGCATACACAAAGTTCGTGGTGCATGTCAAGCACCTCCTGGATAATAGATGGAAAAGTCACCTTAAAAAATTTGTAGCTACATAAGAATTCAAATGGTCGAGTGATCCGATAATCAATAAGTGGTAAGAAAAATATTTGGGCTCTGATGAAGATTGATTCTATACTTTATAAAGAGAAAGTATCATACAGTAAAATCTTTGAGCAAGTCTTAGATGACCACGGGATTTTATTCGAAGATTAACGAATTGATACACATATTATGATTAGTTTTACTTAGTTGTGTTTAATTTTTAAATTATTTTTTGTTACCAAAAGACATGTCATTTGGTCTAAAGCTTGTTGCCTCTCCTACATATAAGAGAGACCAGGACCAAAAGAACGAGGAGATTAGAGATAGGAGAAAGAAATAGGTGAATAGGGATAGATGGATAAGAGAATGTTGTCATAATGCTAACATTTCAAAAGACCATGTTGCAAGCATCATTTTGAATAAGTTAATGAAAGATCTTTGATTTTGTGGCATCATATTGGTATTGATTGTTTCTTGAATTAATTGATAAATATTATCTGGTTGTCTCCAAGGTTGGCATTTCTTTATTATTTAAATTGATATATCAAGGATATTTTCAATTTATCAAGGCACATTTGTCGCTCTTGTGTGGTTTAGCTAATTGACTCCTTCAAGGAAGAATTAAATTCTTTTAATTAATCATAGTAATCTGGAAAAGGTCATTTGGATCAATAAGAAGAACTTGGTAATTGAATCCTTGCACGTTTATACAAGTTATAGACCAATATTATTGTGCCAAACAATTAGAATTACTATTAAATATAAGTCATTCACTCTAGATCTTCATTTGAGTCCATTTACCCAACAAGGCATTAGTCTTGTCCATTTAATCATTTAATTTTATCAAATTTGTTTTCAAAACCTTACATCTGTTAACTGAACATATTAGCTTTCACCTTGATATTGCTTATATAATTTATACCAAATTGGGATCACATCTCTCCACTATCAATTGCCATTGTCGATAGATTTTTCAAGTAGGAAACACTTAGTTTAAGCCTGCTTCATTTGCATAGGTGCACCCGCCTAGGTTTGGCAGAGCTTGAAGAGAAGAAGGTTCAAATTCACCAATTAGCCTTGTTCTTTAGCCTAAAACATACCAAGAGCTTGGAAACCTCTTGAGGTTTTCCAACCAATGTTTTTGAGAACTAACACCACCTATAGATCATAGTGTAAAGTGTTGGGGATCAAACATTAGACATAGTGCATAACCTTTACCAACAAGGAAAACCAACATAAGAAACTTTGACAATTAGATTCCACCTATAGAGAATAGTGTAAAGTGTCAAGGATCAAACATTAGGCATATCATATAACCCTTACCAACATGGTAATCCATAACAAAGAACCCTGATGAACCAATCCCACATATGAGTCATAGTGATAAGTTTTTGGGATTGGAGGTTTGACATACCACATGCCTTCAACCAAAAGTCCAGACCATCAAAGAAAACCATAAGAGCCCAAAAGGATATGTAGAATGACTTAGGACTATCAATACAGCCAATCACATGCCAATAAGGAAGACTATTGATGATCTCTAAAAGACTTAAAACATGCAATGCATTGGATATCAAGGATCAAAGATACATATGATCACAAGTCAATAAGGGAGTTGATACAAGGGAAGCCTAATCAATGATATCTAAAAGACTTAAAACATGCAATGCATCAAAGATCAAGGATCAAAGATACATCTAATCACAAGCCAATAAGGGAGGCCATACAAGGGAAGATCTATCAATGATTTCCAAAAGACCTATAACATGTGATAAATCGAAGATCAAGGATTAGGGAACACTCACCCTCATACCATAACTACGATAAGGGTTTTAAAAGGTCCAAAATATCAACAAGGTGTAATGATGTCATCAAAAACAACCTCAAAGGGAATGCTAGAATCTAGAATGAATTCAACCAAAGGGAAAAACAAATAACAAACAAAGGAAAAACCATAAATTATAAAATAAAAAATAGTTGAACCCAAAATCAAAACACATAAGCAACAAAAATGGAAATCTATTAACCAAGGGCAGCCACAAGACAAACCCAAAGTAAGAAACATACTAGAAAAACCACCATTAAAATGCACGAAAATATTGAAACCTTACTTGGAAACAACACAAGAAAAGCACAAATAATGAATAATAATAACCCCAAACATTAGCAACCTTCAAAATCTCCCATTGGGAAATCAAACAAATCAAAGTGCTCAGGTAGAGGCTACATTTATAAGTATTAAGTTTGCCCTGGACAGGGGCTACTCTAAATTATGGGTGGAAGGAGACTCGTTAAACATCGTCAACTATCTACATGGAACCTATAAGACTAGATGGAGTGTCCATCAATTAATTAAATATGCTATTATAATGTTGAGATCTTGTGAGGAAACCCATGTTTCTCACATATATCAAGAAGGAAATTCATTGGCATATTAATTTACCAATGAAGTTGTCAGAGAATGAGTATAGAGCGTGGGAGGAGGACTCTTGTATTTCTGAGTTAGCTAAGATCTTAATGTGAAATGATGGATTTGGATGAGTTAATGTGGTGGCAACATTTTACCACTAGTACCAGCTTTATACTCACATGCTTTGTGGGTATCGCTCGGTTTGTTGGCTCTCATTCGAATACTTCTTACCAGGGTTTTCTATTGCTGAGTTTTGCGAATATGGGAGGTGATCAAAGTATAATTGAGCCTCACTCTTGTGCGAGTTTAAGAAAGAAGAAGAAAATTTGGAAGATTCTCCAACATGGGAATTTTACGCCTTTTTTGGAAAGGTTGCATGGACATGATCCAAACGCTTCGCCAAAGTTTCTTTCATATTGGCACAATCACAAACTCTAGATTAAGGGAATGGTTTTTGACATCAATGAGGAGCTTATTTCTACTGTGACTAGGTTGCCTATGACTAGCCGCAAATCCTTCAAAGACAAGAAGAGTAATGAGGAGGAAATGGCCCAATTTTTCAAAGATGATGAACAACAAAAACTCATCAAAATGGAGGCTTGGGGCTATGAGTGGAAGTCTCTTAAGAAGATTTGGGTGGATATAACAAAAAGTATAATGCAATATGTGACTCTGGAGGGTAGGTTCATTGCAATCCCTCGCCATCATTTTACTCTTTTAAATCATTTTAGGCATGGGATATTTATTTCTTTCCCCTTCTTTATTTTTTCCTCCATGGAGATTTCTGTGTATGCACATTTAAAAAATAGGAAGGCACCGGTCCTGCATGAGGGCCTTATATTGTTAATTAGGGATCATGTAAACGCCCTTATTCCTACCACTCAATTAAGGGAAAAGAAGACTCTTAGTGAGGATTTTTAGCTCATTTAGCTTTGATACCAGTGTGACTGAGGAAGAGGAGTGGAATGATGATGGTGAGGATGAGACTCCATCCCTTGTGATTGCCCCTTCTAAGAAGAGGAAGAAGGGTAACCCGAAAGGAAAAGGGGCATCCAAGCGGCTCATTTTGCATGATTCTGGGTCCTAGTCTAATGTTAATGATACAAAGGTGGTATCTAGGGAATCTAAGTCCAAGGATGAAGTTGTAAGCATTGGTCAGGTTGATAGTGAGGTTAGAGGTAAGGAGGAGGGGTTTCAGGAGAATGTGGAGGCAATAGAGGCCAAAGAAAAGCCTAGAAGGGCTTCTAAGTGCATTGCCAAGATGAAGAACTAGGCCTCAAAAGAAATGGTAATGGAAATGGTAAAGGAATCCATAGAGCCCAACAAGGAGAAGGCTCTGGAGGAGAAGGTGATGGAAATTGAGCATTCCCCAGTTCAAAACTCTCCAAATGATGAACCTGTGGGTGAAAAAATGGTGCAAGAGGAGGAGGGTATTGACCAAAAGAAAGTGAATCCTGAGCCTCAAGGTTAACCCCCTACCAAAGGATTTCTCATATCTTAATGATGACACCACCTCAATGTTTGAGATTCTCGACATGGTGAGGGCGAGGGCCAACGAAACTTTCATATTGGAAAAATGGACTCTTCAGGAATTCAACAAGGTCAACAACAAAATAAGAGGATTGAAGGAGAATGTGCAAAATATTCTGAAAGGAATGACCTCAGATATTCTGATTGATAGAATTGTTGATCATGAGTGCTCGTTCACTGATTTTGAATCCCTTTGTGAGTAGTGCTTGGCTAGCTTAGAAACCAATGTAATGGATACCAATGCGGATACCAAGAAACTTCTCCATGCCTATCATTATTTTGTGAAGAATAGTGTGGATTCTTTGGAGGTCTTATTTCACAAGATCAGTGAACTTAGAGAGGACCAGTTGTATTTCTCTGAGTTGATGGAGAAGGAGCAGGTGGCTAAAGGTAAAGGTAAAAAAGGTGCAAAGGATGATGGTAAAGGCCCTATTGCTAGAGGGTTGGGTGATTGGAGGAAGTCCTTTGAGGAAGAGAAAAAAGAGTTTTTGGATATGATCGAGCTCCATAGGAATCAGGAACTTGAGGTGGCCAACACCTTAAGAAGTATGAATTAGTGTCTTGTTGTCTATTTTTTGGTTGTTGTTTTGCCATTGGGTTTCAAATTTTTTATTGTTATTTTTCTATTTTTTGCTATTAGTTTTTGTTGATATTTTAGTGGTTTATCTTTGCAACAGCACTTTGTTACTTCTATTGTTTTGGGTTTTGGGTTGTTGTTGATAGTTTAGTGTAGTACCTTTTGAGCAACATTTTGTTCCTAAAGTTGTAAAGGGTTTTGGGACCCTTCAAAACTTATTTTTCCCATATAATCAAAACCTTAAAAATCAATACAATGACTTCATCAAATGAAGGAGATTTCAAGGATACACAGGAGAACAAGCATAACAGAAGAAAAATGACTTAAAAATCAAAGAAAACAACAATAAAATATTTCCCAACTTTTGTGCCAAAATCACCAAAAAATACACTATCAATGGTATGTAAAGGACATGCCATATCCCATTTTGGGGTTTGATGTATCGATGGTTTTCCTACCAACATGTCAACATGAAAAAAATTGAAGGTTCGATAGGGTGACTCATCATCTTAACCTAACCAAATTGTCGATCAAGGTCTTTGAGGATCCTTTATAGTCATGTTGGGATTATTAAATCTAAAATATTGATGGGTTACTAGGTGTATAAGGAAAGGAAAGAAGGCAGGCATTAGAGTATCAAGGATGATTATACTACCATGCCAGGATGACAAAATTTGAAGGTTTGACAAATCAAAAGAGAATAGGGAAAAGAAAGAAAATAATTCAAACCAAGCAAGATGAAGAAGATAAAAACGAAAAAAATAATAAAGGGGGCCACTCATTTCCAAAATGGGGTGTGGGTGTAAGGAACAATATTTCCAAGTACAAAGCTAACATTTCTACCTTTTGTTTCCATGGAACATGAAGAAGATCAAATAATTGTTCCATTTCTAGTTGGATTCTTTCCATCAAGATTTCACATATCCATCTTTGGTGTGAAGTTCCCAACCATAAAATTATTTGGGTGATGATTCAACTTTAGATTTGATTCAAACCCAAAAGCATCATGTCCTTGATAACACACATCTTCTTCCTAACTCTTGTTGTGTGGATCCACTCATCAACAATCTATAGAGGTTATGAGAGAAGCTAATTGTGTACACATTTCATTGATATCTTCTTTTTGGACCACTAGTGTCAAGATCTCCTCCTTAAACTAGTGATTTCTACATCTATATAAGCTTGAACATCAATGAAATTTATCTCTTCCATAGTTGGATCATCCTTTTGTTGCATAGGTGGCTATTGTTGCACCAAAAGATCGACCTATTAATGCTTGATACAATCACCAAATTTATAAAAGATCCAAGATCCATAGGAGGTGGTTAATTCATGTCACAAACCCAAGTGTTGTGTTGCACAACACAAGGAGACCAAGGGTGAAACTCTTGCAACAACAACCCCCTCAATGCAAGCGAGGGCTTCGGACCTATGACCTTGACTCTAATACGAATTATTGCACAAGCGGTTGTCATTGCACCAAAAGATCAACCTATTAATGCCTAATACAACCGCCACATTTATACAAGATCCAAGATCCACATGAGGTGGTTAAACCATGTCATAAACCCAAGCGTTGCAGTACACAACACAAGGAGACCAAGGGTGAAACTCTTGCAACACCTTCTTAGGATGCTTCCTTGGGGTGACAAGGTTCCTTCCCTTGCCTCTTGTTGAAGCCCCCACCATGATTACACTAAATTGTCTTCACAATAAATTACTCAAAATTATCAAAATGATATAAAAATTTACTATAAATTACTTGGGCCTAGGTCTCACTCTTTTGAAAAATATTAAGTTCATTAATTTACAACCTCGAGGGAAACTTTAGTGGAAACCCCATTTTCATAGTAACTCCTCCAAATATACTTAAAATGAGCTCACATGTGGATTTTCTAGTAGCTTTAATATGAAATTCAAAATTTGTTTAAAAATCAAGAAAAGAATCATCAATTTGAGAGATATATGTGCTTCCCAATTTGAATTATTAAGAAAAAAAATACCTTGATTCTTTCTAATTGCTAAGATCATTCTTTGACACCACTTGTAATGAAATAAATTACACATGAGAAGATTATAATAGGAGATATGCTAAAAATACTTTGATAGAACTTGAGAATAATAAGCCACTTCAAGGGGGAAAATCTCTCAATTTCTCTAATAAGAACACAATTCACAATATGATGATCAAATAACACTCACTACCTCATATATATACCTTATTTATGCTTTGGATATCACCAAAGCTAACTTGGATACCTAATTATATTACCTAGATTGACTTGACTATACATAAGACTAGCTAAATGGTTATATGTCACAAGTCAGCTACACCTATCTCAATATTGTTATTGGGTTAAAGCTATAGAATAAGCAAGACAAATTCCTCCATAACACCTTGTGAGAGACAACATTCACAATATGAACCAAACAATCTTATCTAAATTCCCACTCTCCACAACCATTTCCACATATGTCATACATGTCTTCATTAGTATACTCATTGCCAAGTCATTCAATACAATTACACACAATAAATACACATAAAAGAAAACTTTAAAACATAAATGCTATTAGTTAATTCCATTTTCATGAGGATGGCCTTAAGTAAACTTAGGACACAAAATCTAACTACTTCCCTTATCGATATATTTCCCTCTTTTATTTCAAGGGGGTCAATTATTTGAAAATTCTCTAGTCATTCCCACAAGTTTGGGATATGACTATAGATTGCACTTAAGTGTTCTTGATGCATACCATAATTAGTGAGAAAAATTGTAGCCACATTAAGGGATCTTCTATAATGTTGACAACATATTTACCCAAAATTCCTTTCATACCCCTTAATTTTTTCTACATAAGGATTCAAACTTTAACTTGCGTTCTTTCCTTTCTTTAGAGAATTAATCATTACCAATCAAGGAAAACTTTAAGAAACCTCCCCCTCGGCTAAGGTGTAAAATCCCGGCAAATCCTGTATTATTCCCGATAAAAATATTAATTTTATTGGCAAATTTTTTCATTTTTTGGGAAAAATAAATAATCCCAATTGGTGAATCTTTTACAATCGCTAGAAGTCTAGGGAAATCATGGTGAAATGCAATTGTTTTTAAATGAATCAAATATTTTTCATTGGCGATTAAAACCTTTTTTCAAACCAAATTTTTGTTTTATGTTGGCGAATTAACCCTGTTTTCAAAACAGAAAAAAATATATATATATTGGCGAATAAAACCTTTTCTCAAAGAAAAAAAAATTCATTGTTGAATTAAACATAATCTCAAACTGATAAAAAAATTCAATGACGAAATTAACAAATATGCCAATAAAAATCAGTGTGGTTGGCGAAAATATCAAATTTTGGGACATATTTTTCATACATTCAAATTCCTTCATAAAGAGTCTGGAATGCAAACAAGTGTCAAAATATTTATTATTTTTGAAGCTATATATTAGGGCAAATTAATATAATCTATGATCGTTTGATGAATTTTTCATGGACGACTATAGTTGCATTCCAGAAGTAAATCTTTGAAACACTAGACTTGCGAATTGAAACCACTAGAATAACACTAGAACCATTAGATGCGGCCATGTGGCGAGAGCAAGGCTCATCGCTCATCACTCATTCTATATTTTCAATGCCTCAATGTTGTACATTTCATTTAATTGAAATTCTCAATATTTTTGAAGAGAGTTTGGTTGTCGTACTGCTAATGCTGGCAGTGGCGGCGATTAATGCCATATGTGATATGAACATCTGAAGCAATTTATTGGACAACTCATAGCTTTAATGAAACAAGATTTGTAATGATTTCATATCATTTGAGTGACACTCGTGATTTTAACAGCTTGTCAGCTTGAGTTACAATTTGTGTGTAGCCAGACATCAATCAAATTAAAGATTTTAATTATACACGAATCACAATTATCATTATACCCAGGTTGGTAGCAGCACTGGTGTCTGGTGGCCCATAAATAGGGATAGTGAATAGTGGATAGTGTCACAAGGGTTTTCATTTTCTAGGGTCAATAAGGATTCAGGAAGAAGATGATGTGGTATTATTGGGGATATTGTAAATTCTCCTACCTATAGTTATGTAGTTACAGAGTAATCAGTAAAAAGCAAATTTCCTTCAAGTTCAGAATGGGTGGAATTGGAAAGAAGTTGATTTGGTTAACCTAACTTCTCAGATAGGTTTTGAACCAGGATGAGGAGCTTTGATGGAGGTAAGTGTTATACCAATGCATGGAAGTTGCATGCAAAATATGGGAGCATATTTACTACTCCTCTTGTATCCTCACAGCTCTCTTTTCCCCAACATGGTTGGCCTAGCAAGTTCCATGCATTTATTTTCAAAGGCACATTTGTATTACATCTTTTGCATCACTCTAGTTCCCAAAGGGGATAAGTACATTTTGTATCTTCACAGCTCCCATTTCCCCAAAATGATTAGAACCCCCTTTCCCCCAGCATGGTTGGAATTGGGCAAATCCCTTGAGTTTAAACTTAATTTTCAATGCCACATTTGTATTACGTTGTCACGAGCAGAAGCTTAGAATCACGGAATCATACGTTGTCACCAGCAAAAGCTTGGAAATTGGAATCAATTTGTAATCCATTGTAATGAGCAACAACTTGGAATAAATTATTAAATTGTGTCTATGTAAAGTGACACACTGACATATGTTATTTATACAAAATGGGAGCTTGCCTGCTCTACAACTACTCATCTTTAAAAAGATATGTAATAATGTGAAATTGAAATTTAGTTGCAATAAAATAAATGGTTGTGTTGTCCTATTCTTTGTTATTTATTTACACTTACAGTAAAGAGTTATTTTCTGAGTTCATAACTTCAGTGTCTATTTATATTAATATATTCAAATCAGTTTTTTTCCTTTAAGAAATTAAGTAATATACTTTATGCAATATGCACTTGATAATTCATGGTTAGTTGGTATGATTTTTCCACAGTCCATGTAGTTAGATGCTTAGCTTTTGGATTCAACTGTGTGTATTTTTATGTCAAAAATACACACAGTTGAATCCAAAAGCTAAGCATCTAAATTCATGGTTATATCAGGCCATTAGGGGAATGCAATCATTCGTTCCACCAATATTTATGTGTTACAATGATGTGCTTACTTTTGTTCACTCTATCGGTATATCGGGGAGAGCACCTTATGAGTCAGCCCGATAGAATATTGTTACACCGATACTAGGTTGTGAGCTATTTTCTTCGGGCCATCGGTGAGGCTATGATGGGGGTTCCGCCAATGAAGCATTGTTAGGCCGATGGTATTGAATTTTGTTAGGAATGGGGAAAGGACTATGAATACAGGATTTCAAATGCACAGAGTGATAGGCTTGCGAACTTAAACCTCTAGAATCACCCTATAACCGTTAGATTTAGAAAGAACAACGGTTAAAAAATTACAACTTTAGTGTTCCAATTTCGGAAAAAAAAGCATTTAAAACACTTTATACTGCTAAGTGTCAACTGTCAAGTGATTTTTTTTAACTTTTAAGTAAGAGGGTCAATACACGGGGATATTTTTTTTAAGTCCTTTGCAACATTAAGTTGTTGTCCCCTTGGCCTTGATGCTAATCCTAGCGCACAAAAGTTTAAAACAACTTTAAAACACATGTGTCAATGTGTCATGTTTATTTTTTTAAGTTAATATAATAAATTAGTCAAGTTTCAACTGTTGGATGATCATTTTATGTATGGTTGTATTTGCATTCTAGAATTAAATGCATAGAGTGATAGGCTTGCGAACTTAAACCTCCAGAATCACCCTATAACTGTTAGATTTTAGTGCAAATTAATATAATCTATGACCGTTCGATGAATTTTTGATGGACGACTATAGTTGCATTCCAGAAGTAAATCTCTGAAGCACTAGACTTGTGAATTAAAACCTCTGGAATAACACTAGAACCGTTAGATGAAGTCATGTGGCGAGATCAAGTCTCATCGCTCATCACTCATTTTGTCTTTTCAATGCCTCAATGTTGTACACGAATCGTGATTATCATTATACAACTTTAAAACACATGTGTCAATGTGTCATGTTTATTTTTTTAAGTTAACATCTTAAATTAGTCAAGTTTCAACCGTTGGATGATCATTTAATGTATGGTTGTATTTGAATTCCGGAATGAAATGCACAGAGCGATAGGCTTGCGAACTTAAACCTCTGAAATCACCCTATAAGCATTAGATTTAGAAAGATCAATGGTTAAAAATTTGCAACTTTAATGTTCCAATTTTAAAAAAAGAAGCATTTAAATCACTTTGTACTGCTAAATGTCAACTATCAAGTGATTTTTTTTTTTAACTTTTAAGTGAGAGGGTTAGCACACGGGGAGATTTTTTTAAGTCCTTTCACCTTTGTAACGTTAAGTTACCAACCCCTTGGCCTTGATACCAATCCTAGTGCACACAAGTTTAAAACAACTTTAAAACTCATGTGTCATGTTTATGTTTTAAGTTAATATCATAAATTACTCAAGTTTCAACCATTGGATGAATATTTGATGTATGGTTGTAGTTGCATTCCAAAATGAAATGCACAAAGTGATAGGCTTGCGAACTTAAAACCTCTGGAATCACCCTATAACCGTTAGATTTAGAAAGATCAATGATTTAGAATTTGCAACATGTAGACTTAAGACGTTTGATTCACTTTAATGTTCCAATTTTGAGAAAAAAGCACTTTATATTGCTAAGTGTAAAGTGAGGGTCAGCACACAGGGAAATTTCAGTCTTCACTCTTTAGATTGCTCATTGCAGTGCACCTCCCTGTTTTGGATTCCACAATTCCACTTCCAACAAATTCATTCCAGTTTCCATGACTGTTAGCATTAATCTCTTCAAGAGTCAAGACTCAAAATCCAGGTAAGTGAAAAATTCTTGCGGCTACGTTTCATCATTTGGCATTTCTTAAAATCTTATTTTGTCAAACTTTGAAGTTTGGGTTTAGAGAATTTAGAATTAAGAAAAATTAAGGAGGACTAATAGGTATTAGGGAATTCAAATTTCACAACTTCACATTTTATAAGCATGTCTACCACTAGTACCACTAGAGCAATGTCCGATAAAAAAATACATTATGCATAATTGCTTAAAACCCCAGGTTTCACTGATGAGTACCATGATATTTATGATCCTAAAATCTATGGTAGGCATACCTCAAAAATTAGATTTTCATCTCAGAATAAGGCTGAGAAGCAAACACAAGTTAATAGTATAAGTGCACTGTGGGTAACTGGATTAGGGCGCATGATGTTACATGAAGTTTTCCCTTGCCTAGAATTTATCATGGTTTGTGTCAAAAATTATGATGATAAGAAAAAAGAAATTATTAATAAAGATAGCAAAGTAGAATTGTTATCCATTAATGCATAAGAACTTGGAAAATTATTGGGGTTTACAACCGAAGAATTTGGAAACAACCACATTGACCTAGAAAAGCTTGCTAGTGATTATGAAGCAGTGGAAGAAAGGAAGAAAAATAATTTTTTAAATAAAATAGTTCAGGATAGAAACAAATTGAAAGGTGATCATAAGCCTCCTTATAATTTGGATATATTTAAACCATGTGTTCATGATACTATTTCCATGCTAGCATTTTGCCTCGGTCTGGATAGCAATTTGGAAGTGGGTGCAAGCCTCCTTGAAATGGTATTTATATCCATTATGGTGTTGAACATGTCAAATATAATTATATTCAACACATTGTAGAATCCATGCATAAACAATTTTTAATTGATTAAAAAAGGTTCCACCAAGACATTTAGGTTCATAACCTACTTGTGCTATCTTTTTCTATTCAAATTTAGAGGAAAGTTTTAGACCAACAAGCTTCAGATTCAACCCTATAGTAATGCAGAGGAAAAGAAAATGGCTCCAGTATATGAATGGACCAATGAGATAAAGATGCATGATTCTCAAAGGAACTACAGTCATTTTGTAGACTAATTTTTGGCTCCATTGCATCAAGCAATTACAAATACTCCAATGCCTAGATTACCCATGTCATGTAGAAACTGCATGCAACTAGGAAAATAAATACAATTGGTTGATTGGTACTTAATGGAAGAATATATTGTGCTAAAATTTTATGCATCGGGAGTACAGCCATACAAACTTCCAATACATGTGACAGAAAGGGATTTTGCATTGGAATATGTAAGGAAGATGCAGAGTGCTGATGAACTACACTTTCTCAGTCAGCAAAAGAAGACCTTATTTCCTTCTTTACCTTTTTCATGTGGAGGGTTCATATTCGAGAGAAAAGCATTTAGTGTGGCACATAATCTTTTGATTTTTTTTGACTTTGATGCTATCTGTCACTGGTACTATGATCCATATGACATCATTAAATCAATGATTCTAGCCAATAGGAATGTTGCAAGTAGAATTCAACATCAAAGTAAACCCTTGCTTGAAAACTTGAGAAACAAGGATTCTTGGGATGAGGTCAAAATAGCAATGGAGAAAAGTGTTGTTGAGAATGGTATTTCTTTTGAACAATTTTCAGCAAAAATTATGGCACTACACCGAAAGACAATCAGGACATACAACATTTTAATGAAAAAAGTGATAAAACATCTAGTAGAGTAAAAATTATAGGTTCTCTAGAGAAGGAAGTTATAGATAAAAATTGGTCATGATCACAAATTACTATCTTTTGGTCTATGAGGAAGGACCTAGGTGTTCCAAGAGCTCTTGTAGAGTATGGAGCTAATGAAGAAGATAAAGAGTTTAGCAAATTGTGGAATATAGAGCATCTTGATGAACATGGAAACAAAGAAAGTGATGATGAATCTAATGATGACAGTGAAGAAGTAGAACAAAGCCATGCCAATTACAAACCTTGTTTAAGTGAGGCTGCAAAAGAAGCATATACTTCAAGAGCAACCATACTTGAAAAAAATGGTTATGAAGGTGGTCCTTTGGGGTCCAAAGGACAATGCCCTTGGACAGTAACAAATGTTGAGCATAGAAAATCAGTTGATAAATCTAGCCTTGGGCTTGGAGGTGAAAATGTAGACCAAGGGTATACAAGTGAAACTCAATTTGTTAGAGATTCTAATCCTCATCCTCATGGTCAAATATAATCATAACTAGGACATGCCCTTGGTGGAAAACTTAGTGCAACTAGGAGTGTCATTTGTAGCAATGGTATGGGTAGTAGTACTAGTAGTGGTCAACATGTGCTACAACAACAAATTACACACAAGAGGAAAATAATACAAGATACCACAAAAACACCAGGTGATCAAGGCAGTCAAAAGAGTCAAAGAATTTTGACAGGTCCAAGTCACACTATTAGTGGATCCACCACAAGGGAGTTATTTCTAGGCACTCCCCCAATTCCAGGTAGTGTGGTTGCAACATCATTAGCAACTACAAGTACTCCTATTCCTTCGCTATTCAAGCATTCCATTGTTCCTGCCTCCCCAAGTTATGATTTCATTGAAGAGTTTAAAAAGAAATCAAACTTGAATAAAAAATAAAAGAAGCAACTGATGGATGGTGTGTTTGCTATAATTTTAGAGCCTGCAACAACCATGGTATTACCCACATTTGACACAAATAAAGAAATCATGGAGTACATAATTGTTGTTCCCACAATTCAAAACAAACCAACAAATAAGATGGATTGATCTGAATACCAGGTAACCAATTTTCAATTGGATTTTTTTGGCCTAAAAAATACTGACAAAATTAATATATCAAAGAAGAACAATGAATTTGTGTACACATCATTGCTAAAGCAAGATAGAGAGAAGAAAAGGTTGCAGACCCAAATAGAAAAGTTAAAGGCAAACCTAGCAAGTGAGAAAGAAAAGAGGAAAGCAGCAGATAACAAGATTAATGAATTAGAAAAAAGAATAATAAAATATGCCTCTACATCAACAAGCAAAGAGGATAAACCAAATGAGAGAGAAGTGAATGACCTAAAGTGAAGGCTAGATGAGAGGAACAAGAAATGTGATGAGGAAAAATCCACTTTATAAAAATTAAGACTAAGCATTGCGAATGGAAATGCACGGTGGGAACAAAAATTGGAGAAACAGAGAAAAACAAATGAAAGATTAGAGACAGAGCTAGTGGAAGCAAAAAAAGAAATTAAGTCTTTTGAAAATAAGTTATCTGCATTTTGTAGAGATATAATGAGGCATATGAAACAAAAGATCTGGGATGAAATAATGCAGAGGTTTGATCATTTGTGTGACATGTTTCAATTGATTGATGCTATCAGACAACATTATAAGAAGCTCAACAAATATTTAGTGGACAACAAAAATGTGTTGGAATTAGAGAAATCTACAAATCAAGTTCTACAAATAGTCTACAAAGCTAGTGACAATGATTTGAAATCAAAAGGGATTACTAATAAGATTGAAACCTCAATGAAGTTGGCATCTATCATTGAAAAGTGTTCAAAAATGCATGGAACAAAGGAATATTTGCATTTTGTTGCAAACAAGATGAAGGTGGTGGATGAAAAGGTAAGGAACTTCACAGAGCTTGGTTTTCTAGAGGCTTTTGACACAAATGACCAATTCATTGGAAAGGATGGTTTCATAAAGAAGATGGAAGGTGCAAGGAAGATTGATTTGGACCAGTTTCCTCGTAACACAGATGTGAACTATTTGGATTCCATCAGAACACTGATAACCTTGAATGTAAAATTGATTGAAGAATTCAAGACAGGTTCCACTTCCAATTACAATCATGAAATGTTAACAAAACTTCAAGTCAAACAACATCAGTTAGAACAAATGGCAATTCCACCACCTGAAGAGTGGAAGTTGCTAGAAAAGGTGATATAGTGACTTGATTTTTAATTTTCAATCTTTGATAATATGATTTTCCAAGTTCCAACACAGCTCTGTGCAGACTTGTCTTTGGGCATTGGAAAGATTTTGCATTGCCAATGCCAATATGTACTCCTTCATGTGAAAATCAATTAAAAAGATCAAATTCAGACTTCAGTAATGTGATGATGTTTAATTATCTATATTATTTATTTTATCATTTGAACTATAAGGTGATGAACTGTTAGCTCATTATATTTACTTCTTGGTAGAGCTTCTAAGTTATGGATGTTGAACTATTAGCTTCTATTATGTTGGGACTAAAAACCCTGATCAATATCCACCAACTTACACCTCACCCACATCTCACATACTGCAAAAATACACTACATTTGATTTTATGATTAGCACAAATTGTAGAGATTTTTGTGACAAGATCCATTTTGTGGCCCACATTACTACTTGATCATGTCCATAAATAAATCTAAAACCCCATGGTCACAACCCCTATTCCTGAAGAATTCAAATTCAATGTACTGAGAAATTAAATGTACTTCCACACACTCAATTTGAATAGCATAAACAACCACTTTGGAGATAACGAAATAAGTTAATAAAATATAAGCATATGAATTCACAATAGTTAACACTCGAAAGCAAATCAGTAATTATGTGTAACCTTCTCCATTGTATTGATCTTCAAAGTTCAAATGATATGCATTATAAAAATAGTTTGTGATATGAGATGGATGGGAAAATTGGTGCATTTACAATCTATTATCTATCTTCTTACTATTTTCTACTCTAAAGTCTAATTAAAAATGATGTGATGATCTCCTATTCGGGCCTTGATCTCTCTTATATATGAGAGGCAACAAGCTACAAACCCCTTACAAAAAGTCATGACATTTGACAACTAAACGTAACTCAAATTATAAATAAAACAATGTTGCAGGTGAATGCACCGATCCGTTAATCTCCAAGAAAAATCTCGTGACCACCTAAGATTTGTTCAAAGCTTCTACTCCATGATAGGGCGCTCATCATTCTTTCGTTTGGTGTTCTTACTCTAAATCTGATGGTTGTCCTGTTGAATCTGATTCTAACACATCTACAGTTTGGCTAATAAACAGATTGACTGCAGAGAGGTGATGGATGTACTCTTGTTCAGCATAGGTGTCCACGTTAGAGATCACCGATTTCATATCATATTCCATAGACATTTTTTTTTGAGTTGCTTATGAGTGTTTTGTAAAACCATATCCTCGTCATTTATTTCTTGCAACACAATAGTTAGAAGCCCAGCAAGCTCTTCCTTCCAATCATCATATTCTTGCGGATTTCCAATGCCATTATGAAGTGTCGAGACTAAATCAAAGCATTCAAAATATTCCCTAAGCCTGTTATGATATCCATTATGTGATTCTACCAGCTTGTCAAATGTCAGCAATATTTGTCCTTTCATGACATTCTTATCTATGAACTCCTTTTTTTTCTCCATCAATCTAGGCTGCAATCGTTTATTTTCCACCAATGCAATGCATGTCTGTTTGAATACTTTCCAATATTCATTAGCACACTTCATAATTTTTTTGAATCTTTCTTTTACCATTTCAGATACAGTGTTATATTTGATGGTTTTCACTTCTTTCTCTAATTCTTTGCATTTCCCCTAGGATTTTAGATGGCAATTCTTCCAATAGGCAGCATCAGCCAATGCATCAAGCACTCTCTTATCTTTTTCAAGCCATGGGGAGTACAACTCTGATGTGGAGGAGGAAGATGTTCTTTCTCTTTGATTTGCTAGCTCCTTCTTCAGTTTTTCATTTTCCTTAATCAATTTTTTGATCTGTGCTTTGGTAAATTTTGCCAAATTTATGTTCAATTATGTTGTCTCCGTAGGGTTGGTATCCC
This sequence comes from Sequoiadendron giganteum, assembly GCA_007115665.2. Classification (NCBI taxonomy): domain Eukaryota; kingdom Viridiplantae; phylum Streptophyta; class Pinopsida; order Cupressales; family Cupressaceae; genus Sequoiadendron; species Sequoiadendron giganteum. The sequence goes on along the minus strand of CM021105.1, from coordinate 403,623,549 downwards.
CTACTCATTGAACCAAGAGATCTCCAAACACTTGGTTTGGATTACTAATTATAGCAGGTCTTTTATCATGGGGATATAGTGACCAAATAAGCAAGGTGGCTTCGTCTGGGTTGTACCCAGATCCTGAATACATTTTGTCACCTGCTTCTTCTATTAAGTTTATTGTCTTATCCCCTTTTTTTCTAAAGCTATCAAATACAATTGAAGAGTTAATATCCCACCCTAGTAGGAGCAACACTCCAACTTCTTGAAGCAATTCCCTTCCTCTTTCATGAGTGATGAAATCCATTTCCTTATCTACCTCCCTTTTCAATTCCTCTAGAGTGGTTGTCTCTTATTCAGGAGTGATATCCTGCATCTTTTGTCTCATTATTTTGCCTTTATATTCATAAACAAATTATTTAAATTTAGAAGATTTAACAAAATCACAATTATAAATAAATTGTTTTCCAACCTTGACCCTCACATCATCAGATAGTTCATTTGATGCCTCAAATCTTACAATATTCTGCTCTTGAGGGGGCTCGTACTATGCAATCACAAGAGCACTTATTTGTTTAATCCTGCTCACCCTCTTCATCACCCTGCTCTTCTTCACTTATATTAGTATCTACAGAAAAACATACCTCAAGAGTAAGTTGTGAAGGTATGTAATCCAAGGGCTCTATGTCTTCAACTTGTACTCTTGAATAGGTTGAAAGAGGTGAATCAAAAACAATTGGGGGAACATCCTTTACCAGTTCGTTGACATGAGCGATGAGTTGCTCAATTCTTGTTAAAGGATCATGTATCTCACCAAATGACTTTGAATAAGATGGGATGTTTTTCTCTTCTATTCCTTTGCAAGCATAATTTTGTTATAGGCGGCCATTATTTATTTGGTGGAAGCCTCATCATGGTTTCTTATGACATCTCTAATTGAGAACAAATGTTCATACCCTAATAGCCCCTGTGATAATCTCGCCTTGTGAATAAACCTTTCTGCATCAAATTGTTTCCTTACATCACCTAGAGGTAGGTTGTACTATGCCAATTTACCATCAATTTCTCCATATCCTTCATTGGCAACCACTATAAAGTATCCAAAACATAAGGTTTTGGGCATAATTGATTGTTTTGTATGTCCTTTGAGGTGTTTCGAATGCCAATTGCCTCACAATTTCAAAATAAGCAATTCGGTCAGGAACTACTCGTGGCATCAAGTGTGGAGCCCCTTCGAACCCATAAACCCTTATCATTGTACAATCAGGGAAAGTATACCAATCTCCCCGATTATGATTCACTTTATTTCTCCGGTCATTTTCCTTTGGTCTTAGAAATCTTTGTACTTCTGGGGATAGGTTATAATTGCACGAATATCCCAACAACTTCATCAATGGTTTTACAAAAAAATCTTCAAAATAAAGGTAATGAGACCTACCAAATCGGTTGTCCCACAATGAAGTCCACATTTGTACAGGTTTAAAATCTCCATTTTCATTTGTATCTTTTATCCTTAATTCTTTACTCTAGACCCCTTTGACTTGTCCCTCGTACAACAACAAATGCATAAGAAAAGAATAGTGTTCAAAATTAATATTATCACTATTATTTTTAATCTTTTCAAGCCCTCGATGTAGGGCATTGGCCAAGTAGCTAGCATAATCAAATGGCCTGACATCCTTGCTCTGTATGTCTACAACTAAGACCATTAGGGCAATCAACATGAGAGGCAGAACCTCTACTCCCAAAACCTGACTAGTTGAATAATAGTGTATCGAAAATACTCTTCAAATAAATCTTCATGGAAAGGAGGGTTTTCACTACTAGAGAGCCTCCTGAGTTGGCCTGCTTCATCCTTGGGCCTATGCAAAGTTAATTTCCATCTCTTATAGTTGGTATCCATGTGGTGATACTCTATCAAGAGATCTTTGACCATGAATGATAAATTCAGTTAGCACTCTAACTGAAATACATTAGAAATGAGATCCCTAGAAATAACAAGCATGTCAGCCCCGCCATGTGACTGAATATTTCTTTTCTTGGGGTCATATATGATAGCAAGATCTTTAATTAGCTCTGCGTTCACAAACACATTGGGCACCACAAGTCTTCCCAGGTTCAACCTCCATGGATTGCAGACTAGTTGAAACCTAAATTGTTTTATGTAATGGTACATGAAGAGGTCGTACCCTCGTTGCGGTGTCCAAATATCCCCTAAGCCCATATGTTTGTCCCATAGTCGATCCATGGAAGGATTCATTTGATCACTCCTCTTAGGTCTCGGCCTCGACCCGGGGCATTGATCTATCGGGTCTTCATTTAGGAGTCTCTTAGTATTTTTAATGTCCAATTGATCCAAAGTCTTAGTCTTTTCAATTTTTCATTTTTTAGCTTTGGGTTTCTCTGTACTCTCTTCCATTATTTAAATCTTAAGCTTTTGATGAAAATAGCTTCTCAACTGGTTATGAAGTACTTATGTGAGTCTCGTCGAGTTGCCTCCATAGTCCACCGGTCTTTGGTGCGTCGGAACTCCAAGTTTTTGCCTTTTTGCTTCTACCCTAAGTGAAATCTTCTATGATTTTATAACAACCATGTGATCAACTTGTGATATAATTCACTTCAATTCTGGTTCATAAATGCACCATCTGTGGACCGTCTTTTAGTCTTGTCATCGAAGAAGAAAATTTATTTCAAATATTTTGAAGTCGACGATTCCCCGGGATGTCACATCAATATTTGACCAATAGCCACCCTCTCCACCAATGGACACCTATCCTTCATTCTATCAATGGGACACCATATAATGTTTCCCCGATGCACCATAGTTCCCCCGATATATTTTATGCATTCGATAATTCATGCCCATGGTTATAATTCATGGTTACTTTTGTTGACAACTTGACTCTATCAGTATATCAGGAGAGCACCTTAGGAGTCATCCCGATAGAGTATTGTTATACTGATACTAGGCTGTGAGCTATTTTCATCGGGCCATCAGCGGGACTATGATGGGGGTTCCACCGATGAAGCATTGTTAGGCTGATGGTATTGAATTTTGTTAGGAATGGGGGAAGGAATATGTCACTATGAAATTTCAAATTTGTTTATGGATGCAATGTGAATGTAGGCTATAATATATTAATATGGATCTTGTCACACAAATTTCTACAATTTGCATTGTTCATAAAATCAAAGTGTGGTATATTTTTGTTATTATTGATAAAATTCGATAATTCATGCCCATGGTTATGATTCATGGTTACTTTTTTTGACAACTTGACTCTATCAGTATATCGGGAGAGCACCTTAAGAGTTAGCTCAATAGAGTATTGTTACACCGATACTAGGTTGTGAGCTATTTTCATCAGGCCATCAGCGAGACTTTGATGGGGGTTTCGTCGATGAAACCTTGCTAGGCCAATGGTATTGAATTTTGTTAGGAATGGGGGAAGGACTACGTCACTACAAAATTTCAAATTTGTTTATGGATGCAATGTAGGCTATAATATGGATCTTGTCATACAAATTTCTACAATTTGCATTGTTCATAATTTATGAATCATAAAATCAAAGTGTCGTTTATTTTTGTGATTATTGATATGTGGAAGATAAGTGGGGTGGACTCGATGGAGGCTAGTTTCTTTGTAAAGAAAAACTAAATTTCCTTTTAAGAGATAAAATTTTAATTTTAATATCACAATTTCATGGATGATGGAATACTATATAGTTTATAAAATATCATCAACTACAGTTTGACTTTGGCATATGATTCATGAAGTGAAATATAATATAAAATATCATGGAGTACAATATAAAATAAAATATCCTAAAGTGCAATGATTCACAATTTATTGGAATACAATATAAAAAATCATCAACTACAGTATGGAATATGATTCATGTAATGCTTGAGTGCAATATAAAATAAGATATCATGAAGTGCAAATTGCAATGATTCACAATTTCAATGTTCATTGAATACAATGTAAAATATCATCAGCTATAGTTTGGACTTTGGAACAATGGAAACTGCTTCATGAAGTGCAGTAAAAATACCTAAAACTTGTTAATTCTCTTCCATTTCCCAAATAGAGTCAGGGTCCTCAAACCGATGCTCATCTTGAGATAAAGTAAAAGAGTCATCTTGATTTTGAGTGTGCTCTTCACTTTCTTCAGCTTGTGTCTCAAATTCAACATTCATTGTGTGATTTGTGTCAATTTCAATATCATTTTCATTTGTCCCAGGCCCACTGCCACTGCCACTAGTACTACCACCAGTATCGGCAATGCTTAGAATTGGAGAGCCTGTGTTGCACAAATCGGTCCCTCTTCTTTCACATGTGGACCTCCAGATTGTGAATGCCCTTTCAAAAGGAATTTTTTTGACATTATACGCAGTTCCTTTCATCCTCAAACAATTTTCCAAATTCTTGTCTAGTTTGTTTCTTAACTTTGATTTCAAAAACCCCAATGTACTGAAAACTCTCTCATCCTCCACCAACCCCAATATCATTGTTTGACATAAATCAACAAGTTTGAAATTTTCTGACATCGAACCACGCAATATTTCACTCTAAACTAAGCTTGTCCAAACCTTTTTTATTGATCCCGATTCAAAGGCCTTCTCCTTTCCCATGGATTTATAATGGTCCCTCATAGCTGTTGCAAAAGTCTCACATTGCTTTCTAAGCTTATTTTCATTTAAAATTCCTTCTATTGTCTGCTCATTGTATGTTATCTCTTTCAAAAACTGTTCGATCAAGATTTTTACTTGATCATGAAAATATTTTGGGCTATCTCGGTTTACCCAAAATTGAGGATACACAATACCCATGGCTTCAAGTATTTCATATTGAGGGAATCTTTCACGAATCTCTAAGGAAAGAGATTTTACAATTTCCTTCAAATTATCACTAACAAATTTAACAATGCCATTAAAATCTTCCTCGTTAACTGGTACTTCTCTTCTAGAGCTCCTGACTGTCTTATAATGGTACATTGGTATCTCATATCCATGTACACAGATACATAAGTGTCTGCTTGCATTAAAATGTAAATAATTATCAGGATTATTCAAATCAGTAATTTTTCGCCACATCAAATAATTTGTGCCTTCTTGTGTTAGATCTAGACATAGATGATCGAGGGCCAAGCATGTAAGTTTACATAGATTGGCATATTCATAAATATACATAGTTCTATCTTGGGCTTTCTTCACAAGATTTTTCATCTCATCCAGCATGGGGAGAAGACTAGCTAAAGTCAAGAGTGTCTCTATATCGCTTAACCTATGTAAGAGGTCGGGAGCTTTGTCTATTGTGTTGTGATGCTCGTACATCACTCCAATCAAAGATTGATATTCTGAAAGAACTCGTTGCACTGGTCCACACAGGGAGATACATATGGTACCGACATCCTTGAGAAGCTTGTTTCCAGGTGTTATTCCCTCACCAAAATGTTGAAATTCAAGGAAATGTTTGGGACTTCGACAGAAGTATGCGTGGATCTCGTGAACTAGATTTTCAACTTTTGATATTGTAGGAAACTTGCTTACAATTTTGAATGCTAAATTCATTCTATGGGCCATGCAGTGAATGCCAAGCATGTATGGTGCACAAGTAGTTTGTAACTTTTTGCAAAGATCGTTCCTTTGACCTTGCATCATTGCAGCTCCATCAGCTCCTACACACACCAAATTTTTGGCAATCCATACCTGCAATTTCATTCAAATATTTCTTGACTAGTTCAAATAGATTTTGCGATGTTGAACTATCCTTCATTTTATGAACACAAAGAAGATGAGCTTGGAAAACATGTTGTTCTATAGTATACAAATGCATACAAACCCAAGAAGTATTGTCTACTGCAGTAACTTCATCTAAAGATAATGCAATGAAATTTGACTCTTTTACTTTCTCCTTTAAATCTTGCTTTTCCACTACAGCAAGATAGTTCGTCCATTCCCATCTAGGGTTTACTGACCAATGTGAGAAGAGAAAGTGGGGAACACTCAAATTAGATAATAAATCAAAATATTTTGGGTAGTTTGTCATAGGACGCCCCCTGGACAAAATATGAAAAACAACACTTATCTGAACAGTTTTTGACAGATTTGTTGCTACCATGGATTTTCCAAAATGAGCCTCAAGTATACCTTCACATTTTTTAATCTTTGACATTCTATGGTTATGCTCTCCATAATCTATGGTATACTTAACATGAAGACATTCTTCCTTTGATTTCCATTGTACGACTGATTGTTCCATTCCGTCTATGATTTATTTTTTGTAAACTTTATTGATATGCTTTCCTATAGTGTCAAGCTTTAGCTGCATCGTCTTGTCTCTTCCACATTTCTAACTAAAAATATTACATTTGACCTATGTTTCCCTTTCATTATTGTTTTCATTTGATACCCCGACTGGTTCAAGAAATGGGTACTTCGACAACCAACCAATTTGAAAATTCCTTGTCATTTCCCACTCGCTCCCCAATTTTGATTTGCATTTTCTTGCTACCAACATCATCCTCATCCAAGTCAATTATCTCATTTTGGCTAACCAGGGTATCCCTTGGAACATATTCTGTGGTATTTCCATCCTCATTTGATACATTTTGATTTAACTCAATGACAATCTCACCTTGACCTTCCCGTGGCGGTGAGGTATTGTCAATGCCATCTTCAATAATATTTGGTGGAAGAGTTGATGTAGCTCCACCTTGATCTGATGGATTAGAAGCTTTGCCAATTCCAAAGTAAGACTGTATGGTACCTCCACGTTTTGGGCATTTTGATGGCCTCCCAGTATCTTCATTACTCTTAGGATTCTTACCCTTGTTGCTCGACATATTGATATCTCACTTCAAATAAAAGTTGGAAAAAAATGTCTTCTTGTTTAAGAAGGACAAACCGACAGAGAATATAGATCCCATTCCCTACTCAAAATCATGTCTAAGACTGAAGCAAGAATGGAAAAGAGATAAAGAAATCTTATTATTATAACTAATAACTAATAACAGTATGAAGAAATGATCACTCACCTTTGAGTCTACGTTTTCGGGTTTCACTGACTTCTAAACCAAGAAGTAGAACCTCAGAACTAAACAAAATGTGTAAGAACAAATAACGGTTTCAATTGTATTTATATCAATCCATATTTGGCAAATTCTGAGGGATTTTTAAATGGTATATTAAAAATTTGGTGAATCTTGCGTGCTTATACAACGATACCTTATAATTTTCAAGGCAAAGTGTGTCCTCTAGTGTAATTATTTTAAAATATTATTGGCAAAATAGGTCCTCATAAGCAACTATTTATAAATTTTAATTGGTGAAATAGGTCTTCACAAGCAACTATTTATAAATTTTAATTGGCAAAATGGGTCCTCATATAATGTTGTTTTAATAGTATTGGCGAATGTGTTGGTGTTTATGACATTCTCCCCAGGATTCCAGGCAAAAATATTAATCGGTCCATTGGAAATGCATAGTCTGTTATGGCGAATTTATTGCCTAAACATGCCTCATAAAAAAAACTATTGGCGAATGGACATGCATTGGACCCACAGTTCGTGAAATCCGAGCGATTTGAACACCCTGTTGGATACAGTAAATTCGCCAATTTTGAATTGCCCGATTCCCAGAATTCACCAATTGGCGAAGATTCGCCACTAAAGTTTTCCCTATTACTAATAAATCACATTCAACTATTAATTTTAACACTTCTAAAATTCCATTGCCACCATCCCCTCTACTAGGGCTTACCATTTTATCTCATTGCTTGTCCTATTCCCTAAGAACAAAGAGCCTTCATACACTAGGTTATTTGTGGAGTTACTGAGCATAAACACTCTTTCAACCTTTCCACGGTTCACTTTAGAGGCTCCATCTAGCTTGACATAATCTTTAAGGAGGAGTTTCAAAATTTAATACTTTTTGTGTTATTCTTTATATTAGTTTTTCTATTTAAACATTCATTACAAACCTTTTATTAATTATTTTGATTTATCTACCTAACTCTAATTACCTAGGTTAATTATATATTTATCATTAGCAATAATTATTTAACATAACACATACCCTAGGACATTGTTATTTTCCTTATAATTATTTATAACCATTAAATATTGTGTTATATTACTTTTTTACCTCACATTGAAATCTGTGAACTCATTTAAATCTTTAGACCACTTTAATTAAAAGACAATATAACCAATACCATTTTTTGAATTTAATTTTTTTTTTAAATATTATAATTAGTTGGTAGTGAAAGTATTATGTCATGATTTTAGGATTCAATTGTCTAGTTTAAACTTAGAGTCAATTTTCATCAATCCATCATTTAAAAGTAGTAGTTTACAAGAAACCATGTATACAAAAATGTATCATATTGTACATTGAAGGATCTATAGTCTAAATGTTAATAAACTAAACCTAGATTTGATAAGTTGAAACTAAAATAAAAGATTGAGATCCAAATAAAATTTTATATAGTTTTTTACATGATATCAATTTTAATCTATTTGATTGATTGATGTATTATAACAAAAGTGAAAATTAAGCTTTGATATTAGAACAAAGATTAAAAGATTGGGAAAGAGGTGTTTTGCCATTTTTTTTGCTTGAGACCAAGACTCTCCTTTATATTGTCCTTTTACATTTCATCTTCAAACAAATCCATTTGAGAGCGCAGTCATGTTAAAAAGCACCTTTAGGGTTTATCATAGATGAAGGGAAATTGTTTTTGATTAAGGAAAAAATAGGTTTTGAAGGGGCCCCAAAACCCTTTAACAACAAAGAAGAGATAGATATAGCATGAACAAGTACAAATCATAGAACAATAAGCTGCCAAAAAAGAAGATAAAAAAAGAACAAGCCCATAGAAAACACCACAAAAAATCAACAAAATTCTAGCCACTAGGCCAAATTCCTCAAGATGTCTGCCACCTCCTGCTCCAGTTTGTTCATATTTAACATTGCTTTCTTTATCTCCTGAATGTTAACAGTGGAATTTTTAGCCTTTCTCTTTAGATTTGCTCTAGTTCTTTTGCTCAGACCAACACCCTCCACCTGGCTTTGTTCTTTTTCAGCATCTAGATCCACAACAGTCGTCTCCTAATAAACATTCTCCAGATTATCAACCATCATATTCATTGTGTTCGCAGTATATTTTAAAATCTTGTGGCTCATTTCCATCACCATTTGGATAGACTCTTTTATATTCTTAAGCTTTCCCTCCATAGTAGAAAGCTTATCATCATGGTTACTCTTAAATTGCTAAAGATCTTCAACTATTTTCTTGAGGCAATCCACCATGTATTTCTTTTCTTCCTCAGTCCATAAATCAATGGCCCTTTCTTTGTCTCTTGTTGTGTGATCAATCAGATCATACCCTTCCAACTTGTTGCTAATAGCCCTCTATTTCAGCTTAACTTCCTTAATCTCAAAAAACACCCATCTCATAAGTTTGAAAAAATCCATAGACCCATTATGAGCAATGGCAAGGATATCAACAAGAAACTCACGTTCGACTTTGAAGTAATGGTCATCAGCCTTGAGATCACTGGGAAAATGAGGCCTATCCTCTTTGTTAGTAGCAAGGTAGCTATAATATTTCGACGAGGGGGGCCGACTGAGAATCATCTTGATTAGTTTAATAGGAGGGATCCTCCAACTCCTTTCTTTTAATCTTCTCCTGGGGGAAGACAATAGATTTTCCTTTCGCCTTAGATTTAACATCTTCAGAGCCTAGGAACAAAACCTTAACTCTACCTTTAGAGGTCATAGAACTAGGTTTAGAGGGGGTGCTAGCTTTCGACTTGCCTTTGCTACTACCCTTCCCCAAAGCCTTTGAGGGCCGACCAACCTCATCCTCCAAATCAATTTCCCATTCTTCCTTTTTTCGTATAGCAGAAACAAAGTGGGGAGAAGGGGACAAATGGGACATATCTGACATAGCTTTAAAATACTCAAAGATTAAGACAAGCAAGCCCTCATGAAGGATATGACATCTAACATGGTTCATGCTATGGTCATTAAGGTTGGCATTCAAAGAGGTGGAAAGATACAAAGGGAAAGAAACCCTTACCTGATGTCGGAAGTGGTTGAGGAAAATGAAATGGCAGCCAAACACCGTAGTGTATCTCCCATCCAAAGTGATGTATTCCATGGTCACCTTCAACACCTCCTGCTAGAGCAATTTTATATTCTTGGAGTTGTAACTGCTTTTGGAAACCCTACGCAAGTCCTTTTTTTCCTTCTTTGTCTTCGAAAAAAAATTCACAGCCTGGTCTGAAAGTTTCCTGTCCCTATAAAATTTGAGACCCTCCATGGAAAGCCCCATAACCTCAACAATTAGCTACTCGTCGATGGCAACCTTTCTCCCAAACAAATTTAATTTACCATTCTCCCATTCCTTGGAAAAATACCTAGTGACCTTTTGGTCCCAACCATGGAGTTTTTCAATATAAGAGGTAATCCCACCCTTCTCCAACAGTGGCCACACCTTATCATTGTTCCTCAGCTCCTCACAGTTTTTCAGTTCCACATGATGACGCTCAATACCCATGTTGGCAGAGTTACAAGCCCCCTCAAAAGACTCTTGAAAGCCACATAAACTGATAGCCAAAATACCCAGAAAGTGTGCGAGGCAAATTTTTTTGAAGTGGCTATAATTCTTTGGTACTTTGGCCTTCGATATGAAATTATTGAGCAACAGTTCTGAGACTGCACGAATTGACACTCATATCCCATAATCATTAATTAATAGGGGAATTTGAGGCCTTCCCGTGAATTCTATCATACCTCAATAAGGCTATGACATCAGCCTCCAACTTGTCACCCCTTTGCCACGTGATTTTTTCATTGGCCTGAACGCCCTTGTTGGCAAAGAAGTCTGCCATCGTGTTAATTTCCCAGTAAGCATGGGAAATGAAGCAAGTTTCAAAAGAGCTTATTATCCCCTTGGATAGATTAATCCAACTCTCTATGGTCCACGAAGGCTTTTGGAGGCCCTTAATACATTGGATGATATTGTTCGAGTCCCCTTCTAGCTACAAACTTTTGAAGTTTAGTTGACGGGCAAGATTTAAGACTTGGAAAACCCCTAGGGCTTCAACAAGGTGGTTGGTCTGGGTTCCCATTCTCATCCCTAGAAGAAGGAAAATTGTTAGTTTTCTTTATCTCAATTAAATTCTATTGATAATGTACAAGGATAAGAAAATATGCTCTATGGACGATGCACAAAGATTAAAAACAAGCCAAGCAAAAAAATACAATATTGATGTATGTGAGATTAATTTAAGTTTGAGATTAATGTGATCGTAAGTAAAATACTCTAAATATATACTTTTTATGGTACCAATTGATTGATCCTAAATAATTTAAGATGGTACTCTTAAATGCAAATGCTGAACACATAAGTGAAAACCTTTAATATAAAAACTAAAAAGAACAATCATATTCTAAATATATCAATTTAAAAAACATGAGATTTAAAATTCAAATTAGAAATGATAAACTACAAAAATAATTCAATTTAAAAAGATATAATCACAAATAAAATTTAATTTAACAAAGCAAAGCATCAATTTTATTTCTAAAATTATAACTAATAAAACAAAACATTGATGTTTTTGAAAAATTAAGCAACATTTACAGGGTGTTGTACCCTACAGAACAAGCCTCAAGGGCCAAAAAAATCAATTCCATAAAACTAACTCAAAGTCAAAAAAAGAACAGAAACAACACAATAACAACACACTGACCACAGATAGGCAACAGAGACACAAAACATAGGCCCAGGCAACAACTAACTGGCATTGTCCTAGTTTTTTAACAGGAGGTCCACAACGTCGTCCCCAACCCAATCTTGATTCTCCTGGGCATTATTGCCCTCCAGCTACTCTTTGATCATCATGGACAAGGTGCTAGTCACAAAATGAACCAGCTTCATCATGGAGCAGGTCAAGCCTCTGAATATTTTGTCAAGCATGTCCATCTTCTTTTTTAGCGCACGAAGCTCCTCACCATCACCTGTGGTCCTCAGGACCTTGCCATGCTCAACAACCAGAGGGTACAAAGACTGTGAGGTTGAAGTCTCTTTCGAGATTTTGCTGTTATCCAGGGTAGAATGGAGCCCTTCCACATTTTCTTCCTCTTCCTCCTCGGTCTCCTCTTCCTTATAATCCTTGCTATCCATTTGCTCCTCCTCTGAGTCCTCAATAATTTGCCTTTTTTGTTGTTTCTCGCCAATCTCCTAGACCTTCGGATGGTAGTCTCCCCTCCAATCGTGACCATGGTCTCCACAATCGTGTCACCTTTATAATCTTTCCCCACAATATTCTTCCCTTTTCCCTCTTTCACCATTGGCTCTGATAAACCTTTTTTATCATCTTTTCCTTTTTTCATTGTGGTGGCTATATAAGCAGACTTGACTAGGGTGGCCTTGAGTTCACACAGGCTGGTCGTAGCACTTGTATGCGCATTACTCGAACCGCCCTTAAGTTTTTTAGTAGCCTGTTTGGGTTTGGGGTTTTCAGCAGTACCCAAGTGGGATTTTCTAGAAGGGCTTGTAGATTCAACAGGGGAGATATTTGTGACAGCCAGGAGTTCAATCTCTTCAATAAGAATAGCAGAAACTGCTCTAGGAGGACATAAGGCCAAATGAAAATGGTAGAGTCTCAAGATAAGCCCCTGATGGAGAGGTAGAGGCAGAATGTCATTCGAGTTAAGACTGGCCATTTCTTTGCATTTTTAAATCAAATTCTCCAAGTCCATGAGCATAAAGAAAGGAAAACTAAGCAAGATTTTATGCCTAAGATGATTCAGTAGGGGAAAATGATAGAAAAAGTAGGTTTTAAACCTTCCTTCAAGCATGAAATACTTCATAAAGGCTAAACACATTTGGTCCCAGGGCTGGGAAAGGGCTTCACGTTCAAAGCCCGACTAGTTGTGGACTGATTCCTTGTTCCCCACGAAAAAAGCTTTCATACTATCATTGTCTAGAGTCCGAGTATGCTTTGGATATTTCTTCCTAGTGCACTGCATTCCAGTAGCTTGCGTTATCACCTCTTCGTTGACTTCAAAAGAAATGCCACCCAACGTAACCCTTCGATCCTTCCAGGAATTAGTGAATTGACCTGATAGGTTAGGGTCGTGGCCCACAAGAATCTCCATGAGAGGAGCAAGGCCACTTTCAACACAGATATGCCATACCAAAGGATTCTTACGGAACTCTCTATAAATATCAGGCTCAGTCCGAACGCGGTCACCACCCATGATGTTTACCTACACAAGAAACCAAAGAACTTGCAATAATAAAAGGTTAGAAACACTAGCAGAGCAATAAGCTTTCTTCACATTGTGGATATTAAGGCAAAGGTTGCATCGTTGGATAATCACACTAGCATGCAGATCACACACGTGAAAAGAAAGATCACCAAACAAAGACTTAATGGTGTCATTAATGTGAATCTTAAGGTGATTGTGGCAAGCTAAGTGAGAATTGGTGGGCGAGCAGGGTTTCTTGGCCATAATGCAATTGCACAAAAAACTAGGCAAGGTGGTCGCTTGGCCAAATTTAGAAATGTCAATGTAAGCATATTTAGAAGCCAATGCTAAACTAGCATGATTGAAGGCGCTAGAAGGGAGCTTTCCCTCATTATGAAATGTCATATCAACATTCATAACCGTAGTCTTAAGGAGGGCATGATGAAATAAAACAATCCTAAAGAGAAGATATTGCACAATACGACCTCTCAAAATCATAATTGTCGTGTACACATCAAATCCCTTCGTAGAGCCACCTTCATTAACCACATGACTAACCTTTAATTTTGAATTCCACCACTTGTAGGCCACCTCAGCATTAGAACTCATCCGCCAGGCCCAAAGAACAACCAAGTGGACCCCCCAAATGACATCCATCAACCAAAGATTTGAAATCATCATAATAAATGGGTGTTTTGTTCTTTCAAGATGAGATCTTGAATCCTTGGTGGTAAATTCCCCATATTCCTCCAACATTTAGAGTAACCCCAATAGGTACCATAATTAGCCAAATCATTTGCCACTTGGTTACCCTCCCTAAAAATATGCGTCACTTTTTTTTTCTCTTAGCTTGGATAAAAGGAACCTAGCATCCAACAAAATATCCTTCGTACTCCACCCAATCAGTCTACCAAGATTCACAACATCAGTGATGGATTTAGAGTCCCCTTCAATGTGGAGGTTCACAATCCCCAAAGAGACAACAATTTGAAGGCCCTTGAGCAGTGCACGAGCCTCTGCCACAATAGAATATTGGAAACCAATACCTCCCACAAACCCAGCAACCAGAACCCCCTCGAGGCCTCTAATCACTCCTCCAATGCTAGCCTTGCTTGGGTTGCCCTTAGCAGCCCCGTCAAAATTGAGTTTGAACCAACCTTTATCCGGAGGCTCCCATTTGGTATTTTTCCTAGCTAGGGATTTAATATTATCCAACGAGCTAGCATCTAAATTCTGGTGCCAGGCCTTGGCCATTCTTATTTCATAATCAAAGGGTCCCATCTCCGGAGGTTTCCCATTGAAGAGAGAAATGTTTTCCTCAATAAGCCGGACACCGATACCAAAAAATTCCCTAGGATTCCTCTCAATATTTCTAAAGACCCTGTTATTTCTTTCCTTGCACATATACCAACAAATAATAAGAGGGACTTGGTTCCAAATTTCTCCAAGCAAGGGGTGGATATAGGGACCACGCTAGCTCAAGATGAAGGATATGATATCCTTACACATGGCCCAAGAAACACCCAGTCTTTCAAAATCCAGCCCCTAGAATTCAACAACAAACAAATAGTGTAACAGTAAGTGATTAACAATTTCCTCACTGCATTGACATAATAAGCATTTGTTGGGGATATAAAATCCCTGTTTCCTCAAATTTTCCTGAGTAAGAATCCTATTATGACAGACAATCCACCAGAAGAATTAATTTTAGGGATCATATGATGGTTCCATATCTTCTTCCAAGGGTCAATCGCAGTACCCTGGTTTGTCAGCAAAGTGTACGCCAACCTAACAGAAAAATCCCCCTGTTTGTCAAAGGTCCAAAAAAACTCATCTCCCTGTCATAGGAGGGAAGCCTGGTAAGAGAGAGTAAGTCTTGAAGAGACCTAGCCAAGCAACAAAGGTCTTGTGACAAAGGACAACAGAGAACTAGATCCTTCCCCACCCTTGCCCCTAGAGGTCCGGAAACATAATCACTGATATGGAAACCAAAGTACCTTTGGGCTAGCCTCTTGAGTTTCCTGAAATCAGAACATTCCAGGGGGATATCAATTAACCACGGGTCTTCCCAGAATCTGATCCGATTTCCATTACCCATTTTCCATTCAATCTCACTCCTTAGCAGACTTTGTGTGCTGTAGATGCTCCTCCAAACCAAGGAGCCCTGGGGGTGAACCTCCGAGAGGCAGTTGACCAAAGGCCTGTTATTAAGATATTTGGAATTCATTATTTTGTACCAATCCTTAGTATTCTTTATTTGATCCCAACCCACCTTGGCCATCAAGGCCTTGTTAGTGTTGACCATATTCCTGATCCCAAGACCACCACAATGTTTGGGCTGACAGACCTTTTCCCATTTGACCAGAGCAAATTTCTTCTTATCCTCAGTCCTAGACCAGAGGAAGTTCTTTTGGATTTTTTCAAGTTTATCAACAATGTACCTAGGTATCTTAAAAATAGAGAGGACGTAAATTGGTATTCTTCGAAGAGAAGCAATGAGTAGTTAGAGCTTATTAGCATGGCTTAGGATGGAGCCTTTCCACCCAACAAGTTTCCTTTCAAGTACCGAATTCCAAAAGTCAAGGGTGACCTCCTTAACAATGAGAGGGAGCCCAAGGGAAACCGAGGGGAGAGTCCCACTTAAACAACCCAGAACCGTAGTCACCCTGGCTTGCAAGTTAGGTGTGTTGTTAAAGAAATAAATCATGTTTTTATCATAGTTGATGTTTTGACTAGAGCAAACAACATAATTGTTAAGGTAGGTTTTCCATTTCCTAGCTTCCATCACAAAGGTTTTCCCAAAGAGAAAAGTGTCATCCACAAATTGTTGCACCACAATCGGGTCCAGGGAAGAAGCTGCTTTGATTCCCTTAATAGAGCCCTCCGACAATAGACCAACAAAGTTCCTGCTCAACACATCAATTATCATGAAGAAGAGATAGGAAGATAGGGGGTCACCTTGCCTGATCCCTCTACCAACAAAGAAAAACCCAAAAGGGGGTCCCATTGACCAGAACAAAATACTTGACAGTATTAACACACTCCATTAAGAGTTTAACAACCGAATGGTTGAAACCAAACTTGGCCAAAACCTTAGGGATGAGGTCCCATATAACTTTATCATAGGCTTTAGAAATGTCTAATTTGAGAGTCATCCCCGTATAATTACATCTTTCCATAGAATGGAGAAGCTCATGAGTGGTCAAAGTAGCATCAAGAATATGACGCCCAGGGACAAAACCTTTTTGGGCTGGACTAATGAGTTTATCAAGAAGGGGCTTGATATAGTTCACTAGGATCTTGGATAAGATTTTGTAAAAGGTGTTGCACAGGCTAATAGGCCAGAAATCAGTCATGGATTGAGGATCACCAATCTTAGGAATTAGAGCAATAAAGGTGTGGTTTAGTTGTTTAAGGATTTTACCAATTTTGAAGAAATCATGAGCAACTAGCACAAGGTCCCCACCCACAATTTCCCAAAAAAATTGAAAGAAAGCAAGGGGAAAACCATCTGGGCCCGGGGCTTTGAGAGCCCCCATACTAAAGATAGCCAACTGAACCTCTTCCGGAGAAACAACATTGAGAATCCCCAAATTATCTTCCTAAGAGATGATGGTCGAAAGGTGGTTAAGCAACAGGTTGTCCAAAGCTGAGTTGAGCGCCTCAGTCGGGGCCGAGTAAGTCTCCTAAAAGTAATTAGTAGCTAGAAGGCCAATCTGGGTGGGAGTCGATATCACCACACCAATAGTATTAGTCAGTTTAGAAATTTGATTTCTTTTCCTGTGCTTGATGGCAGCCACATGAAAGAAGGAGGTGTTCCTGTTACCCTCTTTTAGCCATTGGACTCTAGATTTTCAAAAGATTTCCTCATTTTTGATGATTCATTCCCATTCCTTACTGGTTTCAATTTCTTGGTTGTGAGTCTGCTGACTGTCATCCCCTTCTTCCATTTTCTTTTGTAGAGTTCTTAATTCCTCCTCTATTTTTTTTTTTGAAACACATCACCAAACACACTCTTGTTCCATCCTTTTACCATGTTTTTAATATGTTTGAGTTTGAAAAAAATCCTGAACATGGGGGAGCCACAAACAAGGATGTTCCATCATTCTGCAATTTTATTTTTGAAGTCAGGGTGGGAATTCCACATAATCTCAAAACGGAATGGAATAGGGCCCACAATAGGCCAAACATTTGAGGTTAGCAATAGAGGATTGTGGTCAAAATCTGTTTTGGGCAGGGTTTTTAGATTGGCATTTAAAATATTAGTCCAATGGGGGGAGCATAGAAACCGATCCAACCGGACTTGAATCATATTTTCACCAGAGTGTCTGTTAGACCAAGTAAACTTTTGGCCCATAAGATCAATATCTATCAACCCTGAAGAGTTCAAAAAAATTGCCAGGTCAGACATGCTGTTAGAGTAATCCATTAGGCCACCGCTTTTCTCCGAAGGGTAGAGGGGAGAGTTGAAGTCCCCGACTACCAACCAACGGGTTCCCCTATTATAATTAATTTTAACAACAAGATCCTGCCACAGGGTGCTCCTTGCGTTCCTCTGGTTAGGAGCAAAAATATTGATTATAGACCAAGAGTCACCCAGGTAAGAAAATGAGGCCCCCACAAAATTTTTATAGTGAAAAATTTCTGAACCCAAAAATCTAAAGGGGTTCCAAAGCACTGCCAGACCGCTTGAAGCTCCCTCAACATCACTATAGAACTAGGAAGCATTTGGCCAAATAAATTTAACAATCTTATCAAAATTTGTCTTATTCATTTTGGTTTCTTGTAGTAGGCACACATTAATCTTATGTTCCAAGACATAATTCTTCAAAGCAAGTTGTTTGTGAGAGCTATTAAGCCCACAAACATTCCATGACATAACTTTCATTTCTAACCTTTCTTAGAGGACACGTCCAATGTCCTCTATTTACCCAAGGCAATCTCATTTGTAGTTTCTCATCCTGGTGTGTCTCTAGTTGGGTCTTCTTGGTTTAGAATCTCCTCCCACATTTGCCTTCTTTTTCCTCCCTTTTTTCTTTGGAGTTATCCTGATCTCTTCTTCTGCAATTTTCTCAAGCTTCAAGCCCTTTGTATTCTCTACAAATTCATTAACAACTCCAATACTCTCTTCTTCCCATATCTCACCTTCCTCATCCATTGTTTTGCTTGTCCCCGCAGAGCCCGCAACAAGCAGTGGATCAACAACCAATGAACCAAGGCTCGGGGCCATCTGGACATCTTGGAGTTTGACAACAGTCTCATTTAAAGATAGAGTCGCTAGACTTACACTAGAGTCGACCAGACCAGACGATGGGTCACCATAAGTAGGTGAAGCAACCGAAGGTTTGACCAAAGTGACCTCCTTCGAAGGCGAAACATTCTCCACAGGAGGTTGAGGATTCTTCAAGGTACTATCCACCTTAGGCTCTCGATTGAAAGATGATTTGCTGTCAGAGATAAGGTGGCCAACTTTAACACACTTCTGACAGTAGACAACAACATTTTCATAACACACTGGTTGGGTCCAGTTGCCAAACTTGGAGCACAACTTAACTATGTTAGGAAGAGTTTTATCAACACAAATGTTAACACAAAATCTTGCAAAAACTAACTTGAATTTTGATTTGGTGATGGAATCAGTGGTGACAAATTGACTCAAAGAATCACCAATACTTTTGAAAATGGCTTCGTCCTAATACTCTAGAGGTAAGCCAGGCAGCCGAACCCAGATTGGAGCCGACTTGTTTAGGTCTACGACAGGGTCAAATCTTGACTTCCAATGACACAAAGCCACGCTGTGTTTTCCATACACCCAAGGTCCCGTGGAAAGAGTCACCACCATGTCCTCCGCAACCGTAAACCTAAAAATGAAGAGACCACCAACCATAGCATAGATCTCCACGCTCCCCTTGAGACGTCATTTTCGCAACAACCCACTTCCGAACCATATCCACAGTTGGACAAAAGGAAAGAAATCGACCCACAACTGCATTCTCCATGGAGGAGAGGATCCTATCATAGACCGAATCAGGAATGGCAAAGTCCGTCCCAAAAGTAGTGACATCCTCAGAAAAAGGAGGAGCTGGAGAAGAGTTTTGTTTGCCATTGGTCAGGACATCCTTCCAGCCAATTTCCGAAAGTATCTCCACCGTTGGCACACAATCAGTAGATATGACCGGAATCTCAATGGTCTTCGAAAGACCCGTAGGTGAAAGCTCTGTCCCAACAAGAGTGATCCTCGATGGACACGTGACCGCAAGTGAGACCCCTGAGGGACACGAGACCGCATGTGATAAGGGGATGCTCGGGTCAGGAGGGGACAAAAGGGGACTGGGGGGTACCCCCAGAGCAGAATCCACCATGCGTGCAGGAAGTTCAAACGCAGGCGGAAGATAAGGAAGGAGGAAATTTGTTATAACAAAACATTGATGTTATTTCTCAAATGATTTTTTATATTAAAACAATGCAAAAATACAATGGACTTCCTAAGAAAGAAACGATAACCATAACATTGAAGGCTGCCACAAAAAACAGCAAGCCCAAGAAAAAGAATCGCCAACAGCAATAAAAAAAATAAAAATAAACATAAATGTAGAAGCGAACATACGGGGTTATGCACATTTATTTTATAGCTTACAATGTCTATAGACAGACCAGTGAAAAATGGGGATACATGACATCCATCCGTTTCTGAAGCTATAGGGTTTAGGGTTTATGGAATAGAATTAAGAATTTAATAATAATGCAGCCCAATTGGATTAAAAGAGAGTGAACAGCTTTCTGCATCTTCATCTAATGGTAAACTACCATGAGCAGACAATGTGCAGGGCTTCTTTCAAGTTCGTACTGTATACGTGAAGTAAAGCATTGCATATTTAGGCAAAATAATCAGTTAAGAATTTGTTCCAAATCTGGCACAGATAAAACGAAGCCAGTAACTACAGACGGTGAAAATGATCCAACCCAATTCAGCACTAAGCCAGATGACAGCGAAATAAAAAATGCAAGGATTTTAGATTCAATTCAACATAACTCTGATCAAAATGCAGCAATGGAGGGTGTTTCTGATACAGGTGAGTCTTATTCCTCAGAGGCTTGTGCCCTTTCAGATATAATTAAACAGAATCGAAATATATGGGAAAGTGAAACTGAAAAGGCCCTTAGACAATATAGGGAGAAGCTAAAAGAATCACTTGTTCTGGAGGTCTTGAAGCTTTTGAAGGTCCCAGAAATGAGTCTTAGATTTTTTATATGGGCAGGGCAACAGATTGGTTTTTCCCACACACCTAAAACGCGTGAAGCCCTTTTAGAAACCGTCGGACTAAATTTTCAGTCTGGTGCGTTTGAAGAATTTCTTCTGGAGATTAGGGACGAAGATGAGGAAAATTTTAAACAACTGTTAAATATTTTAATTAGGAAATATAGCCAAAGTGGTATGTGGAATGACGCTGTTAAATGGGTGGGAAGGCTCAAAGATCTTGGTCATGTGGCGACATCCACAACATATAAGGTTCTCATTCAAGTTCTTTTGGCAGCTGACCGGTCTGACCTGGCCCTGCAAATGTATGAAGAAATGAGCAAGGCTGGTTTTAGGATTGATTCTTATACCCTTGGTTGTTTTGGTCGGACTCTGTGCAAGGCTGGAATGTGGCGAGATGCACTGAATATGATTGACAATTCAGGTATAAGCCCAGATACTGTAATATATACCAAAATGATTTCTGGATTGTGTGAAGCCTCTATGTTAGATGAAGCATTTGAGTTTCTGCATAGAATGAGAGCTAATTCTTGCATTCCTAATGTTGTCACCTACAACACTTTGCTAGGAAGTTTTCTCAAAGCAGCGCAGTTAAATAGGTGTAGGGAGATTGTTAGGCAGATGCTATCAGAAGGTTGTCGTCCCAGTGCTTCAATCTACAATGGCCTTATAAATGCTTATTGCAAGGCGGGAGAATTCGTTAATGCTTATAAATTGCTTAAGCAGATGGCACCTAGTGGTTGCCCTCCAAGTTATGCAACTTATAACATCTTGATTGGAGGCATTTGTGAGGAGGATGCTGCAAAAAGCAAAGAAGTTCTGGAACTGGCTAGAAAAGTATATCGGGAAATGCTTGATGATGGGTTTGTGCTTAACAAGGTTAATGTGGGGCGCTTTTCTCATTGTCTCTGCGCAACAGGGAAATCTGATGAGGCCTTTAGTGTTATTTGGGAAATGATGAAGAAAGGATTCATTCCTGATACTAGCACGTACACAAAGGTGATAGCTTTGCAAGGTCAGGCAAGTAAGGTTGATAAAGCTTTGCTACTATTCAAGGAGATGAAAGAGAAGGGCATTGCTCCAAATGTGTTTATTTATACTATGCTGATTGACAATTTTTGCAAAGTAGGTCTCATTGACCAAGCTCGCAAGTGGTTTGATGAAATGATAAGCGAAGGGTGCTCTCCCAATGTTGTGACATATACAGCACTTCTACACGGTTATTTAAAGATGGGTAAAATATCTGAGGCAAATGATCTATTTGGTCGCATGGTTGCAGCAGGTTGTGCTCCAAATGTTGTTACCTATACAGTTCTGATTGATGGACATTGTAAGGCTGGAGATGTGGAGAAGGCATCCCAGATATATAGTAGAATGAGAGAAAGCAGACTTTTTCCAAATGTAGAGATTTACTTTGACAACATCAAAGCTTCTGGTATTGAGCCGAATGTTTTTACTTATTGTGCTCTAATTGATGGTCTTTGCAAGGCTAAGAAAATAGGGGAGGCTTATGAGCTGTGGAAGGCAATGTTAGAAGTTGGCTGTAAGCCCAATGATGTGGCATACAATGCTCTTATTGATGGTTTATGCAAGGTGGGCCAGTTGAAGGAAGCACAGAAGGTGTTCTTGAAGATGATTAAAGACGGTCATACTCCGGATGTGTACACTTATAGCTCCTTGATTGATAGGCTGCTTAAGGAGAGCAAGTTGGATGTAGCTTTTAGGATTTTGTCAAAAATGGCAGAGAAAGGCTGTGCCCCAAATGTTATAACCTATACTGAAATAGTAGATGGTCTTTGCAAAATAGGAAAGACAGAACAAGCATATAAATTTTTTACCATGATGCAAGAAAAGGGCTGTCCTCCAGATGTCGTCACATATACAGCTATGATGGATGGCCTTGGCAAAGAAGGGAAAATTGATCAAGCTATTGAGCTTCTCCAACAAATGGTTGAGAAAAGCTGTGCTCCTGATTCATTGACATATTCAGTTCTAATAAATCATTGTTGCAGTGCGGGGAAGCTTTATGAAGCCCAAAAGCTCTTAGATGAGATGAAACTTATTTGTTGGCCTCCATATGTTAAGGGCTTTCATGGCATAATTCGCAGCCGGAGTAAAGAATTTATATCATTGAACAATGGCTTGACTGAAATCTCAACTTCCACTACATTGCCTATCTCAGCCGCTTATTCTGTACTTGTCTGTAGTCTTTGTAAGGGCGGGCAGATGAAATTGGCTCTGGACTTGCAGAAGGAGATGATGTCCTTGCCACTGGGTCTTCATAGAGCTGCTGTTGCTACTATGTATGCTGTATTAATTGAAGGACTGTGTAAGTTGAGTAATATGGAGAAGGCATTTGACTTGTATCGGGAAATGATTGAAAGACATTGCATTCCGGAAACAACAGTTTTTGTCCATTTGATCAGGGGACTTTGTGTAGCAGGAAAGAGAGATGAAGCACTGGAACTTCTTCACAGCATCAGCAACATGGTACATCTTTCATTACTCTGATGGTATTAAAACACAATCGATTGCTTTTATATCCCTGATAAAGGTGATCTAGATTTTGTTGGCTTTCTTCAATTCTTGTACGGTTGGCATGCAGTTTTTAATACCTGGGAGTCATTCACTTTATTGGGTAATATAAAGGTGGAAACATTAGGAAAGTTAACTGTTTGAGTTTCCTTAATAATAGGCAACTTGTTATGCCTTAATCATAAGCTGTTTAGAATTTTATTTCACAGTTTTTTGTTTGTATTATCAGGCTGCCAGCTTATATATAGTGGCATTGCACAACGTAATGGCACCACTTGTGCTCCAATTTCTTACATGGTATCAAAGCCATTTGATTAAGTTGCAGCATTTCTTTGTGTGTGTGTGTGAGAATGTTTGCTTCAACCTTTGTTAGAGTAGTGCACTGGAATCTACAGCACATTGAGTAAGATTCTATAGATCTGCTATCTTCTGTGGCTATCAGAAGTGCTGAATTTTGTTTTAGTAGTTGTTAAAGAATAGGCTTGAGGACCAAAGGGTCTTTGCTGTGGGTGAAGTGTCCCATTCTGTTGCAGCCTTGGAAAACCAGTGTGCTATGGCTTGCTTGTGCTGAACCCCAATGATGTGACTGAGTATTCTACGTTTGTTTTAAACAGCTGCTAGTGTCAAATGAGAGTATTATGGTTGTTTTTGCATTGTTGGTGGGAGATTGGCAAAGGTGGCGCAGGGTTGTCACTTGTCACCATTGTTGAACTGTATGGGCTACACACCATGGCCAAGATTCTTATCTTTATAATATAGTATATGGACAACTGTACACACCATTTCCTTATTTATATAATTATTCATTGATGTGATATATCATTTTATATGTTTTATTTTTTATTTTTGTTTTTGGTTAAGGATAAAAGCATTGAACTGCATAGAACAGTATGCAAAAAGGTCCATAAGAGGTTAAAGGCTGAGTATATATTGACTTTGTTTTATTTTTAAAATTTTTAAGTGAAAATTATTTGAGGTTATTGAGTATTTAAGGATGTGTTTAGGTCTAGGCATGTGAAAAAGAAAAGGGTTTATATTTTGTTGTTAAAAGTTTGCTGTTAGTAGTAATTTATTGCCGATATACAGGCCTTTCTTTTGTCCGAATCTCAAAAATTAAATGGGTAAATGGTATGCGGAGTCATAAAATACTCACTATTTGTTAGTATAGAGACCTCAACTAGAGAGTACTGAACAAAGAATCAAGATCATTTTTAGCCAGGAGGATTTTGATAGAAGATGTAAAGAAGTTTTAGTGCTTCTAAAGTTATTAATTATAGATAGATTAACAATGGAGGTCCAAAATGCTACATGGGTAGTGACTTTGCTGGAAAATCTTAAGAACAAATACTAGACATCAGAAGTTAAACATGCCTTAAAAAAACTCTTTTGTTTTTATCTAAGTTGCAAGAAGGGGTCCAATGTCTGAATACTTATTGCCACTGAAGGAGCCTTGTGATCAGTTGTCTAATAGAGAAGCTAGTAGATGATGAAGATATTGTAGCTCTGGTCTTCCAACACTTGCCATAATCTTATGATTCATTTGTTGAATCCCTACATCTGATTGGGGAAACCCAAACAATTACTTCAAGAAGTTATCAACACTTCTTTTGCAAAAGGAGCGGAGTCAACATCAATTGGAAGCTTCACCTTCAAACACTATCGAGAGTGCATCCAATGTATGGATCAAGGGCAAAGGCAAGCACATCACTAGTGGTTCATCAAACAACTCCTTCATAGGCAATATTATGTCAAAGAGGTCAAAATGGAAATGTTTTTGTTGTAATGAGCCTAGACATTTTAAGAGAAATTGCCAAAAAAGAAAGAATGATATGGCACACTAAATCCAAGGAAACTAATCTAGTTGAAAGTGTTGATGAACAAGAAGTGTTAGAAGGATTTACATTTGTTGCATCACACGATTAGTTAGTTGAGTTCACAAATTGAGATTTTGATTCAAATGCATCAAGACACAATGCATCTCTTCACTCAGGAATGAAAGGAATATATTCTGACTCATGAAGAGGGCAGAGGGGAAGATGACAGGCATCGATAAGGAACAGAATACGATTGGGAAGGCAGCTGGAAATTAAGGAAATAGAGATCAGCAGATTTATTCAGGAGACGTGCTGGAGAAAATCAGCGAATAGAAATAAATGGAAAATCTGAAATAAAGAGCAGATCATAGGAGGAGAAAATAAGAAGTCTAATCGGTAAGCAGTCAGAAATGACTAATAATCTGCATTCAGGAAAGGTAACAGAATTGAATGTAATGAGATTTAGACACAGATTTCAAACAGTGAATAAGGACAGGAAACAGGAGTATTTCCTGAGCATAGCAGCAGACATAATCAGATAAGTATGTTATCGCAAGAATATATGGGGACAATAAGTTTACACATAATTATAGATATATCTATATATATATTCATATATTCATATAAATATATAGATTATATACAATTATGCAATAATGTTGCTTGCAGCAATTATTGAGCCTTATAAGTTGTTATGTTTCTTTAATATGAATATGGATAGTAGATTCTTATGCGTTGATTTACACTAACCATATCCTCTGAATATTAAGGACAGATTGATCGAAGGAGAGAAAGATACAGATCAGCAGTCAAAAGGGAAACCAATCCATTCCAGCACAGCAGATCATTATTATCAGACATACGTATATATTCAGGGGCATATTGGATATTTTCTGGCAATCATTGTTTTACATATGTATACACATTGCTTATGGATATTAAAGAATATTTTAGTATATGTTCTTGTGATAGAATATGTGATATGCTTGATTGTCTGAAACCCACCTTGTAGGAAGGGCTTGGGTTGAAGTGGTAAACAAGGCTAAGTAAGGGCCGTTCTAGAGTTGATCGTAATGGCTTCTAGGACCAAAGGGCACTTACGTAGAGAGTCAAAAGAGCCCACTTGCGACCCCCGCCCAATTCCACAAGATGGCAAGTGTCTTTAGGGGGTTGAGACATTGATGGGGAAAGCAGATACAAGCTGCCAAGGGGGAGGGCTGTGGTATACACCCTCTTAGGCTTGGTGTAGAAATGGCTTTGGGCGGACCCATCATGTCCATTCTCCCCAAAATCCTAATATGCTTGCATTATTGATAATCCATGGATGTGATGTAGTTGCCTAACTGTAATAAGTAAGCATATATATATATGTGTGTGTGTGTGTGATGTAGTTGCCTAACTCTAATAAGTAAGCATATATATATATATATATTGTTCATATGGTGATTGTATGTTTCAAACCCAAGATTACATCATTAACGAGATACTTATTTGGTAAGGCAAAATCCTAACCCTAATTTGCTGCAATTTGTGATTAGTAGGCAAATCCTAGGGCAAATCAGGAGAGGGACATTACAATGAACAAGAAGTGTTAGAAGGATTTGCATTTGCTACATCACACAATTAGTTAGTTGAGTTCACAATTTGAGATTTTGATTCAAATGCATCAAGACACAATACATGTTGCAGAGACTGGTATATAAATTTTACTAAAGATAAAAGCAAAAGTAGATCTGTTTCATTAGGTGATGGTTGGATTCACCATGTTGAAAGAAGTGGTGATGTTTTATAGCAAGTGAACAAGAAGGTGTTCATGAGGGTATTTTTGAAGGCCCGAAAGTAATAATGCTTTCGCTTGATCAAGAAGAGAGAAAAGATCTTGCAAGGGAAAAAATGTCGGATGAAGAAGAATATAAATAGTATCTTTAGTTCAACAGGAACAAGAGGGAAATGTGCACTAAAAGCCCATTCTTCCAGAAAGTGAAGAAGGCAAATTGCAGACCAACAATATAGTAGAGGTTGAGATGGTCGAAGACCAATCTCAACATTTGGAGGCTAATGTCACACAAAAACCATTTGATAGAATCTCAGCAAGAGGAGAGCCCAGTTAAAAACAAATCCACCAAACCCATGGAGATAATTATTCTAGAAACTCATAGACTTGGTGTGCATGAGAGTGTAATGGAAGAGAAAAGTGAGCAAAATCCAAGAAAAACGAGAAATGCTGAGCAAGATCAAGTCAGTGGAGACTTACTTCAACAAGAGGTCAATATAGAGGGAATTTTGGAAGATAAAGCAAGTAAAGACCAAATGTCGAAAAAGGAGGTTCCAGAATTGAGGGATCAAGTAATGGAAGAAGGTCTAAGAGAGTCGGGACCAAGTGAAGATATACCAGAGTGGTTGTCCAAGCAATTGCAACCACCAATGTAGGTGCAACTGGTACCTTTGGACATCAAAAGTGTAATGCAAGAGGTGCAAACACCAAAACCTAAAGTCAAGGCTAGGGTTAGGCATGCAATAAGGAAAAGTGTAGATGGAGGAAAGATTATAGAAGTTGCTACACCCTGTGGGGGAAAAGAATAAACATGAAATCACTACTCGGGATTATCAAGTGTCTTCCATTAACTTGGGACATGCTTCAAGAGAGCAGGATATTGAAGAAATGAAGATAAATTAAGAAGCAATTGCTTCTTGAATGAGAAGAGATAAACAAAAGAAGAAAGAATTGAAAGAACGCATAGCTCAAATGCAGAATTTTCTTAGAGCTGTGACTCAACTAGACCCAATAATAATGTCTAAAGAGTAAGTGGATGCAATTGAAATTTTGAAACATAAAGTGAATGTGCTGGACAGTTGGGTGGAGTATGTGATGAAGCAGGGCAAAGAAGCTATAGGAAAATTTTCCCGCATTGATATATTTACCTCCAAACCCAATAATAATGTCTAAAGAGTAAGTGGATGCAATTGAAAGTTTGAAACATAAAGTGAATGTGCTGGACAATTGGGTGGAGTATGTGATGAAGTAGGGTGAAGAAGCTATAAGAGAAGCTACAGGAAAATGTAAAGAAGCTCAACATTGGTTCAAAATAATCACAAAGCTAATGGCAATCATTGTTTTACATATGTATACACATTGCTTATGGATAATAAATAATATTTTAGTATATGTTCTTGTGATAGAATATGTGATATGCTTGATTGTCTGAAACCCACCTTGTAGGAAGGGCTTGGGGTGAAGTGGTAAACAAGGCTAAGTAAGGTCCATTCTAGAGTTGACCGTAATGGTTCCTAGGACCAAAGGGCACTTACGTAGAGAGTCAAAAGAGCCCACTTGCGACCCCCGCTCGATTCCACAAGATGGCAAGTGTCTTTAGGGGGTTGAGACATTGATGGGGAAAGCATATACAAGCCGCCAAGGGGGAGGGCTGTGGTATACACCCTCTTAGGCTTGGTGTAGAAATGGCTTCGAGCGGACCCATCATGTCCATTCTCCCAAAAATCCTAATATGCTTGCATTATTAATAATCCATGGATGTGATGTAGTTGCCTAACTCTAATAAGTAAGCATATATATATGTGTGTGTGTGTGTGTGTGTGTGTGATGTAGTTGCCTAACTCTAATAAGTAAGCATATATATATATATATATATATTGTTCATATGGTGATTGCAGGTTTCAAACCCAAGATTACATCATTAACGAGATACATATTTGGTAAGGAAAAATCCTAACCCTAATTTGCTGCAATTTGTGATCAGTAGGCAAATCCTAGGGCAAATCAGGAGAGAGACATTACAATGAACAAGAAGTGTTAGAAGGATTTGCATTTGTTACATCACACGATTAGTTAGTTGAGTTCACAATTTGAGATTTTGATTCAAATGCATCAAGACACAATACATGTTGCAGAGACTGGTATATAACTTTTATAAAGATAAAAGCAAAAGTAAATCCGTTTCATTAGGTGATGGTTGGACTCACCATGTTGAAAGAAGTGGTGATGTTCTATAGCAAGTGAACAAGAAGGTGTTCATGAGGGTATTTTTGAAGGCCCATAAGTAATAATGCTTTTGCCTGATCAAGAAGAGAGAAAAAATCTTGCAAGGGAAGAAATGTAGGATGAAGAAGAATATAAATAGTATCTTCAGTTCAACAAGAACAAGAGGGAAATGAGCACTGAAACCCCATTCTTCCAGAAAGCGAAGACGACAAACTGCAGACCAACAATATAGTAGAGGTTGAGATGGTTGAAGACCAATCTCAACATCTGGAGGCTAATGTCACACAAAAACCATTTGATAGAATCTCAACAAGAGGAAAGCTTAGTTAAAAACAAATCCACCAAACCCATGGAGATAATTATTCTAGAAACTCATGGACTTGGTGTGCATGAGAGTGTAATGGAAGAGAAAAGTGAGCAAAATCCAGGAGAAACAAGAAATGCTGAGCAAGAACAAGTCAGTGGAGACTTACTTCAACAAGAGGTCAGTATAGAGGGAATTTTGGAAGATAAAGCAAGTAAAGACCAAATGTCGAAAAAGGAGGTTCCAGAATTGAGGGATCAAGTAATGGAAGAAGGTCCAGGAGAGTTGGGACCAAGTGAAGATATACTAGAGTGGTTGTCCAATCAATTGCAACCACCAATGCAGGTGCAACTGGTACCTTTGGACTTCAAAAGTGTAATGCAAGAGGTGCAAACACCAAAACCTAAATTCGAGGCCAGGGTTAGGCATGCAATAAGGAAAGTGCAGATGGAGGAAAGATTATAGAAGTTGCTACACTTGTGGGGGAAAAGGCTAAACATGAAATCACTACTCGGGATTATCAAGTGTCTTCCATTAACTTGGGACGTGCTTCAAGAGAGTAGGATATTGAAGAAATGAAGATAAATTTAGAAGCAACTGCTTCTCACATGAGAAGAGATAGACAAAAGAAGAAAGAATTGAAAGAACGCATTGCTCAAATGCAGAATTTTCTTAGAGCTGTGACTCAACCAAGTCAATCATTGATAGATTTACCTCCAAACCCAATAATAATGTCTAAAGAATAAGTGGATGCAATTGAAAGTTTGAAACATAAAGCGAATGTGCTGGACAGTTGGGTGGAGTATCTAATGAAGTAGGGTGAAGAAGCTATAGGAAAATGTATAGAAGCTCAACATTGGTTCAAAAAAATCACAAAGCTAATGGCAAATTGCAAAGATCGCTTGGAGAAAAATAACATCGAATTGCAACAGATGGTGGTTATTCAGAAGATGGGGAAGGACAACAATTAGGAGAAAATGTGGTAACTGAACAAGATATTCCTTAGATAAAGACTTGGGGTTAATAGCTGAACTGGGAGAAAACTACCTTACATAAGTGTAGGGATGAAATGGAAAAACTCATTGGGAAGATTGAGAAAATGATAGACAAAGACTTTGATCTCATTGAGGCTCTTATGCAACAAAGAGCTGATCAAGACAACTTGGGGTGGGGAGATGCAAAGGTAAATAGTTTCAAAGCCATCATTGGAAAAGTAATTAGTGATCCTGTTGCATGGTTGAATCAAGAATTGATGGAGGATATGGTAAAAACTAGGAACATCAGTGTAAAGTATGAAGCAAAAATGAGAGGAAAGGTTTATGCTTGGGAAAAGTTACAATGGAATCTCTCACAAAATGTTCTTAGAGAGGATATAAATAGGGTTCTATTGGCTTTCAGTGAATACATGTTCAAAAAAGGAGATGACTTGCTTATTGAAGAAGTCACTGAGAGCGAATGACCAATCACCTTGTCCTAAGTTTTGAATGATGAGTAATTAACAAATAGAGTTTGTGGTAATCTTAGAAGGTTACAAAATGCGGAAATAAATGTTAATGTTGGTAGTGAATGTTTTTCTCGAAGTGGTAGCGAATGTTTTTTTTGGACCTGGAGGTGGAGAAAATTAAGTGCGGAGTTTTTGAGATGTATTGGCAATGTAACAAGTTCGGCCACAAGTATTTTGAAGACCATTGGATAGCTTATAAAGATTATCCAAATTGTTGAAGGATTGAAGAATCATCATTGAAGACCAAGTCAATGGAACATAAATTTGACTAATTCTTCTAAAGCTATCTGCTCATTTCGTCATGTACACAAAATATATTTTTTGTGCCACCTGTCTTTTGGTGATTAGCTTGTTTCTCTCTCGTCATGTGCCATTTTTTAATGAACTCTTGTCTTGTGTTCTATAAAAGGTAGTGAGTTGCTTAGTTTAGAGGATCAATATTTGTTGAGACGGTAGAGCATAAATTGGAATATCACCAATTTATTTCTTTACTTCATGCTTTTTGTTCGATTTCAGTAAAGACTTGTACATACTGTAGAGGTTAGTAATATTGAAGCCAATTCAAAAATGTTCAATATGTTTTTGACATGAACAAAAATCTTTTGCATCAGTGAAATAACAAAGAATCATAGTCTTTTGGTGAATTTTCAAGGCATCAAATGTATGGCCACAACTCTCAATAATAACAATGTGATTGTAGTTAGTATAGGTGATAAAGGTTTGTATAACCTTGTTGATCGTAAAACAACAGATGCTTATGCACTATTAGGGGTGGAGAATTGTAATGTACTTTGGCACAAGAGGTATAAACACCTAAACTATTAGTACTTGTCTATATTTAGTAAGATTTATATGATTGATGGTCTTTAGTCTAGGGTGTGTGTATATGATGTCAAATGGGCAAACAAAGTACTTGTTTCATATCAATAAAGCTTGGTGTGCCAAATGAAGAAAATTTCAAACCGTGGTGACTAGTTTCTTGATGTTAGAAAACATTGAATCAATCACACAATAATTGAAAACTTTAAATGAGGAAGCATACATAGATAATTACACCTTCAAATCGGTCTTTCATTCCTTTGAAAAACTTTCAAGGCAACCTCGACAACTGATACAAATCACAGCTGCGTGGAAATTAACTATTCTTAGTATGCTACAATCTTTCTATCTTGCTCCTATCTTTACACTACTTTAGCTAAAAATGTAATCTTCCAAAAATCAGCTTTAGTTACAAAAAAATCCTTATCACTTATAAGGACGAGATGAAAGATAAGTCTAAATGTTTATCTACACTTTATTCAGACTTATTTAGCTAAATAAAAGACTTTCACTTTAATCCTCAAAAGTGAAATACAAAATAGTTTAACTCAAACTACTTGAAATCTTCCCTACATGTTCACTTTGAACTTGTGCGAAAGTTCTTGTTTGAGCTAAAAATTCAACACCAAAGGGTCTTGGATTTGGTACATGCTGATTTGAATGGTCTTATGAAGACATTCATGTGTGGAGCAAAGTATTTCTAATTGCTAGTTGATGATTTTCCTAGGAAAATGTGGGTATATTTCTTGAAAAAGAAGGGAGAATGCTTCTCTCACTTTGTGGCATTCAAAGCTTTAGAGGAAAAGCAAGTAAATAGATAAATCAAGACTAACTTTTGATGATGAAGGTGAGTTTATCTCTAAACAATTTTAGAAATTTGCAAGGAGAATGGTATGCATTGACAACATAGTTGGAAAACTCGACACGACAAAAAACTCGCCAAGCCCAAAATTGACGAGTCAACAACTTGTTGGAGAAAACTCGACAATTTTTTCGATTTTTTTTGTGTTTTTCGCATTTTTTATGTATCTGGCAAGTCTTTTGTAAAGACTCATGAGTTTTTGGCGAAAACTCGCCAAAAAATTGGTGAGTTTTTTGGAAAAGACTCGGCAGGAAGACTCGGCGAGTTAAAGTCATAAAGACTCGCAGGGCAAAAATACTCCCAAATTTTTCAAGACTTGCCGAAAACTCGGCGAGTTTGCCAACTATGATTGACAATATACTAGTTTGTACACTTCACAACAAAATGGAGTCGTGGAACTAAATAATAGGATGATTATGAAGATGGTGAAGTGCATATTGTGCAACTGGAATGTGCCATATCCCTTCTTGGCAGAAGCTGTGAATACAATGGTTTACATCATTGTTTGCAAACTCAGACTTGCTTCGGACTCGGCAGCCCAAAAATATGACTCGGACTCGGGATGGACTCGGGAAAAGACTCGGCTAGGACTCGACAAAAAATAAAACCATAGTTTTACAAAAAAACAAGAACAAATTAATGCATTTAGAGAACATAAGAGCCTAATTTGATTATCAAACACTCATAATTCAAAGATTACACATGTCATATGATCATCAAACACTCAATAATTGAAATTTAATCATTCATAGTCATCAAATACTCAAAGTTTCAATGTATAACAACATCATAAGTTTATAAATGTTTACATATAATCATGTCAAAAAGAGGAAAACATTAACAACCACATGTAATCTACATCTTCCTCTTTCCCCTCCCAATGGTACTCAATTTTGGAGGCC
The DNA here is from genome assembly GCA_007115665.2 of Sequoiadendron giganteum. Classification (NCBI taxonomy): domain Eukaryota; kingdom Viridiplantae; phylum Streptophyta; class Pinopsida; order Cupressales; family Cupressaceae; genus Sequoiadendron; species Sequoiadendron giganteum. The sequence goes on along the minus strand of CM021105.1, from coordinate 403,590,299 downwards.
TAGAACTAGAAGGTGCTCGTGCTATAGTATCCAAACGAGGACTAGGAGATCGAGTAGGGGAAACATGATATTCAAATGTGTCTTCGTCGTCCTCCAGGCATCCAATCTTGCTGCTTCTTCTTCTTCTTCTTCTTCTGCTGCTCTCTCTAATTCAGAAAGATCCTCATCAATAAGGAAGACATCAACCTCATCATTTTGTTCATCAATAGTCCATTCACCATATGGATCAATGTCATCCAAGTCGATAGACTCGTGTGAAACCCTCTCCACCTTTCTAGTTTGAAGGCGAAGGTTGTACTAAACAAAAACTAAATCATTTAGTCGTTGCTGAGTCAACCTGTTTCTCTTCTTTGTGTGAATGTTCTCAAATAAACTCCAATTGCGTTCACACCCAAAAGCACTACATGGCCGCAACAAGACACATATGGCTAGCTTTTGAATATTTGGTGTGCTAGCACCATAGTTCTCCCACCATAGATCTACAAAAACATGTCTAAAAAATATAAGTATTAAGAAATAAGAATAAAGTAAAAAATCTATATGTAAGAATCAAGTTTCTAATTTCATTTTTTACCTGGTTGTTGTTTTCCTCTCCTTTCAATTGCTTGTTCGGAGGAAAAGAGTCTCCCCTCTGCACCCTTGTAGACCTTGAATAGATAAAAGTAAAAGTAAAACAAATATAGAAAATTCATAGATAGTCAAGGCTCAACATTGCAAATTCATAAATAAGATGTAACAAATCTCACCTCCAACTCATCAAGCACCTTATCTCTCAGCTCATGATCAGGTACCATCCTATCAATGCAAGTGACAAGACCTTCCATGACCTCCTCATTTGCCTTAAATGTGTCTGAGAAGTAGAACTTCAGATTCAAGAAGTAGGCAAAGGCATGAATTGGTTGGTGGAGTTGGTTTGTCCATCTCCGATCAACGATGCTCCATATGATTTCATATTTCCTTTTGTTGTCGCCATAGTAATGTGATATGGCCTCTTTGGCCCTATCCATGGCCTCATAGATGAAACCCATTGGCATGCCATCTCCATCCACCATACGAAGAACCCTCACCAAAGGTTCTGTCACCTAAAAAACTGAAAACAAATGTTAAATTATAACAAAATTAACCCCTTAAAAAATAAAAAAAGCAAATAGATTATCATGTATAATTTTTTTTTTGTGTGATTGCTACTTACCCCCATCAACTCCTCTCCATTTTTGATGAATGTCTCATCAAAAACTATGGCAACAATCCTCTCCCCTTCAGCCTATTGGAGAATGAGGACTCCTTCCAAGCATCAGACACAAACATTTGCTTGAGATGACCAATGACACCAAGAATGCTTTGCAATGTGAGGAAGTGGCTAGCAAATCGTGTCACTCCATGTCGCACAAGGTCCTTGCCATTTGTGAATTTCCTCATCAAAGAAAGCACCCAAGTATGGTTGTAGATAAATTTTGTAACACTTTTTGCATCTTCAACCACTCTTTTGACCCATGAAATCTTCCCAATGTCCTCTAGCAATAGGTCCAAGCAATGTGCAGCACACAGAGACCATGCAATTGTGGGATACCTCTCCATAAGTAGCCTACCTGCAACTACATATACAACTGCGTTGTTCGTGATAATTTGGACAACATTATCAACTCCAACCTCCTGGACCACCTCATCTAATAGATTACATAAAGTCTCAACATTTTCGACTTCATGGGAGGCATCTATTGATTTTAGGAACACCAATCCACCATTAGAGGCCACTTAAAAGTTTAGGAGAGTTCTATTTCGTCCATCTATCCACCCATCAAATAAAATGTTGCAACCTTTTCTTTGCCAAAATTTCTTTTGCTCATCAACCACAAGCTGCGTATTTTTTACGGCTTCCTTTAGCAATGGCCCACTCAAATCTCTAGCTGATGGGGTCTTTAACCCCTTTCCTGCAACTGTAAGGGCATTCACCAAACCTTCCCAATACGGGCTGTTTGCAACATTGAAAGGTAGATTATTGTAGTACCAAAAATTTGCAGCAGCCATCCTAGCTTCATGATGCTTTTCCTTATTCCAACCAGTACCTTCAAGTGAAGGTTGTGCTCTTGGAACATTACGTGGAATAAAATAATTTGGTCCTAATGAAGGACCCTGGCTAGCACTAGTAGTAGAAAAAGAACCCTCAGGACTCTCACCAAAAGATGAATGTGGAGCACAGATGCTTGGACTTGCAACACCATGGGGCATAGATGGTGTAGAATGGGATCTACTCATCTCTATTGCTAGGGCATCCTTTGTTTTTTGTCTTTCATCTTTTTTTAGCTCATATTCAACAAGAAGGGCCTTCATCTCTCTAATAATCTTAGGAGTTGTGTTAGTGCATCCCTCCACATTTTGCCCAGATATTCTTGCAAGGTGGTATTTTAATTTGTTTACTCCTCCTGTCATCCATTTCTGGCATTCAGTACATGTCACTTCACCTTTTTTATTTCCCAGTATTCCATACTTCCATGTAGGGCCTTTTCTCGTTCCCTTTGGATTTGAAGACGACATTGCTGTTTCAAGTTCAACATGGAAAAAAAAAAATTAGCAAGGGTTTGCTAAAATATCAACAAATAAATGTGATTCAAAGTTTCAAACATTTGCAAAAAAAAAAGAATGCAAAACCAAGCTAGAAATAGTAGGAATTGTGCTATTAAGAAAAATAGATTTTTTTTTGGCAGCATTACCCCTTATTTTTCTTGATTTTTTTGATTTTGAATGCAAGAAAAAAGAATTGTTAGATCACTTACCTGGCTCTATTTTGATCTTTTTAGCTCGTTCTTCTGGCTTCTTTCAACCTGAAATCAATTTGCAGACCTGAATTTCACAAAGTTGAATGTTAAAATGAAAAAAAAAGGGTTTTTAATTCATTTTGACTCCCAACTGCGAGGAGAGTCTTGGGTTGGGACTCCCGAGTCGTCGGACTCGGGAGTCTCGACCTATGACTCTCTTGGACTCGACTCCCGAGTCCGTGGCGAGTTGACTCAAATGGCCAATAGACTCCTGAGTCCGCCGAGTCTGCGGCGAGTCCGCAAACTTACATCCTTAATTGGAGTCCTTATAAAGTATTGTAGAGCATCACTCCTAAGGAAGCATGGTTAGGTACAGTACCATTGGTAAGTGACTTTCATTATTTTTGGTTGTATTGCTTTTGCATTGATTTCTATAGAAAGAGAAGTTAGAGGCAAAGAGAAAACCATATATGTTTGTTGCTATAGTGAGAAAACCAAGGCATACAATTTACTTGATGTTGCTACAAACAAAATTGTTGTTAGTAGAGATGTTTTTGTAGACATCAAGATGTCTTTCTTCTTAGATGATGGTAAACCTATAGATAGTATTATATGAAAATCTGCAACTAATAATTTTTTTGGAACAAGTTTTAGTGTAGATATCAGACAAGGCTTAGAGTTGGGGAATTGGAGGGTTCAAGTTCCATCAAGGAATTTGATGAAGTATAGGGTGATATCTAGATTTCAGAGGGGAGCCAACACTAGAGGCCAAAGTTCTATTATATACCATGGTGAAAGATGTTATGGAGGATGAATTGCCAAAAGCAATGGAAAGCTGATCTACATGAATGGGGAAACAACTTGTGCAAGATGGTGAGCAGTTAAATTTTTCTCTTACTTCTGCTGTTTTGTAGGTATTTGAACCTAGCACATATGGTAAGGCCAAAGGAACTTGAATGTGAAGCTGCCATGAAAGTGCAATTTGAGAGCTTGATGCAAAATAATAATTGGGTGTTGTTTGAATTACCCTAGGAGACTTGGGTCTTGTTTGGGCTACCCCAAGGAAAGAAGCCCATTGGTTGTAAATTGGATTACAAGGTAAAATGTAAATTGGATGGTTTTCTGGATAAATATAAAGCTTGACTTATTGCTAAAGCAAATGCACAATAGGAATCGTAGGCTATGAAGAAACCTTGGTCCTGTTGATGCGTGTTTTGTGACACACACGAACATACTAGAATAAAGTGTCCGGAGATGCTCTATCCTCTCTTGATAAAAATCACCTTTCGTGCTAAGATTGCGAGATAGATCACAAGGTAATTCCAATGTTTCTAAGTTGGGGTGCGGATAGGCTCTGTGGTAGTATGAGGTTTGTTGGTAACCCAAGGGGGCATAGTACTTCAGTAAGTCAGTTTTTGAAAGCAAGGGTTTGAATGCAGTGTTGTATTTTTTGGGATTTTCTGATTCTGGATAAAAAATGAAAAAAGGAAAGGGGATGAGAAATCTTATGCTAATCCTAAGGAACTAGGAGACGGTAAAGATCAAATGCAACTTAAAGGAAACCATGCTTTGCTTCGTCTCGAAAAACGACAACTACACGAAAGCAGGTGCAATCTTCTGGGATTTATGCTTGAGATTTTTCACTATAAATAACACCATCAATTCGAACAATATTATTTAAAGTAAACGTTTTAAAAGCATTTATATCAAGAGCTCAGTCTAACTTTGCACATCAAATGAAAAGCATCCATTTGAAAAAAGTATGAGCTAAGTTACTTTCAATCCTCACCATCAATCTTTCGCTCCACTAACAAATAAATTTTAATCTACAACAATCCTACGAGAAAGAGCAAATATGCAACCATGCACCCATTCGACAATAAAGGTTTCAAAGCAACTCATGCAATTATGAATTTTATTATCACAATGGTTTTCACAACAATTTCATACAACTCTTCTCTTACTTCTAAAAAAACTAGTTCTAACTCAAAAATCTAATGTCTAATCCTCTGATAACAATTTTTCTGATTTCTTCCGATCGTTTCAAATGAAAAAGAAAAGGTACTTATAGAATTCCCCGATACAATGAATGGCCGAGATTGAAACAAAATCAAGGGCCCAGTTTCAAACAAGAAAACCCTAATTAGGGTTGCCAAAACATCAATCAGTTAACTGACAGATGAGTCACCCACTGGCGGTTGTATCCCTATCCACTCATGCAATGCTTCGTTCAACGAACCTGGACACAATGGCGCCAATCTCCTCGATGGTAATGTCTGGCAAGGTGTTGACATTGTATTCCAACAGGTCCAAACTGTCCGCACAATTGGCAAAGACAACTGCCCATTTTGATTCGTGCTGCAAGAAGGTACTACGGCTGGTCAAGAGGTCAAATGCCTTAGTCAGATTCTCGCCCAAGATTGGCATGATGGAGAAAATCTTCTGCACTTCCCTTTGCATATTATCCAGCCACAAGTCATTTTCTCAAACAATATCTTTGTTCAATATATCTGCAGCCATATGAAAGATGCCATTTTGGATGCTCTTTACTTGCTCATCGACCTTGATACTTTTTGCCTTAACCTTTTCAAGCACTTCCGTATGGGAGACCAATGCGCAATACCAGTTGCTGAAGTCGTAAGCCGCCTCAGCTACAATAATCCTCTCGTCAACCAGCCTTTGCTTAGGAATTTTCCTTATATCACGGAGGCAAGGAATGATTCTATCTTGCAAGTCCTGCAATCCGTCCCATGCCTCAGTCAAATTTGCAATCCTTGTGAGCAGGGAAGAAGTTTGCCCATGAGCATGCACTAACTTCTCCACAAATGCCATTACTTCTCCCTCTTTTCTTGCCATCCATTCTTGTGTTTCCCTGGCAGTAGTTAGTTCTTTCTCAAGACTTTTTGTCGGTTCTTGTGATGCGTTTGGGAGCAGAGGGTTTGATTGGTTGCCTTGGTTGAGTGGCCTTGTCAAATGTCGGATATACTCCTGCAGGCGCTCAACCTCCATCTTATATTCCCTTTTCTTCTTAGTCTCCTTTTCTAATTTGGACTTAATGGTGGAGACGGAATTGTCTAGATCTTCTACTTCTTGCCCTTTGGTAGATGGACCAATATCAATTACAGTAATGGCATAATCGGTAGGAGTAATTTCATCCTGCGGTTTCTCAACTGTCAGGACTACAATTTGCACTGTGCGGTTACCAGTCTCATCTCTTTGAATAGTAGAGAATTTCTTGGCAGGTTTTTTCGTATTTACTTGCTCCAACCTTGCCAAGAAATCGTCAATATCATCTGCTTCTGGTGCTGCAACTGGTACCTTAACCATAATTCTTTCTTTAAGCCAGTCTGGTATTGTAGGCTGCTCGACTCCATCGTCTTCGCAGTTCGGAATATCCTGAATCTCTTGGATTTCTTGTGCCGGCGGGTCCTCATGAATCCCCCTAAGGGCTGAAATCATCCCTTCTTGGAAGTTGCCTTCCTTGACATTCAAGTCCTCATCTGACTCACAAATCTCTGTGCCAGTTGGAGAATGATGAAAATCATCCTCAAGCTGCATAGGCTCCATGTCTCTTTCAAGTTCCGGCGAGGGAATTCTGATATGTCCCCATGATTCCTCCTCCATGAGCAATAATTGCTTGATATTCTGAGATGCAGCTGAGTGAAGGGGCTTAGGCTTCTTCAGGATTGGCTTCTCGTTTGTTGCCACTTCTTTACCCTTTCTTTTCTTCGGGTTGATAGGCTCAATCAGTTCATCTCCCTGAAAAGCGCCAACATTTGAAGAACAAGATTCAGCTTCGCCCATTAAATCGTAGGTAAATGGCACACCTTGTTGCTTCAATGTCTGTACCCGTTGATCTACCCACCACTGTGAGTACTTGACCATTGGTCTCATAAGAATTGTCAAATCACTTAACTCAGGCTCTGACCATTTGACAGGAGGAAGTGGCAATCCTTCATGATATCCTAGCTGCATGTACATTTCATCGTCATCTAGCTGGTTAGGCACACGGAAGAGTTCCGTCATTCTGATCATGCCCAAAGGTAACCTCGACCAAAGTCTTCTCCTTATTTCATACTCGTCAGCAGCATTTGCCCAGAAGTCTTCAAGGTCAACTCTGTGCCTATACTTCCTTCCGTTCACCGTTCCCATATGATTGAGTGGATCAAAATCACCTCTGGACTTGTATGAGGTGAATGGAAATAACTGTATCTCCACCCTGGCACTTTCTGCTGCCTGTGATGATGGACAAGATTCTACCATGTCTCCGATGAACAAAGGGAATGTGACAGCTGCTTTCTGCTTCGGTCTCTGGATACTTTGGAATGTTTCCAGCTGCCTAAGTACTTCCAGTAAAATCATCTTGTCCGTGGGATAGATTGGCAACCTATAAGTTGATTCCGTGAATCCCTGTATTCGGATATACGTAAATCTTGGAAACTGGATGAACCAGGATCCGTATTTACTGATTAAGCTTTTTGCTTCGTGGGAGAGCCTTTGATGGGTTCCGCCTTGAAGTATCCGGGTAATGTACATAAGAAAAGCGTTATGTGCCCGGTGCCAATGTGACTTCTCGCTTAATTGCAATTGAGGGTAGCAATTATATACTTTGAGCTCCCTTTTGCCGTTGTCGACTACACCTTTGCAGACCAGACTGGTATATCGGTAGGTACGAGCGAGTGAATACACAATGTAGGAACCCATATGAAAAGATTCGGTCTTCTCCAAGTTGACCAATTGTTCATGAATACTATCACTGATCATCCTTGACTAGTTGATCATTTTTGTCCCAGAAGATACTTCGTCAATGAAGTAATACATCCAGCTTTCAAAAGGCGCTCCTTGAGGACTGCCTGCCAATTTGTTCAGCAACAAGACTATGTCTCCGTATTCTTCCTTGAAAAAAGGCCTGAGCAATCTCTTGGATGAGGATCTACGTTTTTCAAGCCAGTTCTTGTTCATGTTGGCCATGCAAAGAGTTTGTTTATCTTCGTACAATTTTTGTGCATCCTCTTTCGACTAGTAGTATGTTCTATGGTAAGCTGGAATGTCGAAAGTCTCCTGTATAGCCAGTTCACCTAAGTACGCCGGTACTCTACCATCGGGTGCCTCAATTTGTCTTTCTTCAGCATTGTAATGCAAGGCGCATTCTACCATTAATTCTGGACTCTCAACAGCTGGCGGAAATCCTGCAGCATGAACTATGCCATTTCTCATCATTTTTTGCGCAATTGGAGTTGGCATGCGTGCGTCACTTCTGTACATCCTTTTCCGGAATTCTTCTAAGTCAATGTGGCCAAGATCAGTGTCAGCAACATTCTTCCATTTGGAGACAATTTTAGATTCTGTTTGCGAACCTTTGCTGGCAAACTTCATTTTGTCGATGATTCTCCGTCACCCAACACAAATCTGCAAAAAGAAATATTTTAAATCAGAAATTATTTATGCAAAAATATATTCCAGCAAATTTGATAAGTTAATTCGAGAAAATAATCGTTGCTGGAATTAAATTGTTCGCAAAGAGAAAACTTCGTTGAAAATAGAGGAAGTAAAGTCTGCCTGTCAATGAAAACTGTGTTGCTGCTGAAGTAAATTCGCACTTTCAGCCTTTTACTTTGCAAAAGATATAAAACTTCACAAACTTATTTGCTTTAACAAATTTTCTCAACTTCGCTTTCGAAAGAATGAATGAAAAATGAAATGCAAAGCCAATTTAAGGCTGAGAAAATCGACCCAATTAGCAAAAAATAATTGTTTCCAATTAATTCAGTTTGAACTTGGCTGGCACTTGTCTTTCGAACGGCAATTTCCATCTTCAGCATAAGTCATTAAAGAAAGTTTCTAATTTTGTCGCCAGTCGAGTGAAGTTTATTTTTCTTCTTTCTTTTCTCAACAATTTGCTTAGAGAAATTCGAATTTTCTCATTAAGTGGGTTTTGGAAAATAAAATATTAAAATAATATTTTATGTGTTGTTTCCAACCCGTTCGTTAAAATAATTAAATAATAATATTTAATTATTTTTTATCCCAAGGCAATTTCGAATTTTAAATTTCTCTGTGCTTCTGCCTAAGGCGAATTTTAATTTTGCCATGATTTTTACTTAGGCGAATTCAACTTTGCCAGACATGCCATTTGATTTTTTAATTAAATTTTCAATTGTCTGGACTTAGGCAAATTTTTAAATCTTTTGATTTTTCAAAGGCAAACATTTTAATCTTTACTTCTCCAAGTATTTTTCACGACATACATGGCTTAGGCGTATTTGCCTTGTGCAATTTTTTCATTTTTACCATGCTTGGGTGGACTTGCACTAGCAATTGCCATTTAATTTCACCAAATGGCAAATTTTCCTTTGTAATTTTGCTACCTCCAATCATCTTGGAGCGAACCTCTTTGCATTTCACCCCTTTCCTTTCTTCTTGGAGCGGACTTCATGTGTCTTTTGCCATTTTACTTTGGGCGGACTTTGACTTGTCTTTGCAATCTTTCCTCTAGGCATGGCGGACTTCAAGTGCTCTTTGCACCTTGCACATGGCGGACTTGGTCTTGCATTTGCCATCCTTTTACCTTGCTGGGTGGACTTTGTCAATGCTTTGCCATCTCCCAACTCTTTGGAGCGGACTTCCTCTTGTATTTGCACCTCCCAATACCTTGGAGCAGACTTGCCAGCTCTTTTGCATGTTTACCTTGGGGCGGACTTAATCTTCTTCTTGCAAATTTTCTTTGCATATGCTGGGCGGACTTCACTCATTCCTTGCAAGTGTTTGGGCGGACTTTGTCATTTCCTTGCAAGTGTTGGGCGGACTTCATTTGCACTTCGCCATTTTCTCTTCTTCATGCATGTCCATGCCTTAGGCAAATTTTTCAGATTTTCAAATTTTTATACCCATTTTTTCTCTTGCAACCTTCTGAAGTTGATGTTTACGAAGCCATGACCTGCATACTTCCCCGAAATAGAAACTTTCTAAAAATAATCCCTAAAAAATAGGGATCCCAAAATGTGCTAAAAATGCCAAAAAAAAGTCCCTAAAAAATAGGGGCTTAGGATGGAAACCCTAAAATTTAGGAAATGTCAGAATTGACTGAATGGACAGTCGATCTTCGTCCACAAGGCCTTCTAAGCGCTTTGGCAACGTTCTATCATTGATTCGGGTTCACAATCATTTCTTGACTCGGACGACCTTCAAAATTTCGAATTCTAAGCACCCCACCAGAAAGACCAAAACTCAGAAGCAAAACTACCAGAGGAAAAACCACTAGGGTCCCCATTTGCAATGGGGCGATGTGTGAAAAGGTCACAACAGGTCCCCACTGCAAAGATGACAACCTTTTGGCTGGTTATCTCAATTGCTGCTTAGTTTGTATGGAGTGTATATGAAATGGTTGTTAAAAATGCCTTCCTGAAATGAAGACTTTGTGGAAGATGTCTACATTGTTCAGCCTCAAGGATTTCAAGATCTTGGAAAATAACATTGGCTTGATGGTTGCTTAAGTCCTTGTATGGACTTAAGCAAACTCCTAGAGCTTGGTATTTTAAAGTTAATCAACATTTTAGAGATTTAGGATGTAGAAGAAGTTGTTTTTATCCCAATCTCTACATCAAAGTCAGTGGTGATGACATTGTAATTGTGATTGTCTGTGTTGAAGATCTTGCCATTATCAAAACCGGGGCCAATAGTATTCAATAAGTGAAATCAATTTTTTTTTTTGACATGATAGATGGTGGCCTTTTACATTATTGCTTTGGTGTAGAATTTTAGCAACTTGATCATGCTATTTTTTGTCTTGCAAACTATGTATGTGAAGGTTCTTGTAAAATAATTCAAGATGATGAGGTATAATCCAACGTCTACACCTATGAAAGTTGGGATTAAACTCATCTTGCATTGATTTGTTGTTGGTCATTGAATCAATGTGTTTTCGTTAGTTGGTGGGTTGTTTGAATCAATTGGCCTTATGTTTTGTACTAAGCTGTCTTTCTCGTTTCATGTTCAAGCTACAAGAAGAACATTGACAAGTTGCAAAATCAGTGCTTTTGATATGTCAAAACAGCCCTCAACTTTGGCATTCTCTGTCAATGATCTATAAATTTCATGCTATCTGGATATACTTATTTCGATTGGGTTGGATCATTTGGTACTAAGAAATGTACAATTGGCTGTAATCTCTTAGCAAACCAAGATACAACATATTGTTGCCTTATCTTCCATGGGAGCAAAATATAAGGCTGCCATCAATACAGGTGGTGACATGATGTGGTTGCAAAGGATTTAGAATGATCTCCAACTTGACCAAACAATACTGATTTCAATTTTCTATGACAGAGTGTGCTCATGATGGTGAAGAATCAAGTCTATCATGCCAGAACCAAGCACATTTAAATTCATCATTATTACATATGCTAGTTGGATGTTAGTGAAGACTTTTGTCTTTACTATTGTCCTATAGAAGAGCAGATTGCTAACATAGTGATAAAATCAGTTGGTTGAGATAAGTTTGTCAAATTTAGAGATAAACTTGGAATTGTATCTTGTTTAGTCATACTCATAAAGTAAGGGGTGGAGGGTGTATTAGATAATATAAAGTTAGAAACTTAGGCAACATAGTTGTCTGTGTTTGCTTGATAATAGGCAACTTATTATGCCTAAATTAGAATCTGGTTAGAATTCTGTTTCATGATTTTTGATTGTGTTATCAGGTTGCCAGCTTATATATAGTGCCATCTTACAGTGTAATGGTACTGCTTGTGCATCTATTTCTTACACACTTAAATTGTTTTTTTAATGGCTTGTGCCAGCAGATTTCTTGCTGGACAAGTAAAGATAACTTTTCTTTTAACAATCACACTAGCAGTATGGCTGGTTCAACTGGGTTGTCCGAATTTGGTTTTAAATTTAAACGAACACTGAGCTGGTTTAACATAATAACATATGCAGATACAAACTGTGAGGACCATTATGGTTGAGAGGCTATAATAGGGTCAAACATGGTAGCCGGTCTTATCCCTTCAATGCAGCTTGCTAGTGGCTTTGATTTCCTAATTACATATTACCTTGGATCTCTGTTGTTCTCTGATCTGTCTAAACTGGTAATAGTTCAGTTTTATGAGTGGCTTACTAAATTTTGACATCAAAGACTTCTCCTGCACTGGTGTGGAGTTCAACCTGCAATAGAAATGAAAAATGAGTTGTCAAGGGCTTTATAAAATCTAAGTTACCAGATACTCTCCTCACATCTGCAGCATCCCTGCGCACCCAGTGCTGGTCAAGGTCCCATATCCAGATATGTCCAAAATATGGATGTATTTGGACTTCTAGGATTGTATGTTGAAGATGTCTGAGCTGTTGCTGGTCATGTATGAGCTATGTGACAAGGAATAAAAAACGGAAAGTGAAAACCACAATGGAGTTTGAGGGTTTTCTTATCATTATGTACATGATTATATACGTATTTGTGTAGATATCAGGGATATGCTGGGCAACATCCCTAGGCCTTTTCCGGGTATCCCCATTGCCGTAATGTTTGGGGAGGTGGGAATGCTTTGGAAATGTCCCCAGAGCCATTGCGGCCCCCTAAGCCAGATCGAGTACGATCCAGAAATGGCTCAGAAAACTAGTAGATGTCTAGGGATGGATGGATGTTTGCAATTCCAAAGAAACAAATAAAAAAAAAATGAAAATAGCAACTTCAGGAATGCAAACATCTTGTAGAATGCTAAATACATGGCATATTCAACAGATGAACTTTATCTGGCCTCTACATGGAGTAAAAATGCTGCATAACTGCTTTACTGCCAACTTCTTACTCAAACTTTTGATCATCTTGGGAGGGAGACATAAATGTGTCTAGTGGTGGGAGCCATTGTCATTGCTTCCATAGCAAGGGATCAAAATGTTAAAATCAAGAGCTTAATTCCATTGGAGTATTTATGCACCTAAAAATTCTTGCATTTAAAAGTATAGACTTATCTAATTCCTTTAACTTAGTTTGGGATAAGAAACAATGTTTCTATCAAATCATCGAGATGTCGAAAAATCCTATTGTCTCTATCTAATTGATAAACAAGGAAAGATAGTGTATGTATTTATATATTCTGATTACATATTATATGTAAAATATTATACTATACTGCTATAACATTGTTATTGGACACTTTGCAGAAGACTTGGGACCTGATTAATTAAGTCTCTTTCGGGTCCTTGGTGTTATTTCTTTGTTTGCAGGTGTTGCTGCCTTTTGGCTGTTGTTTGTTCTTTTTTGCTTTTCTTACTTTGGCAGGCCTGCATGCCTTGCAGTTTCATCTATTGGTTTGCATGCCTTTGTTTTGATTTCTGTCTGATGTTGTCTTAAACTCTTGGGTCAAGGCCCTTTCCCTGCTTATGTCACGATCCTATCAAATTAGGTTGGCCCAGCTGACTTAGACAGGGTGTTTTTAACACCACCCTAATGAAACGTTGTATATATTTAAAATAAATAAATAAATAAATAATTTTTAATATAAATAAAAATTAATAAATAAATAAAATGATAAAATTGAATCTAAATAAAAATTAATAAATAAGTTAAAAATTTAAATTTAAATTGTGGTGCCCTGTTTTGGCGCCTAAGTTGCCACACGCCTCATTTAGGAGGCCCTATTTATGGCTCTGCTGGGCGCTTGTGAGAGTAGGCAGTTTTTGGACAAATTTCCTGAGTGCAGCACTAACAGGATGGAAACCCTGCTGGTGTAAACAGGTTGGACGAAACCCTAACCTGTGATCAGTTCAAACTTTCAGTTCTTGGAAATTTTTAATCAGTTCCTTGGGATTCTGGGCAAATTTAGAGGCCATTGCGAGCAAAAATCCAGGTCTGGTGCACTAAGTGGAGACAGTCCAGGCTGGGCCATCATTAGGCGCCATTTTTGGTGCCCATATTGCCAGCACACAACTGACCTGGCCATCATTAGGAGGCACATTCATTCTCAGTCACTCCAGATCAGCCTAGTAGGAAATTCAAATCACACAAGCCAGGGTGATAAAGGAGAGCAGTTTCATGTAGATCTAAACCTGATCTAGGAAGAAGTGGATCAGAGGAGTTAAGACCAACCATCACCACTGCAAAAGACATTCCCAGGGCGCCAATTTGTGAGGGTTGCACACCTAAATTCTCAGGCGGATATAAGTGACTCCAGATCCAAGTGACTATCCATAGATTAGAGCCTTTAGAAGTTGATATGGAAGTGGGTGGTCCCTGAAGGACGAGCAGGACTAAAGGAATTTTCTGAGCAACTGACTCAGTCTGAATCAGACCTAGCTCAAGGGTATCACTCAGATGCAAGACAAACACTCACTCATCCATTCTGGAGGTATCATCTTCCTTTGCACAGAGAAGTTTATCATGATCCATTTTGCTACTGTTGTACTGTGAGGGCCTGATAATAAAGGACAATGTTGTAAAGTCATTTGACTATCTATAAATTTGTTAGTTATCTGCTTAATTGGTAGTGATCTGATTTCTTTAGAATTTGAGTGTTTGGGATGAGTATTATTGTTACAGATCTAATAATCCCTTCCAATTTCAGTTTGCTGATTATCATTAAATAGGGTTCAGCAATCAGTGACAGCGATTAATCGTTGAGTTTAAAATTTTAAACCTGAGGCTTAAACCTAGGAACACATTGGTATTAGCGCAGGCAGTCCTGCCAGCCTGCTGGGTTATTTTTGTGCATGCAGTTAAGTCGAAGAGATCAGAGAGCCTTAGAGAGTGAAGGTGTCTTGTAAGGTATTTTTTTCTTGAGAGAGGTCTACTTTTTGAAAGCTAATCTTGTAGATTTTGTGGTTTATTTCTACAAGGTTATATTGCATGTTAGTTGATGAAACTAATCTACATCCATTCAATTCTCTACATTATTCTTAGTAGATGTTTGATATTCTACATTATTGCATTAAAGAAGAAAACTTGTCTAATTTCTTTGCATAGTGTTATTTTCATATGATTGCTCGTTATTGAATGACTTATTTGATAGCAGATCTTTGAAGTAATGAATGTATTCCTGTATGTTTCACCACTTGTAAATCTTTCACAGATTTTAAGGGAGATCTACCTTGATAATAGAGAGGGACTTAGTCCCACACATTGCTTGTAATCAACTTGTGCAGGCCAATTTTTAGGGATAACAAACACATTGTGAACATGCTAGATACACTGCAGCAACACAAGTTGCAATTCAACTTATGCATGTCTACATTCAATGCCACGTAGATCCAGTGCCTAGGTTATATCATTGACTGTGCTAGTGTACATATGGACCTACAGAAGATCAAGGTAATCCAAAACCAATTAATTCTGTGCAATCTCACCAAGCTAAGGAGTTTTTGTTTGAAAAATGTAAAATTTCTACCATAAGTTTGTCCTTGGATTCTTTCACATTACTTGGCTGCATAAACCAAGTTATGCATGCCAAAGTTTCTTTCTAGTGGGCAGCTACACAACATACCTTTGAAGAGGGGAAACAATGCCTTTGCTTTGCACCACTCTTGGTCATGCTAGACATTGCTCAACACTTCAAGACTGAGATTGAGGCATATAATGATATGCTCAATGCAATAATCACATAGAAATGGTACACTAGGACAAATCATTCAAAGGCTTTCAGCAACATGGTGCAACACCCATGAGCAATGATTGTATGTCATCCTATAAGTTGTAAAGCAATGGCATCATTATGTCTTGTGGAAGGAGACCACCATATGCTTTGATCCTAAGTCACTTTAGTTCTTGCCTACAAAAAAGCAAGTTGGAGAATGCATGTCACATAAAGCTGATGACATACTTGCGGCAGTTCCATTTGGTGACCAAACATAAGGTGAAGGATAACAAGGCTGCATATTGCCTTAGTTGATCTCCATTGATTGTGCTCTGCACAATGCTTAACATTCAAGGTCATAAATTCTTTGATTGGGGTTTTCTTTACTATTTGTCACTAATTTCTTATGCATTTGAAGTAGCTCTTGCAAAGGGATAATATGTTACTAATTTCTATTTGTTCGAACAGCTTCACAAGCTGAAACATGTCATAACCCTGTCCAAAATTCAAATGGCTGACATAGACGGCATAACCATGGGTTGACATGGGAAAAATAAACAATCTGATCGCTGATTGAAGGATAGATGGGAAGTAGTTAATCAATTTCATATAATGAACAGCAACTAATAAATATAGAAGCAAAGTAAGAGTTAATATATGCTAACAATGATTGTTGAGAAACATCAAACAAATTGATTAAGTCACACAAGGCAGCGACCCCAATTGTGGGAAGAAGAAACTGGTTGGCAATTATAATAATAACTAATCTTTACTAAAGGAAATGGCCTATGTTAAGAATCAGTTAAAGATTACAGCAATTTATTTTATGAAGTAATTATGATGAAGGGTGGCGATCAATATAAGACATGTCTCTCCAAAATTAATGTCTCTTCCCTAAGAGACATGATCTTCCAAATCGACATCAAGGATATAGAGATGTTAAGAAAATAGAGAGTAGAAAGGCATCAATTATCTGGAAATTAATTCAGCTTCTACAGCAGATCGGGGTTGCTCCAAGGGAGCATATAATCCTCTAAGCCAGGCTGCAAGTTAATTGAAATAATTCAGACACTCAGCCTATTAATAAATCGCATGATTTGAAGATTAAAATCAGAGACAGCGAACAAGATAGACATCATCTGGCTCCACTTGCATATGCATGCAATCAGATAGCGAAATCAGAAATTACATCCAATTTGTGGTGTCTACTCTGCATCTTTAAACAATTATAATTGCAGATTATATATAAGAATTTATAGCAGATATTTACTCATACCTATCAGCATATCATTAATTATTATAAATATATATAAGTTTAATAGTCAAATCGATAATAGTCTTGAAGGTTGCTTGTAATAAGATTAAAGTTTATCATTGAAGTTACTAGGCCTAGGATACCTTGATTTATAAATTTAAAGGCAAAATTAAGATAAATCTCTAAGGGGACATCACAAAACATCTTTGCATTTTATCCCAAAGCCTATTACTATCTTTTGATAATATGGTTATCTGACTATATATTTAATATTTATTATTTGCTGGCTTTAGGTGTTTATAAGTGTTAAGTTGACAGTTGTGCACCTCTTGACAACTGTCTGGTCATTTAAATAGATTTTGTATTGTCAAGGAAAGTAGTATGATCTAGTTGGATTGACTATGATCCTTGGATGACCATTTTGGGTCTTCTTTTGTAATAACTTAAATAAAGATATACTTTTACTTCTTTATTTGGTATGCATTATTAATTCTATTCATTACTTCAAGTATTCATTTTATTAGATAGGCGAGTAAACATTGGTGTTGTATAATGTCCCCTTCCAATTGGTAGGCCAGATGATTTAATGACTTATGTAATTCTCATAAATTATTAAGTTAAATAAGGGAATTAATTATTGATTATTTAATATTATTCTATTCAAGAAAATATTACAAATAATATTTAATTAATTAATATTTATTTGAAGTAACTAAAGTGGAACTTAAATATTATAAAGTCACTTTTTTTTAGTTTCCCTCCTAAAGTCATTCAAATATTTAAATATTTGAGAGGGAATTCACGAGAAGATATAAAAGTGCTGTTTGGAGATTCATTTGCATGATTGGAGTTTATATTTCTTCTTGTATTGTTGAGAGCTCTCGGGCTTGAGGATTTGGGGTTTCGGTGGTGAAACAAATCCACCCTAGCCTGTGAAAGTTGGCCAAATTCGCAAGTCTCCTTCGGAGACGAATTTGTAGGAGTAACGTTTATCTAGCTAGTTCAAATACAAGTTCATCCATCATTCATCCTAGTTGATTAGGGATTAAGGCAATTTAGTAATCAAAAGAGATTCTGGATTTATTTGATTGTATCTGATATTTGCTTCAGAGGAAATATTTTGATATTCAGATTGGTTGATGCAATATTAATTTAGAAGATCTTTATTGTGGATGATTGGATACATCATATTTATTCCAGTTTGCGTGATAAATATTATATTCCACTCTTGGGTGATTAATCTCATATTTGAGTTGGGCAATTGATATGGATTATTGATTGCCGGTTGATATTATAGCTGCCACCTTATATAGTGCAAATTTATTATTATCAGGTCATATAATATTAGCTGCTCATACCAAGGTCATTGCGCCACTATGGAGATTATAATGTGCCTACCGTAGTGAGTAAATGGTGACGTGGGCACACAACTGTTTGGAAGGATATTGGGCTTGTAGGGAAAAGACAAATATAGCCGCCATATAGTGGAAAATCGTGGGTTTGGAAGGAATCATCGCTGAAGTCATATCGCCACTATTATTTGATCTGCTACAGGCTGACGTGGGTAACACCTCAGCATTCAAAGGGAATATTTTGTCCTATTTAAGTCAGCACCATCTTCTTCTTGCGCTGGGAGAATACAAGGGAGCCAATAATATTCATGGGCAGCATGTGAATGGTACTGTACAAAATCTCTGCAATATATAATATAATTGTTATAGTCAGTTTGTGAGTTTATTTCTGCACTTGGAAAGAAGTAAATATCATTTTCTTGAATAAATTATCGAGCAGGCCATGTGTATGATGGAATAATGCTTGAAATGAAATTAGACTGAGAATTCTTTTTGTTTTTTTGTTTGGCAAAGATCATAAAGCCAATATATTAATATATATATATATATATATATAAAGGATTTACGTTGATCATAGTAGCAAGATCAGCTTTGAAGGCTCTTTAGTAGCCAAATGAGACACTTTAGCCATACAATTTTGACAAAAATATGATACGAAGGCTCTAGATAGTCAGAATACCCATACCTAAACAGACTGAAACTACACGCCAACCCATACATATAAACTATACCAAGCTTAAGAAACTTAGCTAATTACATCACAGAGAGCCCGAAAAAACCAGTGCTGTTGGCATTTCTATTCTTCCATTTGAACTGCAGGATTGTTTTCTCCATGGCAGTCATGCATAACACTGACCTCAAACTGCAAAGGAGGAACACCATTTAAATTTGGCAGAATCGGGAAGTGATGAAGGAAGTTGGAGCTTGCAGTATCATGGACAACAGCCCTAGAAGGCAATTCTTAATGAACATGAGAAAGAAGCTGAAGAATTGCACTGGTCCTTCGAACAATTTTGGCAGACAATTCTTCATCCACCTCTGCTGTAGACCTTTCCAAAGCTTGATACACATGTCGCATGGATTGAGAATTTTATAGCATGAAACACCACAATAAAAACCCGACGATGGAGAAGATAATGACAAGTGAAAAGCCCTCCAGCGTATCCCTGACCTCTCCAAAAGTCATACTGCTGCAACGCTCTTAGCTGAGAATTACCATGAAGAAGCTCCTCCTTGACAGTCTTGCTAACAATCACTTCCAATGAAGGCATTGCCACACGCTTGATGCACTTAAGAAACTGCCTGCAATGGTCCTTGAATATGACAACAAGCTGCTCGTCATCAACATCTTCAGATAAGGGATACTCCCAATCCCTCATAGGCAAGAAAACTCTGAAGTTCCTCAGCAGATATTTTGAAAGCAGACGATGACAATCCAAGCAGCCTTCGAAAAGACACTAATGTCCTGTCCAAAAGCAATGTGATGTCAACCATATGCCAAGTTGCCCTTGACCACTTAACATGATCAAAGTGAATATTCCTTTTTAACAATGGCTTCAATAGTTGGGAAGGCATGAATATTACCATCCTTAGATAATTGAATTTCCTTCCCCTCACACCCCAAATTGGCTAAGGAATCAGCCAATTGGTTGCCTTCCCGGTAGATATGAGATATGATAACCGAATCAAAGCAAGAGAATAACCGCCAACACTTTTGAAGAATATAATTGAGTTGCCAAGTAGGAGTAGACTGTAGCTTACAAGCATTGATAATCAACAAAGAATCACCTTCAACGTGAATGTTTTTAATGCCAGAACTGTGTGCCAAATTCAAGCCATGCAATAACGCTTGTGCCTCAGCCAAATTATTGGTGCCCTTGGGTAAATGAATAGATTTGGCTGCTAAAAGACAACTTTTTGAATCACAAATACACAAACCTGCCTCTGAGACACCTGGATTACCATGTGAAGCACCATCAAAATTGAGTTTACTAAAGCTAGGTTGGGGGGCAGCCATTTAACAGTTTTTCTATCCACTTTCTGCTTCAATGGTTGCCACAAACTTCCTTTAAACGGACTGTCCCAATCTGTGAAGACAGAAGCAACTGACTTGTGATTCTGAACAGAAGAATTTACACCCTTTGAAACTGCCTTCTCAATTGTTATTAAAATCTGATCAATCAAAGATGTTGTATCCCTAAAAATTCTCTTATTACGTTCCCACCAAATACTCCGAATCAAAATTGCTGGAATGATCCTCCAGATACAAGCAAACAATGCAGATTTATAAAGAATGGGCCGGGAAGAGAATAATTCCCAAAGTGTATTTGGTAAAACAAGATAACAACTTAGCTTCTGCTTAATAAAGTCCCAACAACTCTGAGCATATGCACATTGAACAAATGGTCAACTGTTTCACGAGCTTCACCACAAAGGACACATTGAAAAGGATCCGCAATTCCTAATTTGGTCAACTTATCACTTGTAAGAATTTTACGCCTTAGAGCCAACCAAGCAAAACTGGTTGCTTTCGGAAGCACCATTGAGTTGCAACAAAAAGAATAAGTTATCTGCTTGTACAAGTGCCATCCCTTGCTAGATAAAGCTACATAACCCTGTTTAACTGTATATTGACCATTCCTTGATGGAGCCCAAATGATTCTATCTCTGTTATTTGAAAGAAAAACAACTCTATTTTTTAGAATCTTTTGCAAAAATTCAATTTCATTTAAATGGAATAGGTAAATCTGAAAAATCTTTCCATGACACAGCACCAGTAAAAACATTTACAGACTTAACATAGTCAATCAATTTAGTGCCCCAACTTGCTGAAAGAAAACCTTCTGCTACTACCAACTCTTGGTAAGAGTTCAATGGCAATTAACCATTCCACGAATTGCTCCAAAAAAGAACATCCTCCCCATTATGCACCTCCCATGAAATATAGGAAACAATAATATGCCTACAAGCTAACATAAAGTTCGAAATAGCCGAGCCATTTGGAGGATTGGCAATGGTCAAAATTCTGGAAGGTGATTGATTATCTAAGTATTTTGATTGCAAAATACCACACCACTTCAAATTTGGCTTTGAATACATATACCAAATCAATTTAGCACCAAATGCCAAGTTTCTTGCAATTAGATCATGCAGACCCGCACCACCTTTAAGCTTTTCTGTGCACATTTTTTCCAATGAAATTAGAGGCAGCTTCCTATGATCATTCATATTTCCCCTCTGCAAGAAACTTCTAATCAACTTTTCAATTTTAGAAATAACCAATTTTGACGCTTTTAAAACAACAAGATAATAATTTGGAATGGATGAAAGGAGTGATTTTATCAACAAAATTCTTCCTGACAGTGAGAGCCATCGTGCTTTCAATGATAGAATCGTAGCCTTGATTCTTTCTATGATCTTGCCCCAATATGCAGGTTTGTTTGAGCCCATGAAGAGACGAATGCCTAAATATGTGCATGGGATTTCTGCCACTTGAAAACCTAACATCTTTGAAAGTCTTCTTCTAAGAGGAGCACTTGTGTTGAAGATATAAATTTTAGATTTGCTTGCATTTATCTTTTGACTTGAAACAAAAGTATACTTATCTAGAATACACTTCATCTAAGTAGCCTCCTGCAGTGAAGATTTCCCAAATAAATAAGTATCATCTGCAAACAAATTATGTGTAGCTGCAATACTTGTTTGGGGAATTAAAATTCCTTGCCATAAACCTTGAGAATGCACTTGCTTAATTGACCTACTCAATGCTTCAACCATTATAATAAAGAGGAAAGGAGATAAAGGATCTCCTTGTCTTACTCCTTGGGTTGAGCTAAAGAAACCCATTGGAGCCCCATCAATAATAACAAAAAAGTTTGCAGTTGAAACACATGAATAAATCCATTTGCACCACTTGTGGCTAAATCCAAACTTTTGCAGAACTTGCAGTAAGAATTTCCAATTCATTTTATCATAAGCTTTCATCATATCAAGCTTAACAATGAAGGATGGAATATTATGTTGTTTGATGGAATGCAAGATTTCGTGTGTAATGATAGCTCCCTCAACTGTCTCTCCCTGGAACAAAGCCACCTTGTTCAGGAGAAATGATCTTTGAAATAAAAGGCTAAAGACGAAGATAAATTGCTTTTGTGATAATCTTATACACCCAATTACACAAAGAAATTGGTCTAAAGTCTGCAAACGTTTTTGGATCTTTGACTTTTGGTATAACAACAATGGTCGTCGTATTGAACTGTTTAAGCATGGAACTAATTCTTCTCGACTCTTCAATTGCCATTAGTAAGTCTACTCCAATAAATTCCCAACACTTCTGAAACTAAAGTGCTGTAAAACCATCTGGCCCTGGAGCCTTGTCAGGAGATAAGGAGATTTTGTATCATCAAGGAAAGTAGTATGATCTAGTTGGATAGACTTTGATCCTTGGCTGACCATCTTAGGGTTTCTTTTGTAATAACTTCATGTGCAAATAAAGATATACTTTTACTCCTTTATTTGGTATGTATTATTATTTCTGCACATTATTTCAAGTATTCATTTTATTAGATAGGAGAGTAAACAAACATATTTGTGAGACACACTAAGACAATTAGAGACGTCAGGTAACCGAGACATTGTCTATTCTCTAACAAATTATGATCCTTTTTATGGTATTTATGTGCACACAAATACACTATATTAAATATGTATTCCTAGTTGTATTTCCAAGCCATCAACTAAAAAGCCTGGGCCCTATAGGCCATTGCCAGTTCCATCCAAGCCTTGGAGAATCTATCAACATGGATTTCTTGTTTGGCTTCCCATGACAAAGTACCAACATGCCATCCACAATGTGTGCCTATTTTCCAGCCATGTTTGTGTTCACTTTGGGCTTCCCTCATACATCAAGTCTGATTGTGAGCTGAGGCTTGCTAGTTACTATTGGCATTTGTTGTGGGAAATGTTGGATACTCAATTGGGCTAGTCTAAAACATTCCATTCTCTAACATATAGGCAAAAGGAAGTGATCAACTGAATACTTGTTTATTTTTTTGCATATGTACAACACATCCTCACACATGTTATGATGTATCATATATTTAGCATGCCTACATCAAAGTTCTGAACAGTTCTACAGGGCACAATCCATTTCAAACATATCAAAGGTTCTAGTTAAAAACGTTCTTGACATCACCAATTGCAATAGCAATAGCATGCTAGGAACTAGTACTATTACATTAATCTTTATTCTGCAGGAAACCCATGAAAAGTGGAAAATCCTGATTACTAAATATCTTCATATGTATGCTAACTGTGTGTAAACATGTGGGAGGCCCTATAAATGCATCGTGGCTTTACTTATTTATTTGATTCCTTTTCTGTGCTTGGTCTTGCAGTGACATCATTTAAGAGCAAGAATATCAAATTGAGAATCATGTATAGCCATCTTTTTTCTGATCAATGGGGCCATAGAAATGATGCTTAACGATGGCCCCAGAAACTCCTTCAATGGTTCAAAATTATTCAAATATAGTTAGGGCATTCCCTGTTTAAAAAGTCCCTTCCACGTTTGAAAGTTTTTCTCAAAAGTAAAAGTATTATTATTTTCTCACTAGTTAATACTTATTCTTCAGTCTTGGTTGCTATATGAAACAACTTATTTGATGAACTGAACTTTCAGGTTCCATTAGTGTAGCCCTGGCTATACCTTTTTGCAAAAATACTTACAAGTTTTGGATCTTATCTTGTAAACAGGTCCCAAATTGGCATGTGATGATGATAGTTCCTGGATGAATCAGGCTGGGCATGTATTGAGCTCAAACAAGTCATTCCTGCCATCAGATACCAAACGAATCTAACATTTGACAAGGATGCACTACTATGTTGGACAACTTTTCCATCTGAGCTACTTGCCTATGCTCTTAGCTCAACATTGATGCTCCAAGTGCCATTTCTATTGAGTAGTACAGGTTCTGCTCCATAACTGCTTCATATTCATATATTTGGTACAGCTATCAGCCTTGCATATGACAAAGAATTGGGATTGCAAATCCAAAATATTCAGGAGTCCATTGAAATTGACTGGTAAGTATCCTTGGTTATTAATTCATTTGAGTTTAATTCCACTTTTGGTCCTTTTTGTTCCATTTTTTCAGTATTCATGTATGAACAGGGTTTCCTTCTCTCTTGGAAATTACAATTTGTCACTTTAAACATATAAAATGAAACTGCGTTACAATCTTATTTAATTGTGTCTAGACCTGATTAAATTACAAATGGCACAATTTCTCTAATTTGTAGTGGACAAACCACACAGCTAAACTACTGTGCTACTTGAATGTCTCAAATGATAGCTTAATTAGAAGACTGAACTGTTATTGCAACTGGAAATATCGAACTGAAGTAAAGAAATTTGCACCACAACATGAGATTTTTATGCTGGAGAGCCATGGAATGGGGTAAAACCAGTTGGCAGCAGCACTAGCAGTAATTGCTCATCTACCTGATTGTTATTGCTAAGAACAAACAAGTACTGAGATAAGAGATACAGGTTTTACTTTACTGTTGCTCTTCCTACTGTCAAGTCTGCTACTTCACTTTTCAGCTGGAATTCTTCTTCTTCTCGTTGCTTCAACATTCAATTCTTCCTCCTCTGCTCTAATTTTCCCTTTGCGTGTCTTCATATAGGTGTTGCAAGTTTCTAATTGTGCATTGAAAGGTCTCCTTGCTCAGAAATGAAGAGACAGAATTGAACTGGGTGTTTCATCTTCTAATAGGTTGAGTTAGGACGAAACCACCCATTTAAAACTACCCCTTAGGGAAACCAGTGGTTTCACACTGCTGGTTCCTCGGGGTTGTTTTGAAGCCCATAAACTCCAGAAATGAAGCTTTCTTCTTATGTGTTATCTTCTTAGATCCTTATTGATCACCTCAATACTTAAAATGCAACCACTTTACAATCCTATTTGGTTGCATTTAGATCTAATTAAATTACAAACCACACAATTTCTCTAATTTGTAGTAGAAATATACAAACCACACAATTAAACTACTGTGCTACTTAAATTTCTCAAGTGACTGTAATTAGGTGACTGAAATGTTACTGGAACTGGAAATACAGAACTAAAATTAAAGAAATGCGCACCACAACACAACATATTTATCCTGGGAAACCCAGGTTGGAAAAAATCAGTTGGTAGTGTTAATTGCTTGTCTACCGGATTGTTATTGCTTAGAACAAAAAAGTACAAAGATAAGATATAAAATTTTTAGTCACTCTTCCTACTGTCAAGTTTGTTACTTCACTTTTGGTGAAGAAGGATGGGACCATGTGGATGTGCATTGACTATTGTGCACTAAATAAAAAAACAATAAAAAACAGGTATCCTATTCCTAGGATGGATGAGTTGTTGGATGAGCTACATGGTGTAGTGTATTTTTCTAAGATTAATCTTTAGATCGGGATACCACTAGATTAGAGTAAGGGAGCAAAATTTCCACAAGACAACATTTAGTTGTCACTATGGGCACAACGAGTTCCTGGCCATGCCCTTGGGTTGATTAATGCTCCTACGACCTTCCAATCTTATTTGAATCATATCTTCAACAAGAAGCTGTGGAAATTCCTCTTGGTGTTCTTTGATGATATTCTCGTTTACAGTAAGATATGGGAGGATCACATAGGGCATCTTGATGAGGTGTTGGTTATCATGGAGGCACAATCCCTATTTGCCAAAGCTTGTAAGTGTGAGTTTGGATTAACAAAGATTCTTTATTTTGGGACATGTAATTGGTGCAAATGGAGTCCAAGTTCATCAAGAGAAGATTCAGGCTATTTTGGATTGGGCCCCTCTAAAGACATTGATTGAGTTGAGGGGTTTCTATGGCCTATGCAACCACTACAGGAGGTTTGTTAAGGAGTTCTCACAACTTGGTGCACCTCGTACAAATCTTACAAAGAAAGAAGCTTTTAGATGGTCGGATGAGGCTCAGTGCACTTTTGATAGACTTAAGGAGGTAATGAGTACTTCACCTATTCTAGCTCTACTAGACTTCTCTCAACCTTTTGTCTTGGAGTGTGATGCATTGGGAGAAGGGATTGGTGTTGTACTTATGCATAATAGACATCCCATTGCCTATGAGAGCAAGAAGCTCCATGATATTGAAAGGTTATACTCCATCTACAATAAGGAAATGCTTGCCATCATGCATGCGTTGACAAAGTTTAGACAATACTTGGTAGGTGGAAATTTTTTTGTTAGAACAAATCATAACAATTTGAAGTACTTCCTAGAGCAAAAGGATTTGAACTAGAGGCAACAAAAGCGGGCAAGTAAAATCCAAGCATATGACTATGATATAGAATATGTGAAGGGAAAGAACACTGTTGTAGATGCATTTTCTAGAAAACCCACTATTTCCTCTTTGGTTGAGATTTCAGTTGATTGGAAGGCTCATCTCTTAGTTGAGTATTCCAAAAATACATTTGCATGCCAATTGATGGATGGTAAGGCTGAAGATGACAAATTAGGGTGGTGGATGATCTCATCTACTACAAAGATAGGATCTACCTGGTTTTCAATTGAAATGGAAGGAGAAAATTCTTAAGGCCATTCATGATACACCACTTGCAAGGCATCTGGGGTACTTGAAGACATACAGGCAAGTTAGAGAGATTCGCTTGGAAGGGTCTAAAGGATGACATCTTGCGGCATGTTTGTGAGTGTGTGACATGTTAGTAGAACAAATTAGAGCATTACTTTTCGAATGGGTTTATTGTAGCAATTGCCTATTCTTGAGCAAAAACGGGAAAGTGTGTCCATGGATTTTATTATAGGTCTTCCAAAGGTGTAGGGCAGAGATTGTATTTATGTGGCGGTTGATTGATTAACTAAATATGCACA
The DNA here is from genome assembly GCA_007115665.2 of Sequoiadendron giganteum. Classification (NCBI taxonomy): domain Eukaryota; kingdom Viridiplantae; phylum Streptophyta; class Pinopsida; order Cupressales; family Cupressaceae; genus Sequoiadendron; species Sequoiadendron giganteum. The sequence continues at coordinate 403,563,467 of CM021105.1, read as the reverse complement.
TTTCTTTGCTATTTCATTTTAAGTACAGGGCACCTTAGGTTGCAGAGTTGTTTTTCAGGGAGGTGTTTAGACTCCACGGATTTCCGAAGAACATTATCAATGATTGGGATAGTAGGTTTCTCAATGTTTTTTGGCAGGAACCATTTAGGTTGGCTAGCATAGAGTTGACCCCGAGCACCAATTACCACCCCCAGATTGATGGTCAAACAAAGATAGTCAAAAAATGGGTGGAACGTTACTTGCATAATTATGTTGCGGGGCAATAGAAAGCTTGGATTTGGTGGTTGCACTTAGGTGAGCACTGTACCACCTCTCATATGTTGATTGGGATGACTCCTTTCAGAGCTTTATATGGTTATGACGCCACATCTTTTGTAGATCTGTAATGAATGACCCCTAATTTTTTTTCTGAGTTTCTGTTTGCTGTTTGAGAGTTTTCTGAGATTGCTTTGCTTGTATTTTTCACATGCCATTCATCATTTTATCATGCCAAATAATAGATATCATATATGCAAATAATAAGACTCGAAACTTGCTTGGAAATGAACGTTTCCAGATTTAGAATGCTCAGAATTACATAGCAGAACTATTCTGAGTTTTACAAGGTATTTTCATACTTCATAAATAAGAAAATTGGTCTCAGAAAGTAATTGTTTCAGACCTGGAAATGAGGACTTAACAGAAGATAATCATCTTCAAAAAATGCTTGTATCAACACCAACAAGGTCCTTCAAAACTCCAGCAATCCTGTCCACCCAAAACGACTTTTCAACACCTCTAAAGGCAGATTTTCTTAACACAAATAACAGACCCAAAAACTTCCAGATCTCACCAAACTGGGTGCTTAGCTGAGAGGGGCGATTTGCTCCATTAAATCAGAATTTGCTTTAAAAAATAATATGAACATCTGCTCTTGGTCACCTTGTCTAGGAGAATGCAAATCACCAATACCCAAATTGGTATCACAGACCTTTAGGGAGTTATGTTCATGAAACCAGGTTCAGTCCCTGTCAAAATGCACCCAAAAACTACTGAAATTCATCACCAAATACACTCCAAACCATGCCAAAATGAAGCAATGCTTCCACCAATTAAAAACCAACTGATCGACATCAAAAATACTTACATTTTCATCCGGTTTGACTGAACTGCAACAATGAAGCTCTGTAAATGGTCCCTGGATGGAATCACACGTCAACCAGCTAGGGTAGATATTGCACTACTGAAACCAACTCCTCAATGCCAAGGGTTTTCGTCTTCAACACCTGTTTTCAGACCTCTGGTGTAAAACCAGCAGCATCTCCTTATGCAACCATTTCAACATAACCAAATGAGGCTGCAAAATGAAGTTTTAAAGCCTCAACAAAGATTTAGGGCAACCACCTTGAGAAAACCCTAATCCTCCACTAAAACCAATGCCCTTTTGTATTTGCTTTTGTTTTATTTTAAATTTTAACTCATCCTTAGGCTATTTGGACGTCCAACTTATCTAGCCTTCTAATGCGTTTTTGATGCTTTAAAACAACTTTAAGTTATTCAACTAGGCATCAAGGTACACTTTATGTCTCCTCCGACCCTCAACTTAAAATTATAAAGAACTTTATTTAATTCATTTTCAGAGAGGAAGTAAAAGTATTAAAATAATCCAACCTTAGCAACCCAACGCCCCAACTGAAATAAAGCTGCTGAAGGTAGCTCAACCTGGTGGTCCAGCTTTCCATAAATAGACTTACTATTTTTAATAAGTAGTAAAAATGGTAAAAACACCAAAGACTCAAGATGGAATGACAATAGATATGCCAAAGGGCTTACTATAAATAGTAAGCATCGGACTGGTCCCCTGCTAAAAATAGAGAATCTACTTGAACGCTGAAAAACCCAACATAAAGTATTGGAATTGAGTCCCCTTACCAAAACCGTTTAGCTTACAGGAACTCTGGAATAGGCTAAAGGTCATTTGCATTGCTCAGAGGCTAGGAGGGGACATTACAGTCCGTCCTCCCCCAATGATTGCTTGCCCTCAAGCAATCGTAATGTTGGATGTTGTAAATTCTGCTCTCCCAAGTAGCATCCTAAACGTGCCCAAATTGCACTCCCCTATCCTGGTCCCTCAAGGAGTAAAAATCATCGAAGCCCATACTGAAATTCCTGTGAGGAACAAAGCCAATACCGTGAAATATAATATGCCAAAACCACTCAGAGAAGACCGCGCCAACAAACTCGCCAACAATCACAATCCTGGTCAACATGAGAATTACCCTGCCCAACCATAAGAGATAAACCCCAACATGACACGCCATGATAACCCAAGTACGAAGCAAGTCAACCACTGCCAAGTCTCTGAAATTAGCCAACCAAGTAATGCCCCTGTTGTCACCAACCGCAATCATAACATCAACACTCAACCACCAGGTATCAAAGGAATGGTCTAGAACACATCAACACCCCCAAACCACTGCAATCGTTAAGACATCATTCAAATCAATGCATGTCATCGCCATGAAGTAATTGCAGTTAGCGTCACTCACCAAAGTGGGAACAATTGATGGGTAAACTGTGTTTGGATAGATACTCACAACCATAACCAACGATCGAAAAAAGTCTTAATAACCAATGAAAGAAAATAAGGGCAGCGGTAATCAAACTGAGATCTTACAGAATACATAGGAGAGATGAGTAAAGAAGTAGTTGAAGAGTCATCCCCTAGGATCAAACCATCATTGTCATCAAAGCTTGACCATGAATTACTCAACTGCTGAACTGAAGGAACCATCCAACTCATCTGTTGATCCAAAACCGGAGTCATATGCAAGCTGATTGGATAGTGGGTAGCGGTACTAAAACTAGAAGTTGACCCACTACTCCAATCTCGAAACAACACTTCGTGATTGAAAACTGCACCTGGGTCCCAAACCATCTATTTTTACCCAATGCAATGCTACAACTAGGAATAATCCCATCATCCATCTCAAAAAGAGGATTGTCATACGCCATATCAGCATTTACCTCAAACAAAGGGATTACCAGTAAGCAACTGATGATTATCCTCAAAAGCTGATTGTGAATCACATGATTTGTTCTCAAGTTCAAGAACAAAACCATCAATGCTATGTATGCCATCATCCTTGCATAACAGTGGAGACGAAGTTTGAACAACACTATAGTCAAAAGTAAATTCATCCCAAATAGGTTCCTTGTCATACTTAGGTGCCAAAACACCTAGATCCTATGTGTTAAAAGTCTGATTACTATTTTCACTATGCTCCTCTTGTAATGTTGTCTCTTTGAATAAATCATTCTTCAGCTCATCACTATGCATGTCAGCACAAGAATCTCCCTCCATCAACTGATCCTAGAAGTCAAAACCACAACCATCTATGTCCTCATCACTATAGTCGTCACTATTTGCTGTTTTGAAGGCCTCATCTATGGTGCCTCCAACAATACTATCATCCAAAGGTGTGTTATTGATTTCAGCGTTGCCAAATGTGGTACTAGTGTCTACAGTTACACTCGATAGCTCTAGGGATGCATTAAAGGCTGCTGTCATGTCTTTTTCCTTTCGTTTGAAAGACACCACACGTGGCCCTCCATTAGACATCCCCCCTCAAGACCACATTCTTCCCTTCAGATTTGAATTTCAGCTCCATGGTTTGAAAATTAAGAGTGAGCTCTTCCAAAGAGCGTAGCCAGTGTATCCCCGTGACTGCACCTATGTCTCCAATGCTCACAACATAAAAATCCTCTTTAACTTCATAATTCCCAAACTGTATACTCAATTGTAGAACAATCTTAGTGCAATGAATAGTGAACCCACTGCTACCATAACCTGAAAACCACTCACCCCCTGTGTTTGAAGGCCTCTATGAGCAACCAAGCCCTTATCGATGAAATTGTGAGTAGCCCCTGTATCTATTAATGCCACCATTCGCTGCCCCTGGAGTACTCCTTTGATGCGTAGTGACTCGTTTTCATAAAAACTATGAAGTTGACCTAGCGTCCCATCTTGGTCCTCCACCGTACCACCCTCTTTTGATGCCTTTTCATTTTCACTTCCTTCAAAATCAGCTTGCTGGTCTGTTTTTTCTGATACACCTTTATCAGATTGGTACTTAATTAGAAGTGCTTTAGCCTCGGTTGAACATTTGTGACCTTGGGTATAAGGTTCCTTGCATGTAAAACACAATCTCTTCTAAGTTCATTCAAGGTCTCACTGTTTATCTTTGTGTAATGTTTCTTAGGCTGCTCTTGCTCCTTGGTGTCAATTTTCTTGTCTTTTTCTTTCTTGTGCGGAAAGTCCTTAGACTGAAATTTGCTCTTAAAAGCTGAAGATTCCATGTCCCTAGCTTTCTTTATGGCGTCTTGAAGTGTAGGTGGATTGAAAGCCTTGATCCAACCTCTAAGAGGATCAGATATACCATCTATGAAGAGCACTATAAGTCTTCTTTCAGATAAATCAATCACTAACAGAGATAATTTTTGAAAATCAGCAACATAAGAATCAACTGTTCCCAATCAGCAACATAAGAATCAACTGTTCCCAATTGTTTTAACTGTGCTAGCTCCTTAAAATGCATTTTCAGGTCTTTCTTATCAAACCTCTCTATCAATCTTTCAATAAACACAACATAAGAGGTTATTTGAGCGTGACCCATGGTGACGATTCCATTGTACCACCACTCATGTGCAATCTCATCTAGATGGATGGAGGCATATTGAATAGATTCCAACTCTGGCATGGGGTTTAATGTGAATTAGGTGTCCAACTTCTGGACCCAAGCTCTCACTACCATCTTACCTGAACCATCAAAATATGGAAGATTAAGCTTTCCAATCTTCCTACACAAATCATGATGCTGATCCCTGTTACCCCTGTTGGGTGTATGCCTCATTCTGAGATCAATGTACTCTCTAAGTGATATATCCATCTGAAAACCAGACCTTGCAACTATCCAATCCCATCTGAATTGTTCTTGCTGTTCTACCATAGTGAGCTCAGGATTAGGTGGAGCATCTACTCTAGGTGGAAAAACGGGCATAAGGGGTCGTGCCATTGCTCCCCCTTTTTGCTGATTAACTGCTCTACGCTGCCCTATGCTATTACCCTGTCGTATCTGATTCATCCTTTGTATCAACTGAGCTAATTGTTGGCTTCTTTCTTCAACCTGTTGGGCTGCTCTCCCTTGCCCTGACCAAAGCATCTAATAGTAACATCATCCTATTAGATGGTGCCTTCTGTCTCTCACCTTCTTCTCCCCTATCACCCATATTTTCTGAACTAGATGTCTCAAAAAAGTTAGTTTCTGAGTGTCGCCCTTCCTCAAATGAAGGCCAATATTCCCAATAACCCTCTTCCTTCTTCCTAACTCTCTCTGGATATCTCCTTTCTCTGTCACTAATGCTCATGAATTAAGTGTACCCACTGGATGGCAAGATCAAATGTGCTCTGATACCACTATAATGAATGACCCCTATTTTTTTCTGAGTTTCGGTTTGCTGTTTGAGAGTTTTCTGAGATTGCTTTGCTTGTATTTTTCACATGCCATTCAACGTTTTATCATGCCAAATAATAGATATTATATATGCAAATAATAAGACTTGAAACTGTTAGTTTTAGGATCAGAAATGAAAGCAATCAGAAAATGCAACACATAAGACAATGAACACCACAAGATACCCTGGAAAACCCTCCTACTTGAGGGAGAAAAACCCAGCAAATATATCACTTATATATTCAAGGAATAAGAGCAGAAATCTGCTTACAACTCAGGCCCAACACAAGGCCGAATTTGATACAAAGAATAAAAGCACCTCTCCTAGATGCGAAGATACAAAATGAATATGTTTCTCCTTGAATTCGATCTGCTGCATCAATATGATGATCTGCTGCTCAAGTGCAAACTTCTTCTAGGAGTGCGAATAAGAATGAATGAACTTGATGATCAAATGAGAGATCATCACCTTGTATTTATACAAAACAATGTATCACCTCATGTAGATCGACCTCCTTAATAAGTAAAGATAATTGTATAAGTCGGCCACAATTAGGAAGTCGGCCTAAAATAAATTATAATGTGTTGCCAAGTGAAGCGCCTCTTCACTTTAATAAATGCAATAAATAAATAGCTGTTAGACTATATGAAATTTATTGTTCAACAAGCAAGGCGGAAGTATGTAGCCCGAAGCTACAACATCAACACTCCCTCTTAGTTAGGGAGGAATACTTTTGATACACATAGTCATGGAATCTCTTAACATGACACCCACAATAGCTACACCCATATGTGGAAAGGAACACATCAAGAAGTCACTCAACGTGATATCAACCATCATAGCTACTCCCATGTATGGCAAGCATATGTGCACAAGTGCCCATCACGGAATCACTCAATGTGATGTCGTCATCTCATCATGACGTTCACCATGGCTACTCCCAAAGGGTGAATAAACACAAGTACAAGAAAATCATCACAGATTCTCTCACGTGATGTTGTTATGGAATCACTCGACATGACATCCACCATGGCTACTCCCAAAGGGTGGAAACAAGGGCTTTCACCTCAAATTTCTCTCTCATAGAGAAAGATGCATTAACAAGGGTTTACACCTCAAATTTCTCTCACAGAGAAAGATGCATTAAGTCAAATCACAGAAGATTACTGAAGTTGAGTCTCCCTCTTAGCTAGGGCTTCATTCTCCACAATTCCAAGCTTGTCTTTAAAGTACACAAACTTTGCTCTGGAGAGGGGCTTGGTGAGAATGCCGACCATTTGCTCATAAGTGCTAATGTATCTCAACTGGATTGCTTTCCTCAATACCATATCTTTGATATAGTGGTATTTGATCTCAACATGTTTGGTTTTGTCATGAAACACTGGATTGACAAAAAGCTTCACACAACTTTGATTATCACAATGGATGACAGTTGGCTCCAATGATTGTCCAAACAATCCTGCAAGGAGCTTCCGAAGCCACACTGCTTCTTGAGCTGCTACACAAGCTGCAATATACTCGGCCTCTGCGTTGCTCAGTGCCACTGAAGATTGCTTCCTGCTACACCAGGAGATCATCGCAGACCCCAAGCTGAAACAACATCCAGAGGTGCTCTTCTGATCAGCAACACACCCTGCCCAATCAAAATCAAAATATCCATGCAGCTTCAAGTCCACACCAGAAGAATATCTCAAGCCATATCCAACTGTGCCACACAAGTATCTCAGGATATGCTTAGTTGTAACTAGATGTATTTGCCTTGGTTCACTCATGAACTGACTAAGTGCACTCACTGCATAGCAAATATTTGGTCTAGTATTGACTATATACATCAATGATCCAATCAACTGCCTATACATAGTAGGATCCACCAGATCTGAACTAGCTGCAACCTCTTTTAACTTCTCAAAATTGGTTTCCATAGGCGTAGACATGGATTTGCAATCCATCATACCAAATCTCTTTAAGATGTCTATCGTATGCTTCCCTTGACTCAGAATGATCTCATTAGGCCTTTGCCATACTTCTAAACCAAGTAATGCATGTACTTAAGATCCTTCATTTCAAATTCAAGAGCCAACTCCTTCTTGCATTTGATAATGAGGTGTTCTTCTCCAGTAAGAAATAGATCATCAACATAAAGAACCAAGATTAATGCCTCACCATTAACTACCTTGAAGTACAGGTTAGAATCAACATCATTCTTGGAGAAGCCCAAGCTCATCCGGTATCGATCAATCCTCTCATACCAAGCACGAGGAGCCTGCTTAAGGCCATACAAAGCCTTCTTCCATCTACAAACATGAGACTCCTTCCCATGAACCTCAAAACCTTTAGGTTGCTCAATGTATACCTTTTCTTCAATTACACCATTAAGGAATGCTGTCTTCATGTCCATCTGGTGTAGCTTCCATCCCTTAGTTGCTGCAATGGCAATAATAGTTCTGATGGATGTATAACGAGCAACCGAAGCTGCAATAATAGTTCCAATTGTGGTCTTTTGCTTTCTCTGAATGTGCCTCTAGGAGCTGCAAACCTTTCTGCCTCTTGCATTGTTTGCCTAGCCCATAGAGGTCTCTTTCGACCTATGACAATATCTCTTGGCCCATCAGTTGGTTCCAAATGCTCAATTGGATCACTATCCTCTTTTGGTTCAGTAGACTCCCTCCGAATCTCCAAGTACTTACATCAACCTCCTGACCTCCTCGTCCAAGGTTGCTTTTGATGAATTGTCAGACTCCCTCTGAAGGTTAATTCCTCCTCTTCGAAGAAACTGATCACAATGACAACCTAAATAGGTTCTTCCTCTTCGAGAGATGTCTTCAGCTATCAACTCAGTCACATGGCTGCAAGCTATGACTCCATGCTTGATCATTTCTCTAGTCGGCATGACTTCCTCACAGGATGCCTCAAGCTCTTCCTCTCAATGCGATCTCTCATCACCCTCTTGCTTCTCGATCCGTCCTGGAAGCATTATAGAGAGAGATTTCTAAAAGTTCATAGAACTCAACTATCTCGAAGAGAAATATCAATGCTAGAAGCATACATGATTCACTATAGGATGAATTAATTACATAAGAAATTCATGAACATTATTCAAGAGTACAAACAAAAAATACTTATCTCTTTAGTACAAACATCAGCCAGTGATGCCTTTCCAGATTTCGATCTTCATATCTTTCCCTTTGGTTTCTTTTCCTAGTGATTGGGTGAGTAGCCAACAGGCGAAGGTACTTCTCCAAGGCTATCCTCAACTGCTCAATAGTTTCTTCCTTGAGCAGAGTATAAAGAAGCTTTTCACAGCATGAAGGATAGCACCAGTCATATCACCATGTAGTGATAAATATATTGAGAGCATCACATTATAATAGCCACGAATTTGACCAGGCATCTTAAGAATGCTTGCTAGAGTTGTCTCCCTTCCTTCCTGTAGTTACGTCCTCCATATACAAGATCAAATTACTGACTTAGCACTCAGAATTGCTGCCTCTTCAAAGTATGAATTCCACACACCTTATACAATTTTTGAAGATTCAAACATGTGACAATGACTGAATCTATCAGAAATATGTTTTCTGTGCAGCCACTTGTTACTCATATACTCAACTGAAATACATAAAACAATTCTGTGCCAAGCTCAGCTCATAGTAGCTTACATAGTGACCCGAAATCACACAGACAACACATGCAAGGCACAACATATGTTCAAGACAATGAAGTAAGCTATCAGATCTGCAATAAGCACCACATATACTCAGCTTCGTATGAAAATAGACATTGTAATCTTCACTCATGGCATCAAAAGATTTTAATCTTCAGAATTATGCGATGCAAACTGAAATTTGTAGACACCCTCAATAATGCTTGCGCTAGGAATTAAAAAAAAACGTTTCTGTTTTTAGTGTGACACCAACACTCCATTCTCATTGGCGGCATCCTTCTAAGCTTCGCCCAATAACGGATCTTCAGTATCCATGAGTTCAACGCACATAACAGTTCTCCATTGCCTGGCCTGTAGTATACAAGATTCCCAACTGTAAGAGTTTGCCGCACCAACCACTCTGATCCAAATTCGACTTATGAATGTCAACCAAGTGCAAAATCATCTATCCGAATCAGTGATTCAAGCTATTGCTTAGCCATCTCAAGGGCTACGTTCCTTCATGGCCACCATAAAGACTGCTTAACAAATCTGATCGGATCTTCACATAAACCCGCTCTGATACCATGTTAGTTTTAGGATCAGAAATGAAAGCAATCAGAAAATGCAACACATAAGACAATGAACACCACAAGATACCCTAGGAAAACCCTCCTACTTGAGGGAGAAAAACCCAGCAAATATATCACTTATATATTCAAGGAATAAGAGCAGAAATCTGCTTACAACTCAGGCCCAACACAAGGCCGAATTTGATACAAAGAATAAAAGCACCTCTCCTAGATGCGAAGATACAAAATGAATATGTTTCTCCTTGAATTCGATCTGCTGCATCAATATGATGATCTGCTGCTCAAGATGATGATCTACTGCTCAAGTGCGAACTTCTTCTCGGAGTGCGAATGCGAATAAATGAACTTGATGATCAAATGAGAGACCATCACCTTGTATTTATACAAAACAATGTATCACCTCATGTAGGTCGACCTCCTTAATAAGTAAAGATAATTGAATAAGTCGGCCACAATGAGGAAGTCGGCCTCAAATAAATTATAATGTGTTGCCAAGTGAAGCGCCTCTTCACTTTAATAAATGCAATAAATAAATAGCCATCAGGCTATATGAAATTTATTGTTCAACAAGCAAGGCGGAAGTATGTAGCCCGAAGCTACAACATCAACAGAAACTTGCTTGGAAATGAACATTTTCAGACTTAGAATGCTCAGAATTACATAGCAGAAAGATTCTGAGTTTTACTAGGTATTTTCAGACTTCATAAATAAGAAAATCAAACTCAGAAAGTAATTGTTTCAGACCTGGAAATGAGGACTTAACAGCAGATAATCATCTTCAGAAAATGCTTGTATCAACACCAACAAGGGCCTTCAAAACTCCAGCAATCTTGTCCACCCAAAATGACTTTTCAACACCTCTAAAGGTAGATTTTCTTAACACAAATAACAGACCCCAAAACTTCCAGATCTCACCAAACTGGGCGCCTAGCTGAGAGGGGCGATTTGCTCCATTAAATCAGAATTTTCTTTAAAAAATAATGTTAACATCTGCTCTTGGTCACCTTGACTAGGAGAATGCAAATCACCAATACCCAAATTGTTATCACAGACCTTTAGGGAGTTGTGTTCATGAAACCAGGTTCAGTCCCTATCAAAATGTGCCCAGAAACCACTGAAATTCATCACCAAATACACTCCAAACCATGCCAAAATGAAGCAATGCTTCCACCAACCAAAATGGAAAAAACCAACTGATCCACATAAAAAATACTCAAATATCTTCATCCGGTTTGACTGAACTGCAACAATGAAGCTCTAAAAATGGTCCCTAGATGGAACCACACCTCAACCAGCTAGGGGTAAATATTGCACTACCGAAACCAGCTCCTCAATGCCAAGGGTTTTCGTCCACAACACCTGTTTTCAGACCTTTGGTGTAAAACTAACAGCATCTCCTTATGCAACCATTTCAACATAACCAAATGAGGCTGCAAAATAAAGTTTTAAAGCCTCAACAAAGAATTAGGGCGACCACCTTGAGAAAACCCTAATCCTCCACTAAAACCAACGACCCTTTTGTATTTGCTTTCATTTTATTTTAATTTTTAACTCAATTTTAGGCTATTTGGGCGTCCAACTTATCTAGCCTTCTAATGTGTTTTTGATGCTTTAAAACAACTTTAAGTTATTCAACTAGGCATCAAGGTACACTTTATGTCCTCTTCGACCCTCAACTTAAAATTATAGAGTAACTTTATTTAATTCATTTTCAGAGAGGAAATAAAAGTATTAAAATAATCCAACCTTAGCAACCCAGCAACCCAACTTTCCACAAATAGACTTACTATTTTTAATAAGTACTAAAAATAGTAAAAACACCAAAGGCTCAAGTTGGAATGACAATAGATATGCTAAAGGGCTTACTATAAACAATAAGCACTGGACTAGTCCCTTGCTAAAAATAGGAAGTCCACGTGAACTCCAAAAAACCCAACATAAAGAACTGGAATTGAGCCCCCTTACCAAAACCGTTTAGCCTACATGAACTCTTGAATAGGCTAAAGGTCATTTGCACTGCTTAGAGGCTAGGAGGGGACATTACAAGATCTGGCATTTGGTGACAATAGAGCTCCTAAAGCTAAGGATTGGATTTAGGAGTTAGGACATCCTTAAGTCACTTAAGTATAATCTTTTGATTGTCGAAAATCAACAAAAGATTTATGTAGACAAGCACATAGTTGAGAGGAGTTTTGAGGTGGGTGACTTAGATTTCTTATGCTTCAGCCTTATAGGCAATCTTCCTTGAAGAAGAGTGGTGCAGAGAAGTTGAAGACTTGCTTCTATGGTCCTTACAAGATTGCACAGAGGGTTGGTGGAGTAGCGTATGAATTGGAGCTGCTAGAGAATAGAAAAATCCATAATGTGTTTCATGTTTCTTGCCTCAAAAAGGCACTTGGGCAGCACATTTGTCATCACTTGAGCTTCCACCCTTGGATGAGGAGGGTAGATTGGTATAAGTTCTTGATGCTATTTTGGATATTGGAGAGAGGAGGTTGATGAGCAAAGTAATTAAGGAGTTTCTCTTAAAATGTTCCTTGTGTTATTCAATCTATTTCAGATTTCTAACATTTGCAAGGTTTTCTGGGCGAGTTTGCAAAAATCACAAGTATGTTCAAGCTCTTTTTGGGCGTTTTTGGGCATGTGACTGTAGATAGTTCGTGGTTTCTGTTGAAATTCGTGACACCTAGGTTTTTCTGGGATAGATTTTTCAAGAAGCTTCTGATGTCCCCGAGTGGGATGCAACCATGCAGGAGGAGTTTAGTTCCTTGGAGAGGAACCACACTTGGGATCTTGTCTCACTTCCTAAGGGAAGAAAACTTGTTCGATGCAAGTGGGTCTATCAAACAAAATATGCAACAGATGGGTTAGTTGACAAGAATAAGGTTTGCTTGGTTGTCAAAGGATTCTCCCAAGTTCCAGGGATTGACTACTTTGAGACTTTTGCACTAGTCGCCAAAATGAATTCTATCCGACTTGTTCTTGCTATCATTGCAACACATATATGGGATGTTCATCAAATGGATGTGAAGAGTGCTTTTCTTTACGGTGATCTTCAAGAGGAGATATACATGGAGTAGTTGTGGGGGTTTGTACAGGATCCTTCACTTGTGTGTCGTCTCTGGAAGTCTTTCTATGGCCTCAAACAGGCCCCTCGAGCTTGGTACGCCAATAAGGACTCCTTCCTTTTGAAAGTGGGGTTCACTCGATGCCACTCTGATCCTAATGTCTACATTTTGCAGCAAGATGATATTCACACCTTCTTGGTTCTTTACAAGAAGCCACTCATCCACCATTCGGGCAATGAAAAGCGCCCTTCAAGATCAGTTTTTGATGTCAGACTTGGGCTTGTTGCACTACCTCTTGGGGATTGAGATCACTCAGTCTTCTTCAGGTATCACACTTGCATAGTCTAAGTACGCACTTGATATGCTCCAAAGGATTCACATGGTTGATTGTAAGCTTGTGTTGACTCCATTTTATTAGGGGTGAAACTTGAGGCTAAGTGTTCTTCACCCTTGGTTGATGGCACTTTGTACCGACAACTTGTTGGTATTCTCATCTATTTGACTCATACGAGGACCGACATTTCATATGCAGTAGGCATGGTCTCTCAATTCATGTAGGAGCCACATGAGCTACATTGGAAAGCAACTAAGCAGATTCTTCACTACATCAAGGATACTCACAATTATGGGATTCATTATGCAGTGGGAGTGGATTTTGACTTGGTGGGACATAGATTCAAATTGGGTAGGCAATTCTTAGGATCACAAGTCTACTTCAGGGTATTGCTTCGCCCTTGGTTTTGGTCCAGTTTGTTGGTCGAGCAAGAAGCAATTTGCTATTGCTCTTTCATCTACAGAGGTTGAGTATCGAGGAGCAGTTAATGCTACTATTGAGGCCATCTGGCTTCAAAACATTCTCACTGAGTTTGGCATTACCTTTCGGAAGCCCACAATCATCTATTGTGACAACTAGAGTGCGATTTAGATCTCTTGCAATTTGGTCCATCATCAGTGGACCAAGCACATCGAGATCCACATGCACTACATTTGAGAGTTGATTCATTTAGAGATCATTGATCTCAAGTACTATTTGACATTAGATTAGACTGCAGACATCTTCACCAAACCCTTCACTGAGAGCAAGTTCCTTCATTTGCGAGTTGTGCTTGGGGTGCGGTTGGTGTCCTCTTTGGGGGGGGGGCCTACTTAGTCCTTTTCTTCTCTCTCTATTCTGGGGGGTTTTCTCTCTCTATTTGTGGGGGGCTTCTTCTTCATTGGGGGGAATTTGATATGTACATAGGTATCTAATATGGCCTCATTTGCAAGGACCTATCATCTTTTGCATCTCCTAAGTTGTGCTTAGGGGGGGGTGTTGGTGTAGGTTTGTTATTTTCCTAGTGGGTTAATTTATTTTCCCTTAGTCCTAGTTTTTTCCTACACTTTATTAAGCTTGCTTAGGATAATAAAGTTAGTTTATGACTAGGAGGTAAGTGATGTGTTGTCCCCTTCCTTGAAGGGTGGAACACTTTACACTTCTGGTGGCATCCTCCACTTTTTGGTGGTCCATCTCCACTTTTTTGTGGTTGATTCCTATTGGTTGCATTTTCCACCTACATCCTCTCCTTAGTTCTATATAAACTCACTACCTAGCTTGTATTTGCAATATTTGCATTGTATCTTTTCAGCTTGGAAGCTCTTAATGCAACATTGTTGCATTGACATTGCCTAATCTCTCAGAGTCTTGTTTTGCATTCTTATGTTCTTCTAGTTTATGTAACTTTGTTTTTCTCTTAAAAAGTTTCTTGGGTTATTCAATCTATTTCAGATTTCTAACATTCGAGAGGTTTTCTAGGTGATTTTCAAAAATTGTAGGTTTGTTTGGGTTCTTTTTGGACATTTTTGGGTACGTTATTGTAGACAGTTTGTGGTTTTTGTTGAAATTCGTGACGCTTAGGGTTTTTTGATTATGGGCGGGATTTTTTGAAGTCGCGGTCTAAAAAAATCCGTTCCTTTTCCTGTGACAGGTTTGCAATGTTTCTTTGCCACAATTGGTTTTTACTAGTGTTTTTTGCTTGTAACAAGAATTTTTGAACTTTTTTGACGGGTTTTTTTGAAAAACCCATAGATTTTTGAAAGTATTTTTCTGATAAAAAAAAACTGCTTGAAAATGTGATGATACCTAGGGTTTTTGATAGATTTTTTCCTAAATTTTTTTTGCCTTTTATGCCGCCTAGGGTTTCTAGGCGTAGCTTGAGTATCTGAGCCATTGTTTGTTTGACGATTTTTTTAAAATCGTGGGATCCGTGCTAGTTGATCGCCTTGGGATTCATGCCAGTTGATTACAGACTTTTACCTTGTTTTTCGTGCTTTTGGAAAATAAGAGGGATGGCGTCTTTGACCAACATCATGTTGGAAGGCAGGTAGAGGTTCAATGGTAAAAACTACAACACGTGGAAGCAAATGATGCTTACCATCTTTGAGAACTAGTGTTTGGATTCACTTGTTTTGGGTACAAAAGTTCGTCCCACAGTTGCGGGAAAGGACCAGGACAAGTATGATGGAAGTAATTGAGAGGCAATTATGCTTCTCAAGTTGTTTGTCACCAATGAGATCTTACCAAAAATACCATTTGGTAAGTTTGTTGTGGGGATTTGGAAACATTTGAAGGATTTTCATGGTGTTTTTCTTGACGGGTTTTTTGTGAAAAACCCAAAGTTCTTTGAAAGTTTTTTTTGTTGGAAAAAGTTATAGTGCCTAGGGTTTTGACAATTTTTTCCTATTTTTTTTGAAGCCTTTTTTGCCGCCTAGGGTTTTTGGGCGAAGCTTGAGTTTTTCTTTATTTTTGGACAAATTCGTGGGTTTTTGAGCCTCTATTTGATTGAAGATTTTTTAAAAATGGTGGGAGTTCTGCTAGCTGATCGCCTTGGGATCTGTGCCATCTGATTATAAACTTTTACCTTGTTGTTCATGCTTTTGGAAAATGAGAGGGATGACATCTTTGACCAACATCATGTTGGAAGGTAACTAGAGGTTCAATGGTAAAAACTACAACATGTGGAAGCAGAGGATGCTTGCCATCTTTGAGTACTAGTGTTTGGATTCACTTGTTCTAGGCTAAGTCATAATGTTCGAATTGTAGTTCGAGTTCGCAACGTTGAAATTCGATTGAAGTTCGACAAGGAAAAAATTCGAAAAGTAAAAAATTCGGATTAAATTCGCCTTATTATAATTTATATGTTTATTAATATATCAATCTGTATATATTTAATTTTTTAATAATATAATTTTAATATTATCAAACTATCAGTTTAATAATATAAAAGAAAAAGAAAATTAAACATATACTTATAGACTATGATATTTTTTTAATAATATATGTTTAATTTATATGGTTTAATACTAGAAATGAAAATATTTTAAAATTTATATCATTAAAAATTTAAACATATTTTAATAAATAATTTTTAATCATATACTAATAAATATAATAGTTTTTTAATATAATATAATTTATAGTTTATATTTTATAACCTATATTAATAAATATAAACTACGCCAAATTCTATAGGTTAAAAAAAAACCAAAAATAAAAGAAACTTTTACCTCGTTGTTCATGCTTTTGGAAAATGAGAGGGATGACGTCTTTGACCAACATCATGTTGGAAGGTAGCTAGAGGTTCAATGGTAAAAACTACAACATGTGTTCTAGAGGATGCTTGCCATCTTTGAGTACTAGTGTTTGGATTCACTTATTCTAGGCTAAGTCATAATGTTCGAATTGTAGTTCGAGTTCGGCAACGTTGAAATTTGAATGAAGTTCGACAAGGAAAAAATTCGAAAAGTAAAAAATTCGGATTAAATTCGCCTTATTATAATTTATATGTTTATTAATATATTAATCTGTATATATTTAATTTTTTAATAATATAATTTTAATATTATCAAACTATCAGTTTAATAATATAAAAGAAAAAGAAAATTAAACATATACTTATAGACTATGATATTTTTTTTAATAATATATGTTTAATTTATATGGTTTAATACTAGAAATGAAAATATTTTAAAATTTATATCATTAAAAATTTAAACATATTTTAATAAATAATTTTTAATCATATACTAATAAATATAATAGTTTTATAATATAATATAATTTATAGTTTATATTCTATAACCTATATTAATAAATATAAACTACGCCAAATTCTATAGGTTCAAAAAAAACCAAAAATAAAATAAAGAAAAAAGAACGCAGGAATGAGAAAAGAAATCGTGGTTGTCGCTTGAGGACGTGAACACACTGCAGGAGGAAATCCTGAAATCGCTGCTTCAAAGAAAGGCGGCCCAAGAAAAACATTCATGGCGGAGCACGCAAAAGGAGCGAACATAGCAGAAGGAAGTCACGAAATGGCAATGAATGGCCTTGGAAAAAGTTTTCATGCCTAGGTATTTCGTTTTCCCCCATAAACAATACAGGGCGGAGCAGTTCGCTTGCAACTAGGTGGGAAACAGTCAAATCAATTTTCTGTATAAAAGAAAGAAAAAACGAATGCACCATCCCACATCTTTTAGTACTTTAATGAATTTACGCCCCCAACTACTATGTAATAGACGAAACCAAAAGTGGTGAACAAATGACTTAGAGTCAACACAAAAAAAATGACGGGTTTTTCTGTACGAATGGAAGACGAATTTTAACGAATGTCAAATAAATATTTGAAATTCGCCGAAATTCGAATTTGATGGTTGAAGTTCGGCGAATACTGTGACACAGGTTCTAGGTACAAAAGTTCGTCCTATGGTTGTAGGAAAGGACTGGGACAAGTATGATGGAAGTAATCGAGAGGTGATTATGCTTCTCAAGTTGTCTGTCACCGATGAGATGTTACTAGAGATACCATTTGGTAATTCTGCTGCAGAGATCTGGAAAGTTTTTAAGGATCTTCATGAGACCTCAGACAAGGGCAAGGTTTCTTCCTAAACAATATGTTGTTTTCCATTATGATGGATGACAAGGTATCTTTGCAGGGTCGCTTGATGAAGATCAAAGACATTCGTGATCAACTGGAGGCCATTGGTCACAAGATGGAAGAAGAGGATATGGTGGTGATCACGCTAAAAAGCTTGCCACAATCTTATGAGCACTTCATCGAAACTCTCAACATTACCTCCACCAATGTTGACTTGAAGTTTGATGAGTTGTGCAACAAGCTCTTGCAACAAGATAGGTGGAAAAAGAAGTTTGGGAGCAACGAGTCTCCTAGTGTTGAACAAGCATTTATTGCCAAAGATAAAGGCAAAGGCAAGTCCATTCAGCAGAAAGGACAGGGCAAATCGGAGGATAGCTCCAAGAAGTCTTTCACATGCCATTACTGTGGTAAGATTGGTCATATTCAAAAGCACTATAGGAAGCGGTTGGCTGATCAAAAGTCCAACCAGGAAGGGTCTCAACAGAAGACTCAAGTTGCAGAGCATACTGAGCAAAAGGAGTCTGCATATTATGCATTCATGGCCAGAAGACCATCAGATTATGGGTAGACTTAGTTTAGTTAGTAGAATGACCATTAAGGGAGGGTATTAAAGTATTATTGTAATATTTAATGGTCATCTTAGTCATTAGTTTGTCGGTAGTTTACTTTTAGTTAGTTTTTAGTAACTTTATGTTTATTGTATTTGTTTGCTTTAGTTCATGATTGTTTCTTTTTAAAAGCATCATCTTGTACTTTATTATTTAAGGAGTATTCCTCTCCTTGTTTGAATACCAAATAATGAATATTGAATATCATTCAATTGCCATTTCATGGGCATGGCACAACATCATGGGCTCATATATGTGCAAGATGGTATTTCAATCTATTAATGCCTCCTCTATGATAAATTGTTTTGCAATAAGAACATTTTACCTCTCCTTTCTTTTGCCCAAGGAAAATTTCAGCATGTTTCCAACATGTGTCCTTTCTAATTGGGGTTTTTGGACATCGTGATAAAGATGATTTGAAAATCTCAAGGCTGCTGCAAATTGCAATAACATATAAATACAAAAAAAAAACATTTGTGAATTGTGATTTATAATTATTATTTATTAAACTAATACAAAAAAATGTAGGGTTTACAGTTTGCACTTTGCAACAATAAAATTTTATTTTATTTACAAAAAACCCTAGGGTTTGTTCAAAAAATTCACACCTAGGATTCTTTCTTTGTTCTAGTAAAATAAAATAGAAAAATGAAATGAAATGTAAAGAAAAATGTAGTTTTTGGTGTAAAAAAACACAAAAAAGACCTTCAAAATTCAAGCTTATCTCTTAAATCAAACTTGAAATCAATAGAGAACTCCTTCCAATTGTTGGTAGACACCTCTTGATGCACCAAATGTATCTACAAAGCTGCCCAAATGCAATTCAACAATGGATTTTTGTTCTACTTCCTTGCTGGTTGCTTTACAATGCACTCTAAATTTGCTCACAACTCTTTTTTCTCTTTCTACTTTGCCTTCAAAATGAAATGATATTGCTTTTAGGGTAGAGGATCAAGCATAACTAAAAACAAGCAAGTTAAAACAATTACTTTTATGTTTTTATGGCCTTTTCATGCCCAACTATGCGGCAAAGTCTAGGCATTGGGTCTCGCCCAGAGTCTGGAGAGTATCTGAACTTTGCGAGTCTGCCAAAAACTCGGCCAAGTCCGAGTTCGAGCCCTTCAGCCTCGACAAGCTTGACTTGCCTTGGACTTGTCGAGTTTTGGGGAGTCCAGGCGAGTCTCGTTACACTATGAACAAAAGGATCTAAAGTTTCATTAATATAGAGGGAGATTCAATCATAACCTCTCAAAGTGCTCACAATTGGAAATTGAAGAGTTGGGTTAATGTGATTAGCCCATGTTTTTTACCATAAAGTGCATCTTTTACAAATCCAATAAAGTTGTGGAGTATCTTGCAAATTATGGTATCAAATGGGACAAAATAATCATGTTTGGCCATAGTGATATGTGGCCAGATCTTAATAGGTTTCTTGTTGTGGATCAATCTATTGTACAAAGCTTGTTAGGTTGAAATCGGAGCAACATGTGACTATGTCTATCCCAAATAGGTTCCTTGATATCCTTTGCAGAGTGAATAGTAATCATTTCAGCTTGAAGATAAGATGTGTTGAGGATGTTTTAAATGCATTCATAGCTGGTCTCCCAAAACCACTGAATGTAGGTTTTCCATTAAAGGGCATCAATGTAACTTTGCGAATGAAAATATACCTATACACTTGGGGAGATTATTTATCATTGTTGTTCCTCCGATTAAAGGAGTGATCATAGCAACGGTTGGCAGGAATTTTTTTGAGGAAGGCCACGTTCATAATAATATTAGTTTGGTAAGCTTTTTGACAATGTTCTTGGTAGAAAAATGTATGGCAAGTTGGCAACAAATAGTTATGTTCAGAAATTGTTGAACAATAATGTTTTTTCTAGCCATTTCAAATTATGATCAACAAGCAATATTGGTGGGTTTTTTAATAGAATGGCTTTGAAGAGAAACACAAAATTGGAAGATATGTTTGAGGTTGTTGGCATCAGGGCTCATGAAATGTAACTTGGAAGAGTTCAGGAATTTCATGACTGGTCAGCCTGATGTGCTTTTCCTACAATAGAAGGAAAGACACAAAGAATTAAAGGAGGGACTATTGTATCGATTGCATCACTATTAGATAAAGAAATGGAAACTTGAGTGCCTCAATTATGAGGATTGTATTTTTTTTCAAAGTTTAATGAAAGGGAGCTGCTTCTTTGGCAGTGACTTGATTAAAAATTTATAAAAAAAGCACATAATACTTTATATATTATAATATATATTTATAAAATTGGAAGAAATAGTTTTTTGTAACTATTAGAGAATGCAATTATTACTGAAAATTTGATGTAAAGGAAATTGCATATATTGATCATTTTAAAATAAAATTTAATTATTTTTAAAAAAAGCAAGACTTTTGGAAATCTAGAATATTTAAATTTAAATGCTATTATTTTTTGTGAAAGACAACTAAGTCATGTTGTACTTGGCAAAAATTAAATTCCTCCATTTTACTCATTTTTAATTAGAAATTATTTACCTGAAATTGAATTGAATTTATTTTGGCTTCCCATACTAATTTTACTATTGATAAAATAGTATGTCATGTCCCCAATTTTTTTTGAAATTCAAATTTTGCAAAGGTGGGAAAAAGGTGTTTTTGAACACTAGTTTTCATATTTGAATTAAATATAATAATAATATTTTAAATAAATAAATAAATAATAAATAAAATAAAATAAGAATTCTTTTGGGTCGGTCTAGTTTGGAGGAGAAAAAAAGGGAATATAAAAGAAATTAATTAAGGGAAAGGGGTCGTCCCCCTTTTGAGGCCTTAATGCGGCTTTAAAAGATAAAAATAAATCTCTCTTGTTGGTCGGCCTAGGTGAGGGAGAAAATTATTGCATATATATATACAAGGAGTCTTGAAGTTCAAATGGATTGTGCAAACAATTATTTTCCAGCAAATTTCTTCTCCTTAGGAGCAGATTTCGATTATGCATTAGGATGAAAACCCTATTGCATATTAGGGGAGTTGGACGAAAACCTAGCTCACCTTGTGGAGGATTCGTGACAGAATCCTACTTGGACTTCAATTAGAGATCTTTGGAGGTTTGGAGTTGATTTGCATATTCAGATTTTTGGATCAGATTAGAGCAGCAAGCTTTGGGTGGTATTTTGTGTTCATTTTGCATTAGGGCTTTGCCCTAACTTGGAGTACCACCTTTGAGATGGGCGATTTGGATTTTTGGAGGCGATTTCATCATTGTGTAGGGTTTCTAAACCCTAACCCTAGCAGCAGCCCAAGCACCATCATTGTAGAGGGTTTGTGAAGCATCATTCTACATCATTTTGGTATGTAAAAACCTACTATGAGGTCTGATTTGTAATTGGTAGAATTCTGGGATGTAATTGGGCATGTTTGAACCTATTCAGAAGTTCTGATTTGTAGCAGCAGACTGATTAATTCAGAAATCAGATTTGTCCCTATATTTGTTCGCATTTGGATGTCATAAATTGTTGGATGAGTTCATGCTTGAAGATATTATTATAAGGGTTTACTCTAACTTTATTATTTGAGCATATTAGATGCATATATGTTCACTGTTCTTACTTGTTTGAAAGCAGAAAATCAGATCAGAATTCTAGGGTTTTTAGCAGCAAACAAAAGTGCAGAAAGTAGGGCAGAATTCTAAAAATAAAAATCAGAATTCAGGGCAGATTCTATTGGGGATATTACATAGTAAACCAAAACAACCACTCTTTATGGAAAATCAAACTTAAAGTTGACTTGGTTAGAAACTTATGGACCATAATAAATGGATCTGAAATGCCTACCTCTAGTAGGCATACAAATGCAAAACTTATAAATGTTTTTTATTAGAGAACTCAAAAATCTATGTCAATCATTCTTAGAAGTGTTGGAAGTGAATTTTCCTTCACATTGGAAGTCATGAATCACCTAGTGATGCATGAAAACATTTGGAGTCCATGCACATGGGTACAACACCCAAAAATCATTAGATTGATATTTGATGTTTTCACCACTCTTATGAAAGGAGATGAAAAAATTATAAATTATCATGCAAGGGTGAAAAACAAAAATCTAAATTTAATGGTTGCAATTGCGATTTTATTCAAGACAAGCTTCGCTATTTCATTATTCAAACGAACATCCATGTAAAATTTAGGAATTTTGTTTTTATTCTAAACTCAAATTATCAAAAACGAACAAGACATTCCTAACCTATTGACTCTCTCCACCCTTCTCATCCAAGAAGAGCAAGTGATGTCAAACTTTGACTTTAAAGAAAAGGCTTTTGAAGCATTGTTATTCAACAAAAAAAAATTGTTTTTACTAAAGTAGGGGTGATAAATAGAACAAACACCCTTAATTCAATGAGAACAATCAATCTCTCTCTAAAAATTACAAGGGGAAAATCTCTAGAAAGTGCGGTAATTGTGGCAGAATTGGTACACAGAAATAGATTATTATGTTAAGAAGGACAATAAGAGGTCCTTCAATACAAAACAGTATACAAATAACAAAAAGGGAAAATAATCCAATAAAAATCATAACAAACTATTGCTTTCTGTACTACCCTTTCTGCCTCTAATGACAATGAATGTATCTAAGATAGTGGTGCATCAAGACATATGGCACATATATATGATATTCTAAACGATATCTAGCATTGTAATGAGAAAGTTTAACTAAAAGATAACTCAATCAAGAAGCACAAAGGTAAGGATAATTTAAAATCTCCAATAATTCTATAAGAGGAGATGCATTTGTTCTAATATTAATGAAAAAATCTTCTTTCTTGTACTCAACTTATGCAAGAAAAATTCAAAATCAAGACAAGTAGTTCATTGAAGATCATAATGAATCCATAGTGTCTCAAGGCATTCATAAGAATGTCCTTTATATTTTTAATGGTTTTTCAAAATAAACCTATTTTTCAATCCAACTAAAATTGATGTGCAACTTTGGCATGAAAGATTGGGCCGTCCAACCATTAGAAGGCTGGGTAATGTGGTTCATCATGACTTTGTAATTGGTTTACTTAGAACCAAAAGAAGTGTGTGAAGGATGCTTATTGGGTAAACAACACACCTTACCTTTTATCAAGAACTATATCATAATTCTTCTAATTCCTTAGAATTGCTCTATAGTGACCTAATGGGATCTTTATAAGTCCTTTCCCTTAGTGGACCTCGTTATATCATAACTTTTATTGATGACTATATTATTATGATATGGGCATATTATTTAAAAAAAATGAAGTCCTTTCTAAATTCAGGGAATTTAAAGCCTTGGTTGAAAATTAATCCTTTTAAAAAAAAAATGGATAGATAATAAAACAAAATATATAAATAAAGAATTTGAACAAATTTGTACCTCATGTAGGATTCAGAGAAAGTTTATAGCTCTCCTCAACAAAATGGTGTGGTGAAAAAAAAAACTGAACCATCATGGAAATGGTTAGATCCAAGATGCATTATGCCAATGAACCTAAATTTCTATGGGTTGAAACTTCTTTTAGAAAACTTGTGCAGAATTGCAAGTCCCAAATCAAACTTTGCAAGTTGACATGAATGGTGTGTCGAGTTTGTTGGTTACTTGTTGAGTCTTGGTAGAGTTTTGTAAAAAGCTTATCAAATCCTATAAAAAACTTGTTAGGTCCTATAAAAAAAATCTCCGAGTCCTAAACCAAAGGCATGGTTAAGTGTTCTTAGGGTCATATTGTTAGTGTTTCTTAGATCAGATTAATTTAACCAATTGAATAAAAGAAATGCAACACATAAGACAATGAACACAACAAGATACCCTGGGAAAACCCTCCTCTTGAGGGAGAAAAACCCAGCAAATATATCTCTTATATATTGAAGGAATAAGAGCAGAAATCTGCTTGAACTCAGGCCCAACACAATGCCGAATTTGATACAATGAATGATAGCATCTCTCTTAGATGCAAAGATACAAATGAATATGTTTCTCCTTTTAATCGGTCTGCTGCTACAAAATGATGATCTGCTGTTCAAGTATGAACTTCTTCTATGTATGCGAATCCAAGTATGAGCTTCTTCTATGACTGCGAATTCTGCTCTGCCAAAATAGCGAACTTTCTTTTGTGTATATTCGAATATATGTTACCATCAAAAGGTAACCTTGTATATATACCTTCTTGGCGCCTCTTCATATGGGTCGGCCTTTTTGATAGATATTTTAAATAACAAATAAGGTCGGCCAGAATAAGTACATAATATATCTTAATTATAAGGTCGGCCCATGTACTAGTGAAGACCGACGCTGCATTAACATCAACACATGACATATTGATGATCAAACTAGACTTATGTGTAATTGAGTTTTTCTTGTGTTGAGTTTTGGCAAGATTTTGTTGAGTCCCTAGTATAAGTCAACATTTGGGCTGCTAAGTCCATGCCGTCTCCGAGTTTTCCAACTATGGCTGAAGTAACAAATACAACCATTCACATTCTAAATAAGGTGCGTTCAAATGCATTAAACCTATTAACACCCTTGGAAATGTGTGAGAAAAAATAACCTAGTATCTCCCACCTAAGAATAGTTGGAAGCCCCACTTTCATATTCATTCCCAAAAACAAAAGGAAGAATCTTAATACCGGTTCTTTCAAATCTATATTTGTAGGATATAGAGGAAGAACAAAACACTTGAGACTATATGATCTCTCAAAAGGGATGTCATATTAAGTAGAAATGCTTATATTCTTGAAAAACCTTTATCTTCCATCTAACCTACTTAAATTGAAAATCTTGAAGAATCATATATCTCATATGAAGATAATCAAAATCAAATTGATGAATTTAAGGGGGAGGAATCTTTTGATAAACCTCAAATTAAAAGACTTAAATGGGCTTAAACCCTAATTAGAGAAGCTAATAGAGAATCCTTCATCCAAAATGACCAATAGTCAACATATATCATACATTAATTCCTTATATGAAAGTGACCCCTAAACTTTTGAAGAAGTGAATAGAGATAAGAAATGGAGGGATGCAATGCAATTAGAGTATGGTGTTCTAATTAGGAACAAAAATTGGGATCTTGTTCCTTTTGTCTCATTTTTTTTGTTGATAGATGTTGGTTATATAAAGTTTAATACAACTCCAACAGTGAAATAGTCAAATATATGACAAGATTGGTTGCTAGAGGCTTTACTTAATAACATGCTTTATTTCCCCCCTACATAAAAAATGCGTACCATTAGGATGCTTCTTGTCTTCATAGCTCAAATGGTTGGAAAATACACCAAATGCATGTGAAAATTGCATTTCTAAATGGTGATTTTAAGAGGAAATTTATATGACCCAACCAAAAGGTTTTGAACAACCAAACAAAGAAATCTATTCATGTAAAACCCAAAAAAATCTTTGTATGGTCTTAAACAATGTAATGTCCCCTCTCTAGCCAGTGGTTTGGGAGTTAGGGTTAGCCATTACTACGGTCCCCGTAAGCTAATGAGATGTTCAGGGGGCTCCTGTGGAGGGGATTCGGGGTCTTCAACAGATTTGCGTTTTCATTCCTACATATTTAGCTCAATTCCAGTTGGTTGGTAAGCCTTTTGAAGGCCGTTTAGGACTCATCATTTATACTTGCTATTTATAACAAGTTATACCAGGTTGGTTTCACACCTGCAGAGAAGATCTGTGTCAAAGACACTCTCAAGGGATTATTGTCAGTTTTGGTCGAGAGTGGGCACTTTAATTAAATTACTAGATGCAATGAGTGCTAAGTGGACCATTCATTATCATGAGAGATGGGTTCTTGTGAACCACTACTCATGAATCATGGGTCGATGAGTTTGACTCGAAAACTACACGATTGAATCCTAATAGCAATATCATAATTTGACACGCTGTGGAAGAAACCTCCTACTTATCAATTGATGAGCTAAAGGGGCTCTATAATGAATGGTTCATAAGGCAGAACACTTGCTGAAGGTTTTGCAAATGAGGTAGCGAGCTAAGTGGGCTTAACCTTGGGGGAAACTCCGTGGTTAAGTGCGCTTGAGCTGGAGCAGTACTGGGATGGGTGACCTCCCGGGACGGACCAATGCTTCACCTCTGTGAGCATCACCTAGATGCAATGAGTGCTAAGTGGACCATTCATTATCATGAGAGATGGGTTCTTGTGAACCACTACTCATGAATCATGGGTCAATGAGTTTGACTCGAAAACTACACGGTTGAATCTTGATAGCAATATCATAAATTACTAAAGTCAAACTACTTTAATTTAATGTTATAAAGTAACATTTAATTAAGTACTTTATTATTTGGTGTTATAAGGGGATAAAGTAGATTTAATTTAAAAGACTATAGTTTTAAGTTACTTTATGATTTTAATTAAAAAGGCACATCTTTCAAAAAAGCAACTATCAATTTTAATGTGCAAAAGGCCAAAAGTGGCGTTGGGTTTTGTGAAGGCATTATTTGATATTTTATTTAAAAGTGAAATGCCAAGTTAGGGCGTGAAGTTTTGGAGAAGGATAAAAGGAAAGAAAGAAAGCATTTTTCATTATCCAGTTTATTATTTGCAAAATATGAGTGCTGAGCAACAAGGGTTTGCAGGCATGGAGTTTCAAGCTATTTTGAGGATGAAAACCCTCAAATAGGACAAAATCTACTAGTGTGAGAGATCGCCCAAGGATTCTTGATTGAATGATCACAATTAGTGATCATTATCAGAGCATTTCACAGGATTCAGGAAGAAGAATAAATCAGAAATTCCCGTATTGATTAGCAGATAAGAATAAGGTTGATTAGTTAATAATTTGTAGTTTACATCTCTTGCAGTTGGCACGTGGGAGTCTTAGATGGATGAAAAATTTGCTGAGCACGTGGAAACAACTCCTCCTTGGGCCGTACATATCTGAGTTTGTAGATTGCTACAGGCCGTACATATTTATTGGAGTGTGTGGGTCCAAATCTGCTAAACGTCTTCTTCTTTCCAGCACATGTGGCTTCTACACAAGCCGTACAGGTTCAGCTAGCAAGTGGGTTTCAGTTAGCAGATTTCCTGAGGGCTTTATCAGCAGTTGGCATTTAATTGGAGGTGTCCAGATCATACCATTGGATCAGCATCAAAACCAGGGTTAAAGGAAGCAAAATTCAAAGGAGGCGCCTAGGGTTTGAACCATTGATTTGCTGGTTATTTATGATCAGATCTGTAACATTTTCTTTCAGCAAATGGGTATGTTACTGTTTTGTTAGAAATCAATAAAGAGCAATTGGGTTACCTTCATTTATGCAATTTCCTTTCTGTTTTCACTTTTCTTCATTTATTTCAATTTTCAGCTTTCATATTGGCAAAAACCACAAAAAATCCAGAAAAGAAACAAAACACAAAAAAATCAGTTTCAAATCCCCAGGGAGATATCTCAAACAAGCTCCTAGAACTTGGTATGCAAAGATTAATAGCATTTTTAATCTCTTGGACTCTCTGGTTGGTACTTTGACAATGATCTCTTTGTTAAAATTGAAGATAGTCAGATCATTATGGTTGAGTTATATATGGATGACTTAATCATTAAGAATAGTCTTAATTCTTTAGTGCACAAGTATAAAAACAAATTAAATCAAACATTTGAAATGAATGACATGGGTGCTCGTCACCATTTCTTGGGAATGACTATATTCCATGATCCTCATTCTATTGTGATATCTCAAGCACAACACGCACAAAATTTACTTCAAAAACATAATATGATTCATTTTAAACTTGTTGCTTATTCCTATTGAAGTGGGAATTCTATTTAACTTCAAACCTCCACATGAAAAGATCAATCCTATTTTATATGGACAATTACTAGGAAGTTTGTTTACTTTACTAAATCTAGATCTGATATTATCTATGCAGTAGGTATTTTATCTAAATTTATGCAAGATCTATATGTGGATCACTAGAAAATGTCAATTACATTTAATTATGGTCTTTATAAGTTTTGCACAAAAAATGCTAATTTATAAGGTTATTGTGATACTAACTAAGTTGGTAATTATGTTGATAGGAAATCTAGTTCGGGCTGTCTTCAAATTTGATGTAGATGCTATCACATGTAGTAAAAACAATCAACTATGGCTCTTCCATTTACATAGGCTGAATACAGAATTGCAATAGAAGCATCAAAGGAGTCAGTATGACTTAAAAGATTATTGGATAAGTTTTGTATGGTTACTATTGAGAGTACCACTTTATTATGTGATAGCCAAAGCTGTATTGCTCTTGCCAAGAATCTTGTTCAACATCAAAGAACAAAGCACATTGAAAGTCCATGTGCAGTTCATTCGAGAAATTTTTTAATGGTGAAATTACTTTTCAATTCTTTCGAACTGATGATTAAATGACAGTTATATTAAAAAAATTTCTATTCCATCTAAATTCTCTAAATTTAGAATAATGTTAAGCCTCGAGGAGTTGCCATTGAGGGGAAGTGTGCATGACAATGATAATTTATTATTCTTGCACCAAAAATGCTAATTTATAAGGTTATTGTGATACTGACTAAGTTGGTGATTATGTTGATAGGAAATCTAGTTCGAGCTGTCTTCAAATTTGGTGCAGGCGCTATCACATGTAGTAAGAAACAATTGACTATGGCTCTTTCATTTACAGAGGCTGAATATAGAAGTGCAATAAAAGCAACAAAGGAGTCAATGTGACTTAAAAGATTATTGGGTAAGCTTTATATGGGCACTATTGAGAGTACCACTTTATTATGTGATAGCCAAAATTGTGTTGCTCTTGCCAGGAATCTTGTTCAACATCAAATAACAAAGCACATTTAAGTCCATGTGCACTTCATTCAAGAATTTTTTTCAATGGTGAAATTACTCTTCAATTCTTTCAAA
The DNA here is from genome assembly GCA_007115665.2 of Sequoiadendron giganteum. Classification (NCBI taxonomy): domain Eukaryota; kingdom Viridiplantae; phylum Streptophyta; class Pinopsida; order Cupressales; family Cupressaceae; genus Sequoiadendron; species Sequoiadendron giganteum. The sequence goes on along the minus strand of CM021105.1, from coordinate 403,534,273 downwards.
CTGATAATTAAATAATAGTTATTTAAAAAAAACTTCTATGCCATCTAAATTCTCTAAATTTAGAACAATGTTAGGCCTCAAGGAGTTGCCATTGAGGGGAAGTGTGCACAACAATGATATCTTCTAATGGCAAACTTTGGTATGAGATGTTTTTGGATTCAATTGTGAGCTTTTGTTTTCCATAAAAAATAAAGCTCACAGTTGAATCCAGAAATATCTTGTGCTTATAATCATGGACTGTGGAAATCTAATGCAATTATTGTGAATATATTATTATTCAAGAAAATGCACAAGAAAGGTTTTGTGCGGGGCCATTGTGAGAAAGAAGAAAGAGGAAGGGATTGTGGAAAACCCAAGTTCTTGTATATCTGTTTATTGTAAATCAAATATAAGTTTTCTCATCATAATGATGTTCATGGGTTTTTAACATTTATGGTATTTTCCACCATAATTTTCTGTGTTCATTTGTAATTTTATTCTTTTTATTTCCTCTGCAATTTTTTTTTTTTTCTTACAATTTAATTCAAATATAAACTGATTATTACACTAAAGATGTTAGGGATGTTGGTTTTCTAACATGAGGTTATCCAACAAGCTTGTCTGTTCTCGTCATTGCCCCAGTCTTGTTGATGCTATGCTGATTTGACAAAGAATTCAAGATTAGATCATCCTGTTAGCATTCTATTTATTTGGGTGAGTAATCTAGTAGAAAGAGCAACAAGGAAATTTTATTAATGTTCATGGATGTTGGTGAATAAGCTGTAAGGTATAACCAGCTAAGACATGCTGATTTGACGAAGAATTCAAGATTAGATCATTCTGTTAGTATTCTATTTATTTGAGTGAGTAATTTAGTAGAAGAACAAAGAAATTTTATTAATGTTCATGTATGTTGGTGAATAACCTGTAAGGTACAACTAGCTAAGATATCACATAAGGTGCCTAAAAACATCTCCAATAAAAAGTTATAAACCCAAAAGAAAGGTGTACCAAGAATTTTGATTAAGTAAACTCAATAGCTCTAGGAACTAAAAAGTTACAACATATGGTCCAAGGTACAACCTACCCTAGAGGGCACAAAATGGACACTAGTTATTTGTGTATGCGTGCAATGTCCCCTTCTTGCAATTGATTAGTTGGAGAGTTCCATTAGCCTATTTTAGGGTTCTCGTAGGCTAAGTGGATTTGGTTAGGGGTCTTAGAGTTAGTGTTAGGGTCTATGGTGGTTATCGGTGTTTTTTGGCAAGATTTTCTATTTTTAGTAGTGGCCAATTTTAGTATTTACTATTTATAATAAGTTTCACCGTATCTCAGTTTTGTGCTAGTTTGATGTTTGGGAGTATTTACCATTTTTAACAGTTGCTATTTATAGTAAGTGTATTTTTGGCAACTGATCCAAGTCTATGTTACTCCAACAATATATATTTATGGATTGGGCATTGGTGAGTTTAAGGTTGATTAAAATAATGTGCATCTTTCCGTCATTTAAATTATTTTTATAAAGTCACTTTATAACTTAAGTGAGGGTCTTGGGGTCATCAAAAATTACCTTGTCACACTTGGTTGATTAAAGTTGTTTTTAAAAAGGTCAAATATTAAGCCTCAAAAGGTGGATGGCACCTTAGGTAGATATAAGGATTTTTAAATAAAATAAAAAAGCTCATGAGGGGGGTGTGGAGGTTTTGGAGGGAGAATATTTCAAATTAATTTGCCCTAATTTCCATTTCACTTCAATAAAACAACATTTTGGCTCTCATTTGTGTATCTATCATTTGACAACATAACAGGCTGTTGTTGGAATGCTTTCAGGGTTTTATTGATGTGAGTTGAGGACATAAACCCTCAGCGTTTGGAGTTGGATCCACCCTAGTCGGATAGGAGTGATTGTACTTCAGGTATCACATTGGGTGCTAACAAAGTTTTAATTTCAGTCATTTTGGAGTTGGAATGATGATCTTGGTTTTTTGATGTGGGTTTGAAGGTTTTGGCATGCTTGAGCCTTGGCTTCATTTTGGAGGTGTTTAGGAGCAATTTTTGAGGTTCAATTTGCATTTCTAGAATTTTGGAAACTTTCTCTTTGACAGTGGCTGAAGGTGAAATCCATTCGTAACTTCGTGCATGCTTGGACAATCATTCTAGGCATTGATTCGTTGGATTCCTTTTGTTTGGGCGCCCCATTTCAAGCATTGGTTTGAATTTATTATTGAAGTCTTGATTTTTGGGAGTTGGTCGCCCCTCTTAGGGGTTGTACATTCCCTAGGTTAGCATTTTTAGACCATTCTTAGTCGGACAACAACTTTCTCGGTTTGCTACATTGAGTTCATGGTGTCTTTTCATATGTATTTGTTGGCTCAAATGAAGGAGAGTGTTGTGGATTGATAGTTTAATCATTTGGTGACTCTCACAAGAAGTTGTATGTAATTTTCTACCCATGAGATTGTTATTAGGTTTGATGACCATTATTATCAGGTCTAAAACATCTTGCATTAAGTCTAATTTTATTTGTAATCATTTGCCAATATGTTATGTTATAATGCAATATGAAAAACAATGTTATTTCTTGGTATTTACCTTTCTATGCAATATTTCCAATGTATGCAATGCATCGATGAGAACATCTGAAACAAAGACAAACCAAAACACATCAACAAAACATCACAATCAACAGACAGTTCCAAAAAATTTAGTGGTGGTTGTTACAGTGGTATCAGAGCCAATTTTCCTACCAGCCTGTTGGAATCCTAACTTTTGCCATAGTTCTTTAGTTGCATGTCAGAGGTTTAGTAGTGTTTTCAATTTCAGTGGTTTACATCTATTTTTCATGTTGGTGACTAGCACCTTCATGTCTATTTTCGTGCCTCTTTGATAGTTGTTAGAAGCAAGGTTAAAAAGATGACTACAAATAAGTCTATATTGAAATCACAAAACCTAAACATTTGGATGGAGAAAATGCCTTGACATATGAGGGATGTCTGACAAAGCCCCAAAACAACCTCTTGGACGTGCATGCAACTGGTGATGATGAGGATTTGTTTGACAAAAGAGACAACATCAGCCTAAAATCCAAATTTGAATTCATCCAGTGATGGTTCAAAGACTAGTGACTTTCTAGATGGTTCTAGTAGAGCTGATGTTTATGATGAGTTCAATAATGTACCTTCAAAAGAAGAGCATGTTGAGGGTAATTATGATGATGTCTTCAAATTAGATGATGATGATGGTCTCACATTTAATTTTAGTGATGATGAAACAAGTGGTGTTTGTTTTGAACCTCAATCCAAGCCTATGGAAGGGCATGACTATGATGATACTAGTACTAGGGAGTTGGAGAGTGCTTTTTTAAGAGAGACAACCACTCTTGAGGAGCACAATGAACATTTTTTCTTTGAACAAAGCAATCAACCCTTTACACATGAGATCCAGGTGTGTTGGCACCTAAGTATAATGAGGATCCTACATGGGATGAATTTCCTTTTGATCTTGATGATGTTCAAACCTCAAAGCACAATGTAAGCCATGAGGATGCTTTTGAAGAAGCTAATTTTGGAAAGTTTGATGATGATCTTGAACACATTTGATTTATTAATGCATGGAGGTGATTATAAGCAAAGGTTTAGTGAACTTGTTGAGTTTGATCCTCATCCTAATGTTGAGTATTCCTATCAAGTTGGTGAAGGAGATTCACCTATTGAAGCTAAAAATGAAGAGCACATGAAGATGGAAGAAAATACTACCACGAAGATTGTCAAACCAACCATCTTAAATCAGCTACAAGAAGGTATGAGTTCGTTTGATATTCCTCTAATTGATTCTAGCATTGCTTCATCACCCTTACCTCATCTTGGCAAATAATCAAATAGTGGTTTGGGTGTCTTTGAGATGGATGTTCATACATATGGTGGCAATTCAAAAATTTCAGTATGTGGTGAACAAAGAGGTTTGTATAAGACCGACTTGACATTGTAAGATATGGATGATCACTTGGTGGTTAAGGAGGTCATAGCTATTCATACACTTTCTAGATCAACCATTGAGGAAGATCATGATGACCTTGATGGTGACCCTTTGATAGAGGAAGCTAATTTGGAGGTGCATGATTATGAAGACAAATCGGAAAATTTAGTGTATGAAGATGATCTTAATCATAGGCCCAATGAGTCTCATTATTTGGAGAGCCAATTGAAGGTTAATGAACATATGATTGTTGCAGCCTTAACTCATTTTGATAACACACAAGATAATTGAAGATCATTTTTGGAAGGTACCACTTGAGAAGAGACAAAAAGACATTGAAGGGGAACTTTCTCTTGCAGATTTGCAGGTGCTCAAAGAAGCTTTGATAGTAATGAAATCAAATTATTTACACCTACTTTCAGATAGAGATCATCTCTTCAAGCTTGTTGAAATATATTCTGATGCATTGAGAGGAAAAGAAGAAGCAGTAAAGCTTACCTTCGAGCTTAAGGTTACTAAGGATTCCTTGAAGAGTACTCATTTGGCCCTTAAAGAATCAAAGAATCAAGTTGATGAACTTTGTTTAGAGTTGAGTTTGACACATTGTCCTTCAACCGAATCAGAAACTTAGTCATCTATGGCAGCCACATCCAAAGAACAACAATCCAACACAAAGATTATGGAGGCTAGACAAATGGGCAAAGATTTGGATGAACTTCATAAGGATGAGGCTTTGCATGAAGATTCAAGCACTCATCATACCAAGATGATTCAATGTTTTGATAGGGATCGAGTAGCACATCAAGAATGTGAAGCCTTGAGATTAGAGGAGAAATGCCCACATGAAGATATAACTTGCAGCCATGGGATAACAAGTAATACACTTAGTATTCAACTTGACACACTTCTTGGACTATCACTTGATGATGAGCATCCAACAATGAAGGAAGGAGTGCTTGAGGCCCTAGAAGGCACTACAAAAAGGTATGGGACAAATTTTGATTTTTTGATTTGGAACAACATTCCTTTACCTTTACATAATCTTGAGATGGCAGCCATATCACAAGAGGATGATAGTGGTAAGAGACCTTACCTTGTTGACACTCAAGAGTTGGTGGTTAAGCACAAGGTAATGGTTGTGGATCCAAGCCACACACAGTTTGATTTTACACATCATGGCATAGAGGATGTAAAGAGGACTCAAAGCATGTGTGATGAGTGGCTAAGGAGAGCTAGAGAAGCCAAGTTGCTGGTTGCCCTGACAAAACAACACCTACAAAAGGTTGAGGAGCAATGCAGTCATATAAATCATGGGAGACAACAAAGAGACATTTCTTTGATCCCTATTTCTTCCAAGGGAAGAAGCTATTGAGGTTGAGCATGTGGGAGATGAACGTCTTATCATAGTAGAATACAAGGAGCAATCGACTTTGCATGGGCTTGATGAGAGGCATGATTTAGAAAATTCATTTTGTTCAAATAATCTTCCTCACAAGGGACATGAGTCACAACAATTGGAGATCTCATTGAAGGCTCAAGTCATGATTAAGAGGGAGGTAGTTGTGCATACATATTGTGGATTAGCACATAATGATATATATACATGTGTAGAGGGAAACAATTGTGATTCAAATTTGGTAGGGAGTTGGAGAGCTCATTGAGTGTACTTGTGTTTTGACACCACACCGTCATGATGATGATTCTTTGATGGAGCATAAGGTTATCCTAATTTAAATACTTGAGGGATGTGAAGTTGATGTCATGAAGGAAATTGATTTTGAGTGGCACATGCTTATAGATGTTGGGTTTCAACTCGAATATAGTCCAAGGCATGGAGATGAGCATGAGAGTAGGAAATTTCTAGCCCTAATCCATTGGTTTCCAACTCACATTGTTGGTTGATGGCTGTTCTACTTTGTTGATCATGGAGTTTCCAAGTTATACATCGATGTTTGGAGTTGTTTGGGTAGATTGGAGTGTTTGGGTCTGCTACTACAGTGTTGGGAATTTGCAGGTTGATGAGGTCCTAACATCATATGGCAACAAAGGTACTCTTGACACCATCATAGGTATTGGAATGGTTGTTACGTTTCTTCATAGGGATCTAGGTGAGTTGCTTCACAACCCTTAGTTAAGTGATGTTTATATTAAAGTGGACAAGCAGAAGGCTTGGTGCAGGTGGTTATGCTTTAGAGATCATATCAAATATCACTTGTTGCTATATAGGAAGATTGCAGGGAGTAGTAGAATTTCAAGATTTGGGGAATGGAGCCGAATTGAGTTCGAGAGTGTACGGCTAATTTTGTCTAATTGCTGGCCACCAGAGCTTACCTTGCACATCATTTTTCATTTTCACTATAGGAGATACAACCACAAATTGAGGAGTAGGGTGATCGTGAAGCATTTGATAGGATGGAGAGATCTTCCTATAGAGGATTCTACATGGGAGTTTGCAATTGTAGTTATGACTTTGCATGACACCTTGAAGAGGTATATTGAGAAGTATGGTTTGGGTTGAGTAGATACTTCCAGTTTCCCAGGACCATGTTAGGTACATGCATTTTAGTTATGGACCTTATAGGGATACTTTAGTAGGTGATGTTTCATGGCTTGGGTTTCAACCCTTACAGGTGTCTCAACTTGGGATTTGATGATGATTACCTTCCTAGTTTCCAGGAGAGGAGAGTGTTGTTGTGGCATGATGTGATTACAATTTTTATTAGAGTGGCACAACATCAACATGGTAGTTCCGTTTTGAGATTGATTTGGGACCTTGGAATCATTTTTGGTTTCAGTTGGATCATTCTATTGATTGTAGGGGTTGTATTGGCATTTCTTGACGATAAACAATCTTGGGGAGGGAGGACTATACTATCCCCTTCTTGCACCTGATCAATTGGTGAGTTCCATTAGCCTATTCTAGGGTTCTTGTAGGCTATGTGGAGTTCGTTATGGGACTCAAAGCTAGTGTTGGGCTTTGTGGTGGTTTTCAATGCTTTATGGTAGAAATTTCTATTTTTAGTAGTAGCCAATTTGAGTACTTACTATTTATTGTAAGTCTCAACATATCTCAGTTTTGTACCAGTTTGATGTTTGAGAGTACTTACTATTTTTTTCAGTTGCTATTTATAGTAAGTGTATTTTTGGCAACTTGTCCAAGCCTATGTTACTCCAACAACGTATATTTACGGATTAGGTGTTGGTGAGTCTAAGGTTGATTGAAATAATTTTTGTGTTTTTTTGTCACTTAAGTTATTTTTATAAAGTTACTTTATAACTTAAGTGAGGGTCTTAGGGTCATAAAAAAGTATCTTGTCACACCTAGTTGATTAAAGTTGTTTATAAAAATGCCAAATAAGATGTTGTGATCCTGAGGGGTTTATTGATGTAGAAAGAAGAGCAAAAGGATTGTTTGACAAACAACATCAATTTTTAATATCAAGAAGATGTAATAAAAAAACTTATCTTCTAATGCTAAAGTTGTAGAGAGGAAGAGTGAATGGAGAAAGTTTTGCGCCTTTGAAGAATGAATGCTAAAAGAGAACCACTTTTATGTCAGTCCTTACTCTAAGATACATGACTTATATGTGCAAGCTAAAATGACGTTAGGGGACTTCAAGGATAAAATATTCTTTGATAAGGTTAAACAAGTTGAGGTAAAGGCCAAGGTTGCCAAACAACATCATGATGCTCAAGTGAGGAGCCGACCAAATCAGTCTTCAACTCAAGGAATTCAAGTGCAATGAACGAAGACAAGAAAGCCTCCAGTCACACCATTGGTGACCTATTCAACAAGTGAGCAAGGAGGTGAAGGTTATAAACATGAATAATCTGCATAACATATTCTGATGGAAGAAGTTGATCAGATTTTCCCATCCCCTAAAAAGGAAGACACTTTCAATATTGTTTTTCTTGCTAGTAGTATTATTAAATGGGAGTATAATGAAGATGAAGATGATTATGTTAGGATTAAAGCTTGTAAGGACTTTATGAATGATGACACATTTGTCCAAACCAAAGAGTTTAGGGATTTTTTCATAAAATTGAGAAGCCAAGACATTAAGAAGAGAATAGAAGCAAAAGAAAAGGTTGATCCTTCATTACAAGAAGTTGAGGAGTAATAAAATAAGACAATGAACGAAATTACTGCAATATCACCACAAGAGGCAAGAGATATAGTTAAAGGAAGTGGGATTTTATTGTTGCCTGGGTGGGAAATTTCCTTTGCTATTGCATTGGATGCAATAAGGAAAGACCCAAATGCCTCTATTTCTAAAGAAAAAATTGATAACAAAGTGTTTGGTTCAGGTTTCAACCCAAAGTTGTATACTCTTTCTATTTGGTCCATGACACCAAATACTGGAAAACCTGAAGTAATGAAATTTTTGGAATAAGAAATTAGGGCTGTGGTAATAAAAAGGGCTACTAAAATGACTGCCACTGCAGCTGCACAATTAGCTATGCATGCTGCTATGTTGAATGTTGATACAACCTAGATCACACAAGATATATATGAAAAGTTACTAGATAAGTACAATAAGTTGATGGATGAGCATAATAGGGTGCTTGCTACAACACAAAAAGGTTTGCCTTCTCCCACAACTTTTGATTTATCAACACAGGATAGGGATACCCTATCATTGAGAATTTAGAGTCCGAAGGACATGCAAGCAAAAAAAGATAATACTAAGTGTGTGAGGGGGAAAATCATACTAGGTCATAAACAAGACAAATGCAATGAAATAGAAGCTAATCTAAATAAAAAACACTAATCTAGATCTATTCCTTCACTCACTAAATGACTTTCTAAGCTATTGAAAACACATGAACTTCTACGATTACCAAATTGAATTCAAAACAAAGAGAAGTTACCATATCGTATCAGAGTGTGTTCACAATATATCGGGTTGTTCATATCATTGTGAAGCCTCCATTGTTGCATGCAAGAAGATTTGATGTGACGCGTGTGTTGGTTGATCGCAGATATGTTAAAGCTTTGTTAATGGTGATTGCAAATATCAACAATACTTCATTGTGTAAATGATGTTGATTCTTAGATCCTTTATTGTGAGGAAAGAGGTTTGTTATATAAAAATTGTGATTTGAAATGAACAATTTGGATTGCGTAGTAGAATATCTTGATCGATGATCGAAAGATGTTGAGAGGAAATATATATGAATAATCTGTGCAAATAGATTGCATGATTAGTGTGATTGAATAATTAATAGGATTGAAAGATAGATTGATTAGCCAGGAATATAGACTGACCAGTCAGGAATTAAATTGATCAGTTAGGAATTAGATTGAGAAATCAGGGGATCGTAATTTGCTCAATCAGGAAAGTAGTTCTAAATGATTAATTAATTGATTTAATTAATTAATTCATTTTGGAGTTGAACGTACAAATCAAGTTTGACTTTTGAAAAAAAAGTTGCATTAGTTTGATTTGATTTTTGATGATGTTTTGAATAGTTTTCAAATTTGGAGGGAAAGTGAGTTAATTAAATTATTATGATTTAATAATTTAATTGACTTAGGGGAATAAAGTGATTTAGCAATGCAATTAAATAATTTGTGTTATTTAACTAATCAGGAGGAATTAAGTGAAGATTAGGACTTTATTAAATAAATAAAATTTATTTAATTGGTCAAAATGATAAAAATGTGAATTAATTAAATAATGTTGTATTATTCAATTAATAGCAAAAATAAGGGTTTTTTCAATGTTTTTGATGTGAAATGCAATGATATATGCTAGTTTGCAGGCTAGGACAATTTTAGGTTTCTACACTAAGAAATACAAAGAGGAAACTGTCAAGGTGGCATATGATATTTTTGATGATGTTTTAAGCATAGGGTTACAAAGTTAGCGAACAAGGTTGACAATGTGTGGCATGTATATAAGAATATTCATGAAGCCCACAAAAAATATGTGTTGGTTCAAAATGCATTTGAAAATGAATGGAGAAAGTGGAGTATCGGGGTAAGAGCACCCAAGGAGATGATGCCTCATATGCTAGAAGACCTTGAGGCTCTAACTAACATTCCTGATCTATTAAGGGCAATAAATTTGTTAAGTGAGATCACATATTTTCATGGTAAGTTGGGTATGCAATTACAAAATAAGCTAAAAATGTTTAGGGATATTGAAGGGCATGGCATGCAAAAGATATTAACTGATGAAGGTGAGCTGAAGGAGTTCACCATATGGAAGGATGAGTTGGGAGGTTTAGTCCCACATTTCAAAAAATTGGTTAGTCTCACCGATTATACCATGTTAAATCCAACTATTAATAATATGACAAGAATTGAGGTGAGAATAGACACATTTGTGAAGGAAGCCATAATATTAATTGATGCTAGATATAACTAGCATAATACAAAGGTGTAGAAATTGTTGGACATGCAGTAGCCTGCTAAGGAGAATTATAACACATGGCTTAAAAAATTTATAGATTAAGTCTTGGATGAAGTATTGCAAAATGTTATCTCCTCTCAATCATGAAGATTGGTGGCAAAGATGATGTGGATGGGGTCTTATTTTCTCTCTTTTTATTGCTTTCTTGTTTCAATTTTCTGTTGTCTTAGTATGCATGTGGAGAAAATTTTGCTCATGGTAAATATGTTTTACTCTTAGTTGGAATGACTACAATGATGAAAGATGCCTTTTGAAAGGCCGGTAAAGTCTTCTTCAACAAATGGAAATGAGTTGTCTCATATTGTTTCCCCCCTGTCAAAATGAAAATATAATTGCTTGGGGATGTTTTGAAATTAAAATTAAAATGTAAAATGTGACTGTATGTGTAGTTTGGCCTGAAGCTTGTTGCTCCCTTGTTCTTATAAAAGTGAATTTAAGGCCGATTGCACGGTCTTTGGTTGGTTAAGCATTTAAACTCATGTAATGATTTTTGTAATTCAAGCAAAAACGAATGGAATAGTATTGATTCTTAGGTTGAATTCAAGTTTGTAATAGACATAATGGTTTTACAATAATGACATGTTAATGAGAAAGTGCAAATTTTGGAACAACTTCTCTCCTTTTGTATTTTTCTATATGGATTATTAATAAAATGATCAAGGATCTTTTTATTGATCTTCAATCATTTTGGTTGAATGTATAGTTTTATCTTTGCTTTAATTCAAAGAATTAATTAAAATTCTTTGATGAGATCATAGGTTTGTATGGTTAAGTATAAAGATTTGATAAGTAGTTTTTGTTCTAGGAGATATTGAGTTGTTTTAGTGAAAAGAAATATTACAATGGTCTGTAAATGCTGAGTCTAATCACTGTTGTATTATTTTTTATTCCAAATTTAAATTTGGTTTCCATGAATAAAGCATTGATCTATTAATTTGGTTATCTTTGATGTAATTGAGTCGGCCCTGCCTTTCAAAGAATAAATCCTTAAACAAAATCATTCATACATCTTTAATTGTTTTAAAGTTTCATGAGAAACCATCCATTCTCTACTTTAGATGATTACTTGTTGTAGACATGGAAAATTGATCGACACACTTGATCCTAACTACTAACATCGTTTTATCCCGAATCACCATCTCAGCTTGTCATCACTTTCATCTCTTAAATAAATAAATCATTATTTATTTGATTAAGTCACTCTTCCTTGTTGATTAAATTAATCAGTTTAATTTAATTAACTTTAAGTCTTCGTTTAATTAAATAATTCACTTTATTTAATTAAATCTCTAAAGTTCTCTTATTAAATTGAATAAAGTAAACCTTATTTAATTTAATCTAACACTATCCCCTTTGGTTAAATAAATCAAATCATTTATTTAATTAAACCTTTCGTCTCAATTTTTGATTTAAATCAATTCATAAATTTAAGTCAAAATTGTCATATCTCCTAAATCTATCATTAAATTAATTAACCTATGATTAATTTAATCCTAAATCATGTCACATCCTCTAGAGAATGCAACGTGCACAATAATTTTTTTATTGTGATTTATTAAAATGCCTATTTTCTCTCTCAACATGGAATAAAAAGGGGAATATTCCTCCAAATTTGAAAATCCCTCCAACAGGGATTTGTCCTTCCAACAAGGCATTTAACTCCTCTTACATGTCCTTGTGCATTGAGCCAAGTGGAATTTAAGTCATTTTCCTTCCCTCTTGAACAAGTCATTTCACAAATTTGAAATCCACCTAATATCATTTATTGTGCACAATCACCAAAATATGCTCAACCTTCACCCATTCACATCTTGACAAGTGACACTTGGCCATTGGATGTTGAATGATACCACATTGCTCAAATATTTCTCTTTCTTCTAATTTGAAATCTATAAATGAGAGAGTCTTCCTCTCATTCATCATCCACAATTTGAATGCAAATTTGTTATCTTCACATTAGAGCTATTTCATCTATTTTCTTGAGTATTTTCCATTATTACCATAGCTAGGTTATTGCAGGTTTTCTCAAGGAATTCATATTGTTCTTCATCAACAAGGTGGATTAATCTCAATCATATCATCAAGCTTACAAAGGAGTTGGGAAAGGGCCAATTTTTACACATAATTGGCACCAATTCCTCCATGGGATCAAGTGTTTGCATTATTTGTATTAGGATTTAACTTAGTTTCTTGTTTTACTCTTCATTTCATTTCCTATTTTGAGTACAGTAGATGGATTTCATGGGGAATTCTTGTTCTTACTTGAATTTTAATGTAATAATTTGCTTGTTTGCCATGTTTGTGCAGGTATAGGATTGGGGGTTCACATTTTGGCGCTAGAAGGAGGGCAAATCTCAAGTTTTAATCATGTTTTTTCAAGAAATTTCATGCTTTTTTGTTTTTTGCAAATTCCAGGAAACTCAATCACTGACTATCAAGAAGCACAATATTGAACCACTTGAAGTTCAAAACTCCGCCGCTAAACTCTTCCTGCTTAAAAAATTCAAATTTCAACCTCTACCACGGGTTACTAAATTTCAAACTTCGTCGCTGGGTGAAATAGCATCACAATCGTGTTCTCTATTTCACTGCAGAGTGCTGCTATCAGAAATTAGCGACGCTATATTGCGTCGCATGAGTTTCTAAACTCTGCCACACCCATTGACAACGCCGCTGAGTTAGAGTCAAAAGTGCAAGTTAGATTAATTTTGACGTGTGCTTTTTTAAATGTTGATTTTTTGAACTTCTAACCTGTTTTCTATCTCTGTGCTTTATGGTTTTATTCAGTTTTTGTAAGTTAGGGCAAAGAGAAAAATAAAGTTGGAGGTTGCATTATGGCATCATCATCACAACATACCAAGTGTTTTTCAACACTTTAGTGTTTATTCAACACTTTAGTGTTTATTCAACACTTTTAGAGAAATCATAATTTAAAAAAAAAAGGATTTTGTTACTTTCATGATTTAGGAAACACTAAACTTCATTTGGGTCCTAAAAAGAACATCACAAAGTTTTCAATTTTTGCAAACAAAGGGTTAAAATGAATTTTAGGACAAAATCACTAGATTTGGTTTAAGGATTAACAATTGAACGAGGAAAATTTTATATTTCATTGGGTGCTTAAAAAGAATTTACCATTGCTTTGAAGGGTTAAAAATGAACATGTGATTTTGTGTCTTGTAATATTTTTTGCAAAGTAATTTCATTTAAAAAAGACATATGCGCTTCTCTTGTGTCTCACGGTGATATTGAGAATGAAAGTATTTTTGGTGACATTAAGTTGCATAAAATATTGCCTCCATATTTCAATTGGGTTTTAAAATTGAATCAATCTTGTGAGTGTGAGTGGAACATATGGTGTGTGTTCTCTCTTTGTTTCTCAACAAAGATTGATTGAACTATAGATATGTTCGCTCACTTTTGTTTACCTTAGAGGGCTTGCCTTGGTGGAAAAAAATTACTCACCCCGAGGGAACGACTCAAGCAGTAATGAGCTAATGCCAAGCTCTTCCAAACTGCTATATAAATTTGTGTTCATGGTGAAAGCCATGGACAATGGGAAGTGGTGCATGATAACTCTCCCCTAGTATCCGTGTGATGCATAAAGCCCTTGTTCTAAGGGTTGGGAGATCTCTCACAATGAGTTTATGATTGCACCCCCTAAATTGGATGCCCTTACTACAAAATTTTTTTAGAAGCCAAAAGTCCTTTTCTATTTGTTGGTGCAAAAGGTCATGTCCTTTGAAGCCGTCCCACGTAACATGCGGTTCTATTGTAGAGATGAAAAGTATGCCATGGGAGATTCATGGGTACTGATGCTTGGATGTCCCGAAAAGTGTGTCGTGGAGGGGAGCCAATGTGGTCAAACATCTAGTCATTTGCACTGAATATGTGCAGCTGGATTTATCCAAGTGGGAATCCGAACAAATATTTTCTTTTTAGCCTAGGATTGTGCATGTGATAGGAATCAAAAACACTTTGCTTGGGTTTCAAAAAAAATAAAAATGAACGTTCACAAATCATCCAAAATTCAAACCCTTTAGGATGGGAAAATACCTTTGACCAAATCAAAGTGTTGTTGCTTTCCCTACGGATTTTATCCTTAGAGGTTTCTAAGAAATTGGATTTACGTCATAATTTTCTCATACTAAAGTCAACCTAGGAAACTATGCTCTTGAAACCTTGATTTTCAAATAATGGACCTTGTGGAATGAAAAGGAATTGAGGCATAGATATTTAGTTTGAAATTTTAAACCAAGAAATTGTTTGTGGTAAAAGGAATTCATTAAGAAAAGATAAAGACAATTGACCCCACACATGTGTGCTCTCAAATGATTTCCCGCAAAATCAAAATTCGGAAACCAAAGTTCAAAAGTCTTAGTCCAAAAGCTTGTGAGGAGCATCTTGAAAGACTTATTGAAGTTAGAGAAAGATTGGTTACAAATTCTACAAGAAAGCTTCAAGAAACAACCCTAACTTGTATGAGTTTTATTATCAACAAAATCCTAATCTTTTTCAAAGGTTTTCTTTTCTCACATAGGAAGTATGGCATGTTCTTCAAAAATGAGGTCTTGTAAGGAGTTTTATCTGGGTCAAGTCTAGGATCAAAATCATCACTCTCACCCATCTCTCAACCAATCAAAATCAAAATCACCTCACCAAAAAACTCTTGGGAACTTTGAAATCATCATGCTAAACTTTTAGGAAAAATCATAATCATCTTGTTTAACTTAAAACACTTAGTCAAACCATGAATCCTTGTGGACAATTTTACCTCTTGGGGTCTAGGAGTTAATCGTCTTGTTTGGCTTAACAAACCTAGCCAAATTATCCTTTTGTGCACGAGTTTTATCTAGGATAACAACTTCTTAGAGTTTACAAGTACAAAATCACTTTGTTTGACTTAACACACTTAGTCAAATCACCCTCAATCAAATCCAATCAAATCAAGTCCTAAAGTTTAGCATTTATCCAAAGTTCTTCAAGAGTTTTTATCATCTGTATCATCCATCTTCTGCTTATCTCATACCCATCATCACTTTGATCCTTAAACTATCCTAGTTCTTCTCTTTTTGCGCCTAAGATTAGATTAATCGATCTCCATTTTATGGTGCAAACAAGATCTCAACACAAGAAGAATATGGAAATCACCAAGGAAACATCAACTTCAAGTGACCTAAATCAAATTTCCCCTAAAATGAACCCTATCAGATCAAGCAATCCCCCAAGAAACTTCCCTCTACCATCAGAAACCCCTCAAGAGGAGGGTCAAGAAGAGGACGTCACCGACAATGACTTGGGAATGACACAAGAGAAAATATTTGAAATGGTTCAAAATCCTGAGAATCATAGAATCGTCAATGCCATGTTGAAACTCAATCCCTCCCTATACATACTTGAGTTATTGAAAGAAGGGGCCAAACTTCCTTCTGACTATGACGTAAGTACTATTGTGGAAAAAATTCTTGTGAACATACCCCCAATGTCACTTCCAAGCATCACTCAAGACATCCCGCAAATCATATCCTCTATCGCTTCAACCCCGTCGGTTGTTAACAAGGGAAACACAATGCTTCAAGAAATCCAAAACATCGCCTTGTGAGAAACATAAGGTTGCATACAAGCACCACACTAGATCAATTTGTCTCGGTAAATCCATTACACCCTTACGTCCTGCTTACATTCCATAATCATACAGATTCATCCTCATTTCATGCAACACCAATCTATCCGCTAGATGCACAAACCTCTCTCCCCATGATTTCACAAGGAGAAGGTGGGTCATTTGGTACAGGGTGAGTCTTTGATCCCTCCTCATCATCAATTTTCTAGGGGAATACCCCATTATTACCTCCATTACCATAAATATATGTATCACCTCTTGGGTTGGGAATTCCCCCCTTACCTGCCATCAATCTACCAAGTCAAAGTAATCAAAACATCATATCAAGACCTCTTGCTTTACCATCGATATCACAATAGCAGATGACAACCATCCAAGCAACCCCAATGGTCAACACATCCACCATTCCTCAGGTGTCTCAAGGACCAAACATCTCGATCACACCATCCACCACTCAAACCCTGATCGTCAACATGACTGTCCTGCTCATCACCATGGTCAACACCGTTCCCAATCCTTCGCCAATACCGCCAAAGGTCAACATG
Organism: Sequoiadendron giganteum; assembly: GCA_007115665.2. Taxonomy (NCBI): domain Eukaryota; kingdom Viridiplantae; phylum Streptophyta; class Pinopsida; order Cupressales; family Cupressaceae; genus Sequoiadendron; species Sequoiadendron giganteum. Next base: position 403,517,732 of record CM021105.1, on the reverse strand, counting down.
ACAAACTCATTCATCACCAAGGTACAAGTAGTTCAACAAGCTACCCATCAAAAGGCACTTCAACAAAACCAACAAGTGGCACAATTGGCTAACGCACAAGCTGCTCAAGCTGCACAAGTTGCTCAAGCCGCACAATCTGCTCAAGCCGCACAAGCTGCTCAAGATGCAGAAGCTGCTCAAGCCGCACAAGCTGCTCAATCCGCACAAGCCACACAAGTGGCACAAGCAGCCCAACAAGCACAGACTCAAGTTCAAGCCCAACACTGAGCTCAACAGGTGCAACCATAATACCAAGCACAATTGCAAGCAATTCATCAACAAGAGTATCAACAAACCTTGCAAGATTTTCAGGCACAACAACAAGCAACACAAAAACAAGCCCTGCAACAATTTTTTTTGGTGCAATAGAAGCTAGAGCAACAATAAGCATTTTTGGCGCAACAAAAGCTAGACCAACAAAAAGCTTTGTTGGAACAACAACAAGAAGACCAACAAGAAGCTTTGTTGGAACAACAAAAACAAGACCAACAAGAAGTTTTGTTGGAACAACAATATGACCAAAAACAAGTATTATTGGTACAACAAATGCAGACATATTAGCAGGCCTTAATCATGTAGCAAAGCTTGCAACAAACCTCCATCAACACCCCACCCATCAATCAAACACTACAAACACCTCAAAACACATTCATCCCACCCCTTGATTCACAAAATGATGTAACAACACAAATCAAATTTCTCTCGTAGCAAGTGCTAGACCTTCAATCAAGAAAAAAAACAAGGATACCCGACAATTTGTGTCCCTATCCTTTTGATAGGAGCCTTACAATGTTACCATTCTCTAAAGGATTCAAAATTCCAAAATTTGACAAATATAATGGGATGGGAAACCCTAAAAATCACATCAGGGAGTTCCAAGTACATTGCATGGAATTTGCGTATGATGATACATATCTAATGCGATTGTTTCCTTAGACCCTAACTGGTCCCACCATGGAGTGGTTCTCTCGTCTACCCACAGGCATCAAAAAATTCCAAGAAATTGTGGATGCATTCCTCAAGAACTATGCATTCAATATGGGCACGAATGTCAGTCTCGAGGAATTATCGACACTCAAACAAGGGAAGGGGGAGTTATTCTCCTCCTTCTTGGAATGATGATGATTTGAGGCCATTCAAAGCAAGTGGACCATGCAAGAGGAGAAGTAAGTTTGCACCATCATAGCTAATATAGATGAAAACTTGGCATTTTATCTAAAGATGTAGTGCATCACTACATACGACCAATAGATCCCTAAAGTGCTCAACATCGAGATAGCCCTTACTATTCGAGGGGGCACTCCTACATATCCTGCACATCAAGACAACCGCCCATCCACCAGTTATAATGATAAACCTCACACATGGATAGAAAAAAGAATATCACCAACGATGGAGTGGTTGATGCCAAGGTCGTCATCAGTGCTCCAAAGAAAAATAATCAAACACATCATCAACCACAAAATAACAACTACAACAATGTGCAAACCAATGCGGTAGTACCACAACTACCACCTCCGAAAAATCAAATCAATAACTTGAACAACCAAGGAGGACCACCTCCCTAAAACATCCCCCTAAGCGGAAGTTCACAACCCTTGGGGAGTCAATATAATCTATCTTGAAGAAGCTGGTCACTGAGAACCTTATCAAAATATCACTTTCTGAAAAGTATGCATAACCCATGACAAAACCACCATGGTACAACGAAAATATCCTTTGCAATTATCATAAACTCAAGGGGCATATGACTGCCAATTGCATGAAGTTGAAAAACATCATCCAAGATCTCATTGAGGATAATGTCATAAATGTGGAGCAACCAATTGGTAACCAAGATTTGAAAATATACACGAATCTGATGCCCAACCACAATCAAGGAAATGATAAAGGTAAGCAAAATTCGGGAAAAGTGAACCATGTATACGGGGGTCTTGTCCAATGCCTTGACGAATTGGTCACTATTGTGAGCATTAAGGGAGCCAACACTGATTGTAGAGTCACCACACATGACAGAAAGGTCACCATTTTTGGGGCATCACAACCACCTAAGACCTCCACGTCTAAATCCATTCCTAACGGATACAACATCCTTGACTAGTTAAAGAGAACCCCTGCTTAGATCTCCATCATGGAGTTACTGAAAATCTCAGCTTCCCATAGGGAAATGCTTGAGCAAGAATTAGCTTCATCTACCATCTCTCCCAACCTCGATACGAAGTAGTTTCAGCTATGATCAGTAACATCATCACTCCAAATCTCCTCACTTTCTCCAATTAGGACTTCTCCACTCGACCATCTCACAATCGTGCATTACACCTCAAGGTCTTGGTTCACAAGAAAAAGGTCAAAAGGGTCTTGGTGGATAAAGGTGTAGACCTCAATATTTGTTCACTAAAGCTCATAAAGAACTTGGGGATCTTTGAAGATTCCATTGACAAAGACAAAGGTATTACCATTAGAACATATGATGACCAGGAAAGAGTGTCTCAAGGCACTATCAAACTCCCAATCCAAGTAGGGCCAACTACTATGGAAACCACATTTCAGGTCCTCGACCTTGATTTTCCCTAAAATATCCTCCCGAGATGCTCATGGATCCATGGGATGAAGGCAATTGCCTCAACATTCCATCAATGCGTCAAATTTTCATACCAAAATGAAGAGGTCACAATTCATGGTGATCCCGATCCCTTCACCTATTGCAAGAATCTAGAAGCCAAGTTCTAAAAAATTCCCCAAGTGCCGAAGAAAGATGAAGGCCCCTCCACTCCTTATATAGACCCATCTAACCTCACCTCCACTTCTGCAATAGAGACACCTTCCATCCCTGACATAAAACTTATGATCCAAGACAATGGGTGTGGGGAATACAAAATGAAGAAAAAATATTTTGTCATAGGAGAGTTATCTCAATCTCCTAGGTCACATGGAAAACCCCAACCAGTTAAAACACTTCCTCACACTTTCATGGACAACCCATCTAGATTCCGATGTTGGGGAGATCTAAGTTGGGAGATCGTAGATGAAGGAGACACTTCAAGCTCACTATACCAAGATGAAAGGCCCACGCCCAACCTTCATATGGATGAAAGAAACATAGAACTACAAATGATGCTTGACATGGGCTATAACATAAATGGAAGTGTTGGAAAGAACATTGATGGCCTATTGGAACCAATTATTCCTGAAAGGCGTATGAGGAATCTTGACCTCAGATGTACCCCTCCGAGTATAAACATACATGGCAAAGGTCCCCCTATTAGAGCAGTCATAATTGCCCCAGCTAATAGAAGCCTCCCTATGACTACAAGTATGCATAGTCTTCCCTTAGAAAACTTCACCTTTGACGTGACTGATGTCTGTAGTAGTAGTGGCGAGGATGAAACAAGAATAGGCCTACCCATGCTTTTTGAAGACTCCTCCTTACTTATGATTAGTACCTTATCCTTTGATTCAGACCACCAAACTCACAAAATAAACCTGGTCTACCCACAACTCATCGATTATGACCAACGAGGGCCACCGATTCTAGAAACATTTGAAAATGATGAGACACTCTCAAAATTCATGGGACTAAGGGATATGATACCATGTGGAGATCATAAGGCGAGATTTGACATCACACTGGACACACATGCATAGGGAGATGATTGAGTCCTTCAGTCGCAAAATAAAAAGAATGAGAACAAGATCGAGGTCTTTGAGTGAAAACCACACTGTGGCACTCTCTGACCATAAAATAGTAAAAATAAAGGACACATACAATGGTGAAAACCTCTTTGAGGTGCTAGAGGATGAAGGATTCAATATTCCCCTCACTGCACTTCATCAAGAAAAATCTGCAGTTCTAGTAGAATATCGTAACCCCATTAATTTGGGAACATAAGAAACACCTCACATCACGTTCTATGCTAAATCACTTCTCACAAAAGAACAAGAACTCTTAGCGAAATTCCTAAGAGAAAGAAAGGTGAACTTCACATGGACTTATGTAGACATGCCAGGTCTTGATCCTGAGGTGGTAGTCCATCATTTAGCCGTGTATCCGAGGGCAAAGCCAGTATGATAGAAGCTGAGAAAGATGCACCCCCAAATAGCTTTGTTATTCAAAGTGGAACTAAAAAAGCTCTTGGATGCATGATTCATATGCCCAATTGACTATCGAGAGTGGGTGTCCAATATTGTACCTATTTCAAAACCAAATGGGGGCATCGCATCTGCACCAATTTCAAAGACTTAAACAAAGCATTTCCTAAGGATGACTTTCCACTACGCAACATTGACATGATAGTGGATATGACGACCAGACATGAGATGCTATCACTAATGGATGGTTTCTCAGGATACAACCAAATCATGATAGCAAAGGAGGATCAACACAAGACAACATTCACATGTCCATGTGGGACCTACTACTAGAATATGATGCCTTTCAGGTTAAAGAATGCAGGTGCAACATACCAAAGAGCCATGACATTGATATTTCATGACATGATTCATAAGATAGTGGAAGAATATGTAGATGAAATATTGGATAAATACAGAAAAAGACAAGACCACATAGCAACCTTGAGCTCTATTTTTGATAGATTGGAAAAATATAGATCCGTCTCAATCAAAAGAAATGCATCTTTGGGGTGCAATCAGGCAATTTACTGGGATATATAATATCAATGAGAGGAATCAAGGTGGATCCCACCAAAGTCAAGGTGATCCTCGACATGGAAGTGCCCAGGACGCTAAAGTAGTTGAGAGGTCTACAAGGCAGGCTCCCATCCATCCACAAATTCATAACACAACTGGCGGATAAAAAGATCCCATACTATCATTTACTCCACAAGGGGGTAGCATAAAAATGGGATGAAAAATGCGATCAGGCATTTAACAATATCAAAGAATACTTATTCACGCCATCGGTTTTGATGCCACCAATCCTAGGAAAGCCACTGATCTTGTACATTTCAACAACAATGGTAGCTCTTGGTTCTCTATTAGCTCAACACGATGAAAAAAAGAAGAGAGAGAGCAATATACTATATCGACAGAACCATAGTGGGACACGAGCTAAACTATACTCCTATTGAAAAATCTTGTCTAACAGTTGTGTTTGTACTAAAAAATTTAGACATTATATGCTGGCTCACCAAATCAAGCTGACTGCAAAGATAGATCCTCTCAAGTACCTTCTTTTTAAAGCCACTCTCATAGGGAGAAAAACCAAGTGGGTCATGATATTGACGGAACAAGACATTGAGTATGTGGAGTGCAAGGCCATCAAGGGACAAAAAATTGTAGATCAACTAGCAGAGGCTCCTATATATGCAAAAAACCCACTCGTTTCAAAATTCCCCGACAAATCAATTTTTTAGCCTAAGTGTTGCAGAACACTGGAAGATGTATTTTGATGGATCCTACACACAAAATGAGTTAGGAGTTGGGATTTTCTTCATAACTTCCCAAGGAGATTGCATACCCAAATCTTACAAGCTATCATTCCCATGCACGAATAACACAACAAAGTATGAGGCTCTCATCATAGGATTAAGGATTGCAGATTAATGGCAGATCATGACTCTAAGAGTATATGAGGACTCTCAGCTCATAATCAATAAGGTAAACGATGAATATCAGATAAAGGATGATAAAATGACTCCATACAAGAAGTTGGTCGAGAGCCTCAAAGAGTCATTCATTGATATCACATTTGAACAACTTCCTAGAGAAAACAACAGAGTAGAAGACACAATGGCTATGATTGAATCACTTTTGGAAATATCGCACAACGTCCCAAAGTAATAATTCCTTGTAGAGAATATTCTTGTACCAGCATTTGAGGTACTAGAGTCTGAGTTCGTGTGTGAACTCGTTGGTCCCGGTGATCCCTGGTATCATGAAATTTACACATACTTAAGAATAGGAGTCTTGTTTGCTGATATAACCTCGAACCTTAAGCAAGCCTTCATCAAGAAGTCAACCCGCTTTGTCATCCTAGGAGAAACCCTTTATCGTAGGAGCATTGAAGGAACCTTGTTGTGTTGGATGAACATTGAGGAAGCCCTGACTGCTTTAATTGAGGTACACAATGACATTTGTGGATCACACTCGAGTGGTATGACCTTGGCTAAGAAGTTGCTGAGAACCAGATACTACTGGCCCACAATGGATTAGGACACACATGACTTCATCAAAAGATGTTTGCAGTGTCAACAACATGGGGAACTCATCCATGCACCAACTCAAGAGCTTCATCTTATGGTTACACCTTGGCCCTTTTCACAATGGGGGCTCGATCTCATCAGAAAAATCACACCCACCTCATCCAACGACCAAAAATTCATAATCACCGCTACAAAGTACTTTACAAAGTGGGTCGAAGCCATTCCCATGACCTACATAATGGGAAATCAGATATCCAAGTTCATCCTAAACTACCTCATTTTCCAGTACCGTGTCCCTCAAGCTATTATCTCAGATAATGGGACACCTTTCAAAAATCAGGATGTTTGTGACTTATGTGAAAAATTCAATATCCAACATCGCTTTTCCACTCCTTACTATCCTTAAGAAGACAGTCAATGATGCTGGTCGTGATTGACATCTACAACTAAATCCTGCCTTATGGGCCTATTGCACCAACATCCACACACCAATAGGTTCCACCCCATTCTCCCTGGTCTATGAATCAAAATCCATCTTACCCATTGAGATCGAGCTCCCATCCCCAAAATATCACTGCAAAACCTCATCACAGATGAAGAATACTAGGTCTCATGACTGAATGAGGTGGATTTACTAGATGAATGATGTATGGATGCCTTAAACCATCTACAGGTATATCAGAACCAAATTAAGCGGAGTTATAACAAGAAGATCAGGAGGTGGAATTTCCAAGTTGATGAACTCGTGCTAAAGGAGAACCAAAAGAATGTTCCAAACTTAGAAAGAAAAGGAAAATTTGATCCCAATTGGTTGAGACCTTTCATCATCATGACAAGCTATAAATTAGGGGCATATCAGTTATCAACGCCAGAAGAGAAACCTCTGCAGGAGCCCCTGAACAACTCCCATCTCAAAAAGTTTTATGCCTAAAATATTCCAAGGTATAGAACCAAAAAATACAAAAAAATTAGAAAATGTCCTGAAAAAATGGTCACCATGATGAAAACTTGGTAAAAAGGCATCTTGGTGACAACAAAAAAACACAAAAATACAAAAATCTAAAAAATCAGAAAAAAGATTGAAAACAGTAAAGAAAAAAATCGTCCTCTAGTGAAAACCACTTCGGTGGCGCTTTGGACAAGTACCTTGGTGGAAACCTGGCAAATAGGGGCCAAGAAAAATAAAACACCCTCCGTCCACCAGGATATTCACGACTCACTTATCCATTACATTCCATCTATCCTTCCACCATCTGTTCGCATTTGTACCATAGCTTGATCTTGTGTTCGTATCATGCTCCACCCTAGTACTACTTGACATATTCCTAAGGTTAGTTTGTATTGCCTGTATCGAAGTAGTCTATCACACCATGTTGGGGGCATGTTCCTATACTTGCATTAGATCAAATTCGTGTATATTCTTGTGATATTTCTCAGAATCAAAAAATACAAAAAAACATTCAGAAAATCAATCAAATTCCAAAATATCAAAAAATTAAAAATCCAAAAACATCCAAATCATATCAAAATCCAAAACACATCAAAAATATGAAAAATCAAAAATAGAGTCACCCAATCGAACTACATTGTCTCTAAGCTTGAACATAGGCAAGGTTGATCTTTGATCATCCCCCAAGACATTTTAGGTCAGTCCTTTAGGCATCCGTCGCAATGGCAATCCGTTTGTCCATCTATCTCATCAATAATCAAGTTTGTCGTCAGTCGAACTACGTGGTCTTTGCGTGTATAACATAGGCAAGGCTAATCTATTGATGAGCTCCCAAGACCGCTAGGATAGGTCTTTAAGATGGTCCCTTGGTCATAAATCTTGAAAATACCAAAAAAATAAAAAAACCTGAAAATCAAAACAACCTCAAAACATTTCAAAACATCAAAAACATCCAAATAGCTGAAAAAACCCAAAATGGTACATTCGTTTCATCTCGCTTTCACTCGCAATAATTTCATCCATAATAAATTAATTGTCGTCTTCATCCTTTGGTAAGTTAATTGAAAGAAAGTCTAGCATGTTCAAAAGTGAATGCCAAATTATCAAAAAGTCTTAAGTTTGGGTCAGTAAGTCAACAAGTTGATCAACTCGGAGTATCAATAGCTTATCATCCAATCAAAATATCATCATCACCTGATCACAACATGTCCTAGGAATGTGACCTTCCTGCGATGGACATCAACATCAGGCATCACCATAGTTTAGTCTTGGCTAGCGGTATGAAGAACATTACCTTGCTTGTTTACTTTATCTATGCTTTGGATTTATCTTATTTCACTCATTCCAAGGACCTCTCGATGATGTCTAGATAGAAAGATTTAGAGAGAAAGGAATGGGGCGACAATCATTATCTTTTTATCTGTTGTGTTTGTTGGATATTCTTGTAAAATAACTTTGTCATGCATGCTTTGTTTTGTTTGTAGGGAGGATGTTTTAGGTGTCTTGACCACATAAGAAGGCTTGCCTTCTTATGTTTTGGCTTGAGATTTTTGGAATATCTAAACTTCATTCTGAATAAGGTTTCATATGTCAAGTGTGAATAGGAATACTCCTATCTGATTGATGAGTCAAATTCCATCACACAAGGTACAACGCCATTCTAGTTCTTTATACCTTGTTGCATTGTACCTACATGTGTTATCAAACATAAAGTAATTGAATTTTTTAAAATCCCAACTCCTATTAAGCAATTCATTGACATCGACTCTAATGATAATAACTTGTTGAATATATTTTCTTCTATCTTCTTTCCACACTAACATTGTACCATGACAGTTAATCAGATCTTTTCTGATACATCCATCCTGCATCCACAAATCATCAACATAAATGCATATCATATAGATCATATCACATCATTTCATCTTACATTAAACATCATCTTAAGTTATGAAGAATAATATAGATTTGTTATTCTAAGTATCTTAAGAAATCATTGCATTAAATTCATCTTACATCATACATTATCATGATTTTTCATAAGAAAAAAACATCATCGTCATCATAATGCATTACACAAACCATCGGGAGCATAATATAAAACATTTGCATACACAAAAACACATAGAAAAATAAAAAAAGAAATACATCCATAATCACTGCATCACATCATACATCTCATAACATATCATCACATATAGGAAATTAAAAAATAATCCATACATCATAAGAACATATCATAAATAGAAACATCTCATATATATCATCAAAATGTACAATTGTCATGGTACAAAATCAGATCAAGCGTATAAATCAAAGTACATGATATAATAGGGGCAAAAAAATTAGAGCCCATGAACCAAAAAATGAATGATTGCCTATGATCGAGGGCTAGCCTTGCTGGTTGTGCCCCTCCCCCTCTGGTCTCTCACCATGGTGCCTCATCTTTGTCTGCTGAGAAAAGTATAGCATCCAACCGGCTAGTGGCACTGCCTGCCTGTAATGTAATCTGTAGCACTCGACCTCCCTCACCACCTCCCCATATGCCCATATGGAGATTGATTGGCCCTGTGATGATGAAGCTATACTCTCTAACTCCCACCGCCGAAAAATATCCTAGTCTCTCTCAGACCTAGCCTGGTCTCTCTCTTGCCTAGCCTGATCTCTCTCTGCAGTCAAAATTTGAACCTGAGCCTGTAGCTATTGGATCAGTGCATCCTTGTGCTCTGGATATCCTCGTGGATGCTACTTTGGGACCTCTCTTTCCCCATCTGTTGACTGATCATCCTAAGCAGGGATCTGATGGATCTCTATTCGTGACGGTTTAGGTGCTCGCGGTGGTGCCTGGTCCTTGGGTGGTGTCTGATGTGGAGGTGGTCCATCTCCTCCCCTATTGGCATCCCCTTCCCTATCACCATCCCCTCTACCTCCTTGTCCCTTGTCCCTTTCCCCTGCCAACCGACCTGCCTCTCGGCCTCTGCCATGGGAGTGCCACACCTAGAATTGTCAATCTAAGAGGAGGTTCAAACTAAGCTTTGTATGCCTATGTGACTCCTGCATCTGCCAACCCCTGATCATATGGCCATGGCCTTGCCACTAGTTGCCTAAATGAGGCTACTGCCTTCGGTGCTGGAATGGGCTGACCCCATGTTGTCTCTCTTGTGGTATGGGAAAAGATCGCAACGTATTGATAATCCAGCCTATCCTAAATCTCGTCGAAATATTAGGCCACTCTATTAGGGAGGTAGCGCTCTATCATAGTGTTCTCTCTTCCCTGCATCCATCTGTCTTATTGGGCAAAGAATAAATTCTTAGTATCATCGTACCATGGGCCTATGCCCATCCAAGGCCTCCAAAAAACTCTCTCATCTCATCAAGAACTTGTCACCAATGGGAAATGCCACCTGTGCCAATATGGGTAAAATGAATTCATGCTTTGCCATACTGCCAGACAATAGGATCATCAACATCCAAAACAATCAGTGTGACTTGCGGATAGAGCATTGGAATCCGCTCCCATTCCCAGATGTGCAACAAAGTAACTCTGAACCCTATGGCCCTGCTGTCAAGATATGCAAACTCATGTAAATCCCTGTACAAGGAAGATAACATCATAGGCCCCCAAGCAAAGAACACCCTGCGGATGACCATCCGCTCCCATGCCAATCCCCAACCTGGAATAAAGTATCGGCCCTGCCGATTTGGTGCCACAAGACCTGAACTAATGGCTACAACAATCAATCTATAGGTGGGTACTACGCCCCGATACCTCTCCAAGTCAATCTATTCCTCAAAAAAATGGATCTCATCAAGACCCATCACATCGTAGCAAGCATCCCTACTGACATCTGGATTGTAAATAAATCTCGCTCCATGGATAGACAGTCGTAGGATGTGCCAAACATCCTCAAGTGTAACAATAGCCTCGCTAGTGGGAAGATGGAAGGAGGAGGTCTCACTGTGCCACCGCTCGGCCAAAGCTGTAATCATCCCCAAGTGGGTCCGAACAGGACAAACATACGTAACAAACCAAAGACTGAGAGCACCAAGCTGCTCCTGAAGAAATATGTGCATACTCTGTAGTCTCCACAGTACCGAGCATTTGTGCTCCCTTGAGTGAAGTATCTCAAGGTCCTCTTGCACAAGGGAAACCATCGTGTCAAGTTGCAAATAAATCTGAGTCCCACACCAAGTTTTCACACTTGAAACAACAAATGCTACACTATTTGAAAATGCGACACAGTTTGTAAAGTTCCAAACTGTGTCGCTGCAGTGAGGTTTGCAAACCCTAAGGTCCTAAAATGTGCCACACAGTGCTCTTTGCACATGTGGCTAACTTTGTACTTAAACTCTAATGGTAAACTGCACCACACGGTTCGATTTGCAAGTGCAACTAAGTTTGATCAAAAACCCTAATTTTCCTAACTAGCTCGCAGCGACACCCTTCACATATGCAACACTCTTTGAGGCCACACGACACCAATTGAGCATTTTCAGTGGTGCTATATAGCACCGCTTGACCCTAACCTTACTTTGACCCTAATTAATGCATGTAAAACAAAAAAATTAAAAGTCAAGATAGGGGTACAAACTATGGGTCCTGCGCTGGTTGGCCGTTGGTGCACTCGTACGCTCTCTGGCATGTGCCGAGGAAGCTATCATTGTGCCATATTGATTAGGACTTAGAGCTCAAAGTGCAAAAATTTCTAAAGCCTAAGTGTGCAAATGAATTGAAAGTGACCCCTCAAGGTCTATTTAAGCTTGCAAATTAGGGTTTTTTTTGACCTAATTTGACCATCTAGCTAGGGTTTTGGTCCCCCGATCCAGTTTTTGCCCAATCGAGGGCCATTTTGAAATTTTTTTGGCATTTTAACATGTTTTTTGGCATTCCACGATATTTTGACCTATCGGGCACCTTGTCCTCTCTTTTTCGCAAGATCACCCAAAAATCCAAATTTTCAACTGATCTCTCTCTCGATAAATATACCAATGTAATCCTCTCGCTGGGGCAGCAGTGGGGCATCCAATTTTTTTTTTTTTTTTGAACTTTGATCACAACAGTTTATTCTTTGAACCAATGCAAAGAGTGCCTTGCTTCAAAGAGGGGCAAAATGTTGACATGAAAAATTGACCGACACACTTGATCCTAACTACTAACATCGTTTCATCCTGAATCACCATCTTAGCTTGTCATCACTTTCATCTCTTAAAATAAACAAATCATTATTTATCTGATTAAGTCACTCTTCCTTGTTGATTAAATTAATCAATTTAATTTAATTAACTCTAAGTCTCTGTTTAATTAAATAATTCACTTTATTTAATTAAATCTCTAAAATTCTCTTATTAAATTGAATAAATTAAACCTTATTTAATTTAATCTAACACTATCCCCTTTGGTTAAATAAATCAAATCATTTATTTAATTAAACCTTTCCTCTCAATTTCTGATTTAAATCAATTCATAAATTTAAGTCAAAATTGTCACATCTCCTAAATCTATCATTAAATTAATTAACCTATGATTAATTTAATCCTAAACCATGTCACATCCTCTAGAAAATGCAACATCCACAATAAATAATTTATTGTGATTTATTAATATGCCTATTTTCCCTCAACATGGAATAAAGAAGGGAATATTCCTCCAATAGGGATTTGTCCTTCCAGAAAGGAATTTAAATCCTCTTACATGTCCTTGTGCATTGATCCAAGTGGCATGTAAGTCATTTTCCTTCCCTCTTCACCAAGTCATTTCACAAATTTGAAATCCATCTAATATCATTTATTGTGCACAATCACCAAAATGTGCTCAACCTTCACCCATTCACATCTTGACAAGTGGCACTTGGCCATTGGATGTTGAATGATCCCACATTTCTCAAATATTTCTCTTTCTTCCAATTTGAAATCTATAAATGAGAGAGTCTTCCTCTCATTCATCATCCACAATTTGAATGCAAAGTTATTATCTTCACATTAGATCTATTTCATCTATTTTCTTGAGTATTTTCCATCACCATAGCTAGGTTATTGTACGTTTTCTCAAGGAATTCATATTGTTCTTCATCAACAAAGTGGATCAATCTCAATCATATCATCAAGCTTACAAAGGAGTTGGGAAAGGGCCAATTTTTACACATAATTGGCACCAATTCCCCCATGGGATCAAGTGTTTGCATTATTTGAATTAGGATTTAACTTAGTTTCTTGTTTTACTCTTCATTTCATTTCCTATTTTGAGTATAGTAGATGAATTTCATGGGAAATTATTGTTCTTACTTTCAATTTAATCTAATAATGTGCTTGTTTTCCATGTTTGTGCAGGTATAGGATTGGGGGTTCACACTTGTTAAAGTATTTTCTAGATTCTTTAAGGGTTTTCATTTAATTTACAATTTATGATAATGTATCTATTATTTACAATGTTTGTGGTAATTTGGCACAAGAGTATCATTTAGAACATTGTAGGGATCATCCTCCTAGGTCTTGCAAAGCCCAAAGTTTAGAGGGAAAGCCTAGCAAGGTTTCACCTAGTCATTGGCCAATCCTCACCATTTTTTATCATTGAATTATGAAAAATTTATAGGCAATTGTTGAGATTAAGTTTGGTTCTTATAAAACAACCAAAACAATGACCCCTTTATTACTCTTCTCAAAATGATATGTGATGTGATCAATCTATTTCTTCATATATTTTTGTTCATCATCACCAAGTTTCTTCAATAAGCACATTTTACCTTCTTAGATTTTTCTTGATTTGAAGAAGATTTAGTACATATACATTAGAAGTAGGCAAAGACACATCTGAAGCATTCTCTCCTTGATTTTTTTATTTCTAACGTTGTTTTCAATTATCTTTTTAATCTTTAGTGCCTTGAATTGCAACAAACACATGAGACTTAGAAGATTTGATAGTGCCCATTTAAACCAACTTATCTTGTTCTTCTATGAGTTCATTAGCAAACACATTGAGAGAAGGAATTTTGTAGGAAGTTCCTAAGGCATTTTTAGTGGCATAGAATTTAGAAACAAAGACTAAATAATGTGGACCATGTTTAGAAAGAATACATAAGATCAATTATTTATTATCTTTCTTAATTCCACACTATTTCAATTGTAATCTTATGGCTTTTAGTTTGTTGAAGTCCTGTATTATATCAAAAATTGAAGGAATCAAACCTATTAGCTCATTCTCCAATTTATGACCTCTTAATTCATCTTGTGCACCAAGGAGTTTTTCCAATGCTGTCCAAACTTCATTTGGTGTAGACAAAGATTCAACATGAAATAGAAAATTTGGAGACACAAACATACATAAGGTTCCAAATGCTTTATCACACTTATTAAACTATTTTGTCATTTCTACATCAATTATTGGTTCAGGTTCTAGTCCCAATGTTACCCTATACAATCCATACTTTTTCAACTAGAGGGACATTTTAGTTTTCTAATTAAAATACTTGTAGGGTGTTAATATAGGAGTTGTTGATTGATCCATTTTAGGTAGACAAAAATATTATTTATGAGTGCACAAAAAGAGATAGTAAGCTAAAAAAGAGACATTGAGAGACACCCCCCTTTTCACTAGTCTCAAAAATCACCCACAAGATATTAAAACATTGGAATTTTATGATTAGTACATTTACAAAGCATTTTCCAAGATATAATGCTCAATAGGCCCACAATGACCAAAAGTATAAATTCTGACACAAAATAAAATAGAGACAAAAATTTGAAAAAATCAGCCCTATAGTTGTGTAGTACTCTTCGATACCTTTCCAATTCCTATGTGTTTCCAAGAAATGGAGCTTCGAGGCGAAAGTTATGGCTTGTTGAAGAAAAATGCAACATCAATTTCAACCTACAATATCTCGTAGAAAATAGAAAAATTTCTTTCCAAAACCTTTGCAGATAGAAAGTACTCATCTCTAGCTTTCCAACAATATCTCATTTTCCAAAACTAGACACCAATGTGAAAAGTTATGAATATTTTCTAAAAATGGCTAGATTTAGCCTACAATCACGACCCCTAGCAAAATATTTTTTTTGCAAAAAACAAAATTGCCTAAAATAGACAACATTAAATGAGAATTGGGGTTTTTGGGCCTTCTTAATATAATGGCAAGGTTCGTTTGCGCTGAAAACGCTCTTATAAAAAGTTGTTCACTAGATTTAAGCTTCAAACACTTGTTTTCTACTATGTCATATGATGGTCAAATTGAGTGAAATAAAAGCTAAATCCAACTTTCTTGAGTCTCCTAGATGCAATGGGATAGTAAAAAATATTTCCAATATAGCTAGCATAACTGTACTCACCAGATCTTACCAAAAGACATAGGTAAATATAGGATTAATAGATCTTCATAATTCCTTTCTAATTCTCTAGATCGTTGTAAGTGAAAGAGAAGAGCATACACAAATTTACAAGATCATAAAAAATCCAATCTCTTAATTATGAATCCACGTACTCGAAAATATCAAAATCTATGCTTTGGTACCATGTTAGAAATACGAAATAGATTGAATAAACAAGATCTTCTATGAGAGAGATTAACTATAAAACTGTAAATAAAATAACACAATTGTAGACACGAGATTTCAAGAGATGTGCAAATGCCGAGATGACAAAATTTCATTAGGAGCTCAAAGTAAATGTAGAGAATAATGATTGCATGCATCAAGGTACATGTATGCCAAAGTATGCAACAATGCAAGAGAATGAATGAAAATACAAGCTAGGTAGTGAGTTTATATAGAAATAAGGAAATGATAGAGGTGGAAAATTCAACCAATAGGAACTAACCACCAAAAGTGGAGATGAGCACCGAAAGTGGAAAGTGTTCTAACCTTTAAGGAAGGGGACACCACATCACTTATCTCCTAGTTATTAAATAATAAAATCACTTTGTTATCCTAAGAAAGCATAATAAAAATGTAAGAAAAATTGAGGACTAAGGGAAAATAAATTAACCCACTAAGAAAATAAAAACCTACACCAACACTCAGATCTACTGGTTAATGTTTATTTTTGATAGTTTTATCATAATAATTCATGTTCCAAGTGTTAGATCTCATATTTTTGATTGTTAAAGAACTTTTATTCTACTCCCAAAACTGTTGTTTAATTATTTTTGTCATAAGGAAGTCTAGGAAGCATAGTGTCCAAACCTAGGGTTGACTCACCTTGTAGGTTGTAAGTCAATTCTAATAATTTGTGGCACTATCCCTCTTCCTAATGAACATGGAAAAGGTGGATTTGTGATTAGGTGGACACCCAATTTTTATTTTAGCATAGATCCCTCATTTTACATCCCATTGTTAGATCTCCTATCCATCTCCCACATTTTTCTTTGTTTCTCTATAAAAAATTCCTTTATTTTTATTTATCATTTTTTTCCTTTCTCATTGGACCATGGATCATGGACCCTAGACCTTGGATGTTGGAGTTTGGATGCTTAATCCTCGACACTTGATATAAGATCCCTGGACACCTTGACTGTGACAACAAATCTTAGTTCATAGAATATAGAATATGCATGTTTCCTAGAACTTGGACCTTATGTTTTGAGAACACAATCCTAGACCTAAAATCATAAACTTTGGACCCATAGACATTGAAATGGTGGGCTATTGATGTTGACCAATATTTTTTTTTATCTTGAAACACTCTGCTACCCAACATTAGAATTTGGAGTTTTATTTTCTATGTTTTTTCTCTCTCACACCACTAGTGGTGACATCCTTTGTGGGAAGAAGCCAAGGGTCATCCAAGGAGTACATGAAAGGGGTTAGACTATCAATGAGATGCCAATAGAAAGAAGCAACCTAGTCTCCAAGTACCAAGAATGCTAACATCTTGTGGTGACTAGGGAAGCAATGGGGGAAAGTGAAGCAATCCTCTCAATAGAGAAAGGTGATAAATGTGTATATCTCTTATGATGAGAAGGTAAGGCCCCAATGGATTGAAGTTTATGGATGTATAAAGTAATATTGATTCTTAATGATAGTCTCAAGGTGTAGCAATTATGTAATGTCCCTATTTTCTAACTTGCCTTATGGACATTAATTAATTTAATTATTTAATGTTGCCTGACAAAAAGTGCATTAAATAAGGTAATATTAAATAATTAGATTAATGAGGTGAAATAAAGTGATGCCAAAATTTTTAATAGTCACTTTATAATAAAGTGCTGATATGTTTTGGTAAGAAAATTAAAAAGTTCTTGGATGGATATAAAAAAGGGATGAGAGATAATTTGTGCATTATGCTAGATTATTAAATATTTATTTGGGCTTCGGTGGAGCTCTTTAGAGTTTGAAAACCTAGGTGTAATTCCTATTGGTATCTAGTTTTGATAGTGAAAGATTCCACCCTAGCTGAATTTAAGCAGATTTTCTCAAGATTCACATTTGCATGATCACACAGTTGTTCCAAATTTGTGGGTCTCCTTCAAAGACAAATTTGTAGAATATCGATATATCTGGTTTGAAGAATTTTTTTGGGTTTGCAAGAGAATTTAAGACACAAGGTTATTTACAAAAGGTGATTTCAAGTGCTATCTAATTCATATTTGTAGGAGCACAATTATTATCTCTAATTAATTAATTCATCTATGATATTTATTTTTTGGAGGCCCCAAATCATATAAGAGTTGGGGTCCTTATTCCACCATAGCCTTCCTACATTTCCTTTAAGGAAGGAATCTATTTATGCATAAATTATATGAGCAAATATTAAATTAAATGCCAAGTGTTTGGAAATTAAAGGTCTGTAAATAAAGAAAAATTCAAAATTTATCCTAAGGATTTTGGTTTCATCTTCAATAAAGCCACCACTTCTTCTATGCCACCATAGGGTTACCAAGCTATGAGATAGCTCACGTGGTTGGGAAAAGGATGTGAAAAGGAAGGTTTTTATGGATTGTAGTGACTTAAATTAGTCATTGCCACCCCTTTTAAGAGTCAAAGAATTGAAGTATGTTAGTGCAACCACTGGAAACTTTGAAGGAGTTTGAATGACGTGGAGTAAATAGGACAAGGATATCCGCCAACTTTGTCTCCTTCCCTAGTGCCAAAACAAAGGAAATTGTGGGAGTTTGAGCTGTGGGCCATATGGAGGAGGTTCTATATTATTTAAATCATCACCACCCATTATAAGGAGATCATGAATTGATATGTGGAGTGCAACACTAGTGAATGGTGTTGAATAATCAATGAATTCAAAGGAAATTCTATACTGGACCATGTATCTAAAGTCACCGCCATCCTTTAGTTCCAACTTTCACATATCATAAGGAGATGATAATTATTTGGAGTTGTACCTTATTATTCTTGTCGTAGCATATGAGGAGCTTAGGTTGATTAGGAGAGCCTTGTAAACTATGCAAATACCTATTTCATTCCTCTAAGGTCAATGGTTGCTTTTTGCAAAGCTTCTCTTTTGCTATTTGTCCTTGATGACAATATTGTGTTTCAGTTTGGAATCTTGGTGGTTGATTATTCAGTCGCACTGCTTTTATTTTGTCATTGGCATACTTACTTCGACATTATGATGTTATCTTTGATGGCACTAATCACTTGAATCCATGTGTAGATCATAAGGAATCTTGTTTACATGATAATGTTCCCATGTTCAGGTGATATGATTCTGGTTTGACATTTTGTGCTACAGTGATCTACAGGGTTATATGTTATTTGCTTGTTCCAATTTCTAACATCATGACATTGATAATTTTTTTTGAACAACATCAAAGGTGTGCTTCTCTATTCAAAATCTTTCAGGTAATGCTTTTAGTTATCTTGGTTCTTGGGATTATCAAATGCAATTGGTTCTTAGTCTTAAGAAAACCCTATCGGGGTTCCTTAAATAATTGTTAATTGGCATGGGTATATGAAACACTATTTAAAGGCTTGGGCATATGGTATTTTGTTTTTAGCATGGAATTAGCCTTTACTATATTTCATAAGAAATTAGATATATTGGGAATTATGTCATGGAATTTGGCTTTGAAAAAAGGTAATCATATTGATCATTACCTTTGCATAAGATATCGGGTCTTATGATTGATAATTCACTAGGCCTTAAGGCTGACAATAGGTATGAGGTTATGTTTATTTAAAAGTCACTATGGAAGTGACATGGCTTTGATTCCTTGGAAACAAGGATGACTAAGGTAATCGAAATTTGGTCTTCTAAGTTAGTAATGACAAATTATGTAAGGCATTATTGTGTCGGCATTTCACTTGATTAATAATTTAATAGTGGTAATGATGATCTACGGTGTGCATGCATTCAAAGGTAATGAGATGGTCGACATGCATTGCATTATGGATTTCTACTTATTAATTCAGTCCTTTCAAACTTCAAATTTTATCAAAACAAGGAAAGTCATTGACTGTTTTGTTTTGGAAAGTTTAGGGAAATCATTTTTTTGTTTCACATGCTCGAGGGCTTGGGACCCTATCTCGGCCGCCACCATAGAAATCTACTCAGCCATTTCACTATGTTTGTTGGCCTTCTGAAACACTTGGACAATGAATGGGGGTATCTGAAAGATCCTTACCCTAGCCGATGGTTATGTCAACTTCTTGTCTTTGGGTGAAGGCTTGAAATTGGAAGGAGTCTTGGTCGTTTTTCTCTCTGTCAGTCTGGTAAATGTGTTCATGACAATATCTCTATCATTCTTCTCAAGTATTCATCTTTTCAACTATATTGGAGAACTATTACTTCTATTTTCTCTTATAATAGAATACATGTGTTTACTTCTTTCTGGAAGATGGTAAAATGGGTTTATTCTGTTCGTGGTCAGAATTAATGCATGTTGATTTCACATAATCTAAAATGCATATCATACAATTTTACCATATTAATTATGCTCCTGCATTAAGGGATGGTGTCTTTGGTTTGTGGGTAATCATGAAGTCTACAAATCCTTTTAGTTGTTCACCTGGATTCAGTGATATTCATTTTTGGGTGCATTATTATGAGGTTTCGGTTGCACTATATTGGGGTTTTAGTTAGATTGTTGTTGGAGCTATTTTCGAGGCTATTGTTCATGGAATATTTATATGTTTTAATGTTATTTTGGTTAGCATTGCCTATGAAGGCTCCATATGTGGACAAGGTTCAGTCTCCTTTCTAGAAATGCATATTCCTTGACTATTTCTATCAGAAGAAAACCTCCATGACTGATCATTTTCTCAAACTCACTGCAATACCTGACAATGTTGTTCAACATAAAGTGGGTACTTTGAATTTTACCTCTATTGTTTTGTAAAATGGAAAAAGAAGTTACTGTATTGTATTTTACTTGAGATTTAATGATGAAATTCGAGTAAGCAGAAAAATAGAGAGATTAGGGTTTTTGAGAACACTTGTAAACTTGAGAGAAAAGGGTTAACTATTTTTGTGAGAACAAAACATGACAGTGATGAACAATGAAAAACTACATCTACTGTATTAAAGAAATGTTGTGTTCTAAGATTGAAAATAAGAAATATGAATTAAATATCAAGCTGTCTTAAGGCTTGAAAATGGTTACAATTCTAATGGGTCATTCTTGAACCTTGAGGATTGTAGGCATTGTCTGTCAAGAGGCACTTGAGAGAAATGAGAGAAACATACAGATCCTCTGTATATTTTTATGTCTTACTAAAAATAAAAAAGGGGTTGGTGCTCCTTGAAATCGATGTTTCTAAAAGAGGGATTGGTGCTCCTTGAGTTGGTGCTCAGAAATCAGCCTATGAGGCATTGTCAAAAGTGATTATTAAAATAAAAGCCTCGAAAGGCAGCAGTTTAGGAGTGGTTTTTCTACCCCAGGAGGGTTTTCCACTCGACATATCTCTTGTCATTTTACTTATCTGTGGTTCATCTGATTCATTGCATGAATGATTTAATATGCTATGTTTCACTATTATAATTCCAATTTAAGTTATATGTGATTGCATTCAATACATGAATGAGTTTATCATTAATAAATGAGAACATAAATTAGTTTTATTTTAGTTTGCTTAAATTTTTTCAAAATAATTAATGACACTGATTCACCCCCCCTCTCAGTGTCTTTTTCACTCCAACAATTTTGACTTGTAATTTTTCTTGAACTATTAGTAAATGAATATTCTTAGATATACACTAGTGAGTCCTATTGGAAATATTTATATATCTTCATGTATTTGATTTCCTGAAATCTCATGCAACAAGCAAATTGTTATGAACCCCATCATCTACAAATGTAAGTACCAACAATATTATATCAGGCATATAATTGGATGTAGATTCTTACATGTTAAAAAATTGTAGTCCTTTATTGTTTTGGAATACAAACCTATGAGAAGTCACAGTTTCAAATTTATTACACAACAAATTGTCATCAACTTGAATACCTCTCAGAAATAGTTTCAGTATAGCATGTCGATAACCGTTTGATAAAATTCCTCCATTGTCAAACATGGGATAATAAAAAAAATTTGATACAAATCAAGTGGGGATTTTACAGTGGTATCAGAGCTATGCATGTTGCCATCTTGAGGGGTTAACAATGTGGTCAACTTTAGATTGCTTTGTTGAGTGACCAACACTCATTTATACCAATCTCAGTAGGTTGGTTTGGGAAAATGAAGATAAATTAGGAACTCATGGCAGATTTTTTGCAAGTCTTTGGAGGGTATCAGAAGAATCTAACAACATTATTAGAGCATCTAGAGTTGTTGGAGCCTCATTTATTAGATGGGAAGAAAGATGAGGCGAATAAAACTAGTGCATATGATGGGCATGTTGATAGCACACATGATGTTTTCCAATCAACTAATGATGATGATTCAACCTCTTATTAGAGTGATGATGCTTATGATGATTCAGGTGTGTTAACACCTAATCATGATAAATATTTGGTGAAGGATAAATTTCCTCTTGATGCTGATCTAACTTATTGGGAGTTATCCACGAAGGATGAAAAAGATGAAGCTGATTTTAGGAAGCATGGTGTTGATTAAAAATAAAATAAAATTGTATGAAGATGATAGGTCTCATGGGTCACATCATTTGGCAAGGAAATTGAAAGTAAGTGAAGACAAGATTATTGCATCCATAATTTTTTTTGATGATACGCATAATTTGATGGTGAATTATTATTGGAGGGCTTCAGGGACACATAAGAACCTTGATGGAGAAATTTCCCTTGTAGATTTTTAGGAATTTAGAGAAGCCTTGGGGGTAATGAAATATAATTACCTACATCTACTCTTAAATAGGGATAATATTTTGATGCTTGATGAGATATATTTTGATGCACTAAAAGGGAAAGAAGAGGAAGTTGATAAGCCCACTCATGAGCTTAAGGTTACCATGGAATCCTTGAAGAGCACTCAAAATTCCATTCAAGAATCAAAGATTTAGATTGGAAAGCTTTGTGTGGAGTTGAGATTGGAACACTCTTCATAATCCATGTTGAAACTCAGTCATCTATGACAACCATCAGTGAAGAGCATACATCCACTGATTGTGGGAATGGGTATATTGAAGATGTGAAAACACCAATCTTGATTATAGGCGTAGAAAACACCAATGGAATGAGTGCATTGGATGAGTTTAAAAAGGAACAAAATGTTACGATGGGTACTGTTGATGGTGAAAATGACACAAACAATGTTAAAAAAAAGTATCTCTACTCTATTTCTCCTAAAAAGAGAAAGACAACATATAGTAGCCTAACTCCCAAGGTCCTGGTAGTTGGTTCTAAACGGTCTGGTGTCACTGAATCGGTCCATGCAACTGTAATATTTAAGGGGCCTTTGTTGGTAATAAGGAATGCAAGCAATGACATTCATTTGAATTGTTTTAATGAAAAAGGGGATTTTTAAGTAAAAGAAAAAGGTAGATCAGGGCGTATATTTGTAAAACATGAATAAAACTTATTTGGTATCTGAACATATATCTTCAATAACAAATTTTCTTCCAACAGATCAAGAAAACCATAACATGATGTAATTTATAGAATAGTCCATACTATTGCATGCATCTAAGGTCCTTATTTTAACATCTCAATCACATATCATAAATATTTCAAAGATGAATGCAATCCCATTTGTTTCCAAGATCATAGATCAACAGACTTCAATAAATTCAATTCATAGATAATCTAATGAAATAATCTTTAAATCTAGTTTCTTCTAATGATTTTCATCATATAAGAAACACTCATGCTTCAACACAATCACTAGCATATAGATAAAATATAATTCATCAAACTTATCCAATAAAACTCAATTCCAACTCCATATTGCGTAAAAACCTGTAATTATATTCAACTATAAATAAAGTAATGATGTATCTCTGTAAAAACTACAAAAAATTCTATCTCCTACTATCAGGTGGCTAATCTTATTCTCATCAGCCGACCCTTACAATATGATACCTCACAGGTATTTATAGATATACAAAGATCTGAAGTCCTTTCTATTTTAGGTCGATCCACCCTTTTAGAGATTAGAGTCATCTTGGAAACTCAGTTAAACTAGAAGAAAAGAATAGAGAGGAGAAAAAAAGCCATGCCCCCAAAAACTGCTAGTTATGCATGCAGAGGAGAAAAAGAAAACCATGCATGCATGAGGTTATCAATTATGCATGCAAAGCTTGCTCTATAATCTATTCATCGTAACTGGAGAAGACTTGTTGAAGCATGTCTAAATCCGGCCCATCAACCCAACTGTCTTCAAACTTGATCCTTTATAGCTCCGCAACAATAAATCCTCTCATGTCCTTTAGCTTGGTCAACTCCCTCTTAGCTGCCCTTATCTCTTCTTTAATATCCATTAATCGATCTAACAACAGATCTTCACCATCATCTCCTTTTTTCATGACCTCTTTAAACCTATCATCCCATTTCTCCTTTATTTGGCTCAAAGGTAGGCCCTCTTTTACTGGTATATTAACATTTATTATGACAACAATAAATGCTTCCAACTCTTATAGCTGTTCATTCAAATCCTTGACAAAATCTTGAACTTCACTTTTATGCTTGTATAGAAAGTCAGACCTAAACCTAAGTATACGGGAAGTATTTTTCAAGAAATCTTTATTGTCCTCTTCAAGTATTGACTATTCTAGAAGAGTGGACTTTGAAAATTTTCTAACCTCTTTCAACCTCTGACTATATCCTCGGTATTCCTCCTCTTGCTCCCCCAATACTTTGAAATACTAGTTCATTTCCTCTATTAGCTACTCCGTCATTTTGTGGACCTCAAAATTGTTGTCCAACACTTCACTTATTTCCTAATTTATCTTACCAGTCCACCTATCCAACATTTCTTTCTTACTTCTTACCTGTACCAAATCATCCACCTCTTTCTTACTAAGAAAAATTGGTTTTTCAATGGTGGCAACTTGTTGTGACCTCGGAGCAGAAACACTTTTCAAGAAAGAATGCAATTGATCTAACTGAGCCTTAAGCTCATCCTTTCTTTTCTTATCTTTCATCATTCTAGATTTAGTGGATGAAGCTACCACATATATTAAATTCATCTGCTGATCTCTGGCGGGTCTTCCCAAGTTAACAGTGCCCAACTGGTAATTAGTCAATTGCATGTCTCCTACATCCTTGTCCATCATTGGTATGACACATTCAACAACAATTTCTCCTCTATTAATGAGCCTAGTGGAATGTAGGATTTTGAACTTCTTCTTGGGCCTTTCCTTTTCAATTTCCTTCATCATATCGTCCCAATTAAGAGTTTGTGAAGGTGTCACCGTTCTCTTTTGAAAATACAATTTTAACCAAGTGGGAACACTTGGAGTACTGGTCATTATAGTTGAAGAAGAAGCCATAGTAGTAGTAGAAGGTAGTTGCACATTTACTTGAGGTTGAGAATCAAACCCTCGTATCTCTTGTTGTTCTTGCTCCACATTTGTCTAAGCAAGTTTTTCAGCTTCCTCCCTATCCTTCTGTTCTTGAGTCCTCTTCTCTTCTTCTTTCCTTTTCAACTTTTTTTCTTCTAATCTTTTCTTCTCCAGTTCTTGCTTTCTCTCTTCCTCTAATTCCTTCAATCTATCTACATCTTCCTTTTCATTTTGTTGCTTAATATGCTCCTCAACATCCTTTTCCTTTTGCACTCGTTTTGCTTCCTCTTTCTCTTTATAAGCCTCTTCAACAAGCTTCAACTTGGCCACAAGAACTTCTCTTTCTCTTTGCTGCTTTGCCTTTTCTTCCTCCAAATCATGAATTTCTGTATTAACTCCATCTTATCATTTTCTTCTTTGATCTTGAGCTCTTGCTCCTTTTGTCTTTGTTTCTTTTGTATTTCATTAGCTCTTCGTTTGGCTTCTACCTATTGTTGCTGGAGTAAGGCATCAGCTTGTGCCTTAACATCAATTGAATTTTTCTTCTCTATAGCCTCTGCATGTGCTTGAGCATCCGAGGCTTTCTTTGCCTCCTCAAACAGGGCCCATTGATATTTCTCTATCAGTACATGTTCGGTTTCCTCCTCTAGAGGCATATTTTCTTGTGCATCCTTCTCTGAAAAAGTCTCATCAAATTCTGTTCCAACATCATGGATCTCCACCTCTACTTATTTTCCCTTTAATGACTCAATAATATCATGAAGAGTCCCCTTAGAAATATCTTTAATTTTCTGCTCTGTAGGAGGGACTTGAATAGATGAATCCCCTATCGTTGGTGTTGAAGCAATAGGTCCTGTTTGGGCCTCCTCCTCTTGTGCCTCTGGTTCATCTTGATCTGATGCTTCAAGCTGAATCTCTTCAATGTTAGGAGGGAAGAATTCCAAGGGCTCCTTGGAAGGAAATTTCTTCTTGATTCTATTGTATCCCTTCCCCTTCTTAGGAGCTGGTCCTTGATGAGTTTTGGGTCTTAGGACAACCCAGTGGATACTTCTATCCAAAACTAGCCTCCCTATTTGCTTTATATCAATGGTCTCCTCACCATCCCAATCCACCGGATCCAAAATTTTGGTGCCAATATTTAACGCCTCATATAATGGATCTAATACAACTCCATCATCTACTAATGTATCAGGGATGTTATCTTTAGTCCCAAATTCTACCATGAGTGAGACTGGTAACCTCTCATAATTTATTTTCCTGAGGTAATACTCATCTTGAAGATCACTCTGTAAATCCTCCAACAAGTTGAAATGTTTATCAAAAACCGAAGGCAACAAGGCATTCATTTTCTTCCTTGGGTCAAAGTACTTTTGAGTTGTGTACAAACCTAGTTTCAGATGTATCAATTCACTACAAACTACCTTAGCTCCCATAAGATGTTGACAACTGTATTCACCTAATTGCATGGGAAACTTATGAAACCCTATTTTGTGCTTCAAACCAAACTGGGCATTGACCCCCAGAGCTTGATATACAAATTCCATTAGAACCATACTATTACTACAACATCTTGGAAGTAAGTGGGGATGAACTTCAAATCCAACTAGTCTGAAATAAGCGAACTTGGGGCATTGGATATACCAACATCCCCATTCCGTGATAAATTCCATAGCTTCTTGGCTCAATCTATATCTTGCATCCCCATTAAGCTGGTTAATGATTACATATAGAGATGCATTGTTAACTCTTCTAAATTGTGTTTCAGATACTTGTAGAGATAGCTGATCATAATGGTCCTATACTTTCCTTTGCCCATCATCTTCTCCCAATATCCACACTCTATTCAAACCTAGAAATATACCTCCTCTAGTTGCTGCATAGACAACATAAGAAGTCATAAAGAATCTCTTGGTTTCCCTTATCCTAGTTAACTAGTCATGAATAGCATCAAAGACAATAATTGGCCAATCAAACTATTGGGTGCCATTAAATATTGTTTGAATAAAGGGAAACATTCACTCCTTGAAATGAAATGCAACCTTTCTTCCCAAAGACTCTAGAAAGCATCATGATAAGGTTTGATACTTCTTTGTAGAATTATATCCTCTTTGGTTGATCATGAAGCTTGGTCAGAGACTTATTTTCTATTCTCAACCATTTCTTGTTCAAGTGAGCTTTATTGGCCTCCTTGTGTTTGTTGTATATCTCTAAAGCTTTTGCCTCCTTCAACTATACCGGGTTCTTTGGATCCAGGATACTAAACATGTGTTGGAACATTTGAGGAGTGAGATCTATAATTACATTATCTTGTGAATCCATACACTACCTAGTGGCTGGATTGTAAGCCCCTGCTATTGTCAGAATCAACTCCGAGCACTGGATAGATAGAGGAAATAAGGTGATGTGAGCCAAGCCAAAATCAACTATTCTTTGAGTTCTCCCTGAGATATCCTTAGTGAATGTTTCCAAAAACAACTCCCCAAAATTGTATGATCCTAGATTGGTATCAGTTATATCAGACCAATCCGATTCCACTTTTCTTGTAGTGACAACAAGACTCCTATGATTATACCTCAAAGTATAAGGTAGATTCTCTGGCTTTATCTTCTTGGGCTTAGTTGCTGCCTTTGATGTTTCTGCAGGATGATTCCTTTGGGAGGCTTCTCTTGATACTCCTGACATTCTTTAGCTTTCTTGCAAGAAAAATTCTAATTAGATCCTTGAATAAACATCACAAAATATGCTTTAAAACCTTAACCTTTATACATATAGCAAAGGTGAAACGAAGTAGAAAAACATCCTAAACAATCTCCTTTAAAATACTAACGGGCGCAGAGCCAAAACCATTATTGAGATTATAGTAATAACAAGCGGGACTGGAGTCAGAACTGGAATGGTAACCGGAATCAGAATCAGAATGGTAACCAAAATTTGAACTGGAATGGAAACTGATTTGGTTTCATTTAGATTTTTTAATTTCATATTTAGTTCTGGTTCTGCTTCCGACTAGGTTATCGTTATTTTGAAAGAATGCTTCTCATTATAAGTGGAGTCGAAGATGAGATGAAAATGGAATCTATACTCATTGGAAAACATGGTTCAAAGTCTAAATCGATTCCGATCCCGCTTTCGCCTCAAAAAACCATGACGTCATAAGTGATTTTAACAGTTTGATAAATAACTTCATGATTTAAGGACTAGGTCATATCAAAATGAAAGGGGGCTTAAATATAACCTAATAAAACCATCCCCATATGATTGAGAGGCGACTACACTTTTAGGGAATCATATTTAAATTAAAAATACGAACATAAAAATGCATCAAAACCCTAAACTAAAAACCCTCAATTTCAAATAACTAGGGCACAACTTTAACCCTTCTAAGTTAACCAAACTGAATGCGCAATAGATTCCTAAGTAAAAACAACCATTTACCAAACCCTACTTACTATAAAAACCGTAACTAACTAATGCATTTTAAAAACTAGGGTAGAACGATGTGGTCACAACTAAAACATGAAAATGACCATGCTTAAAACAAATGGACAGGAAACAAAACCAAAATGAAAACAAGAAATCCAAACAAACAGAGAAAGAAAAACAAAACATACGAAATCACTGAGAATCACAAATTCTCCCAAAGCCAAACAATCCAAGATGAATGTCAATGAAAAAAATGTGAAAATACAAATGAAAAAGGAGAATAGAAAACCCTACCTCGAACACAAATAAAAAGGTTAACTCCCTGAAGCAATCTGCACGCAATTGTCTCTCTTTCAATCGATTCACTCGCACAATGCTCTACTGCAACTCTTGTTCACTCTTCGATATCTTAACAATAATGGTAAAAACTATGGGTTAATACCTAATTAAGGTAAAAAATCAGAGTTTCACACATGCATGGCACCTATCATTAATGCAATAAATGCAGTAGAGCGGAGTCAGAACTATAGAAGGAACTAGCACATTACTGCTATGCGACTTTAGTAAAGTCAACGACCAAGAAATGGCGGGAGTGGAATCAGAATGAAAACTATTTCGAAAACTTGTTTAACTTTCCAACTTGGTTGCCGTTCCAAGTCCGATTCTATTGACAAAGAATAAAGTGAAACAAAACATCAAAATAAAAAAAAATGACCGAAACAAGAAAACTTAACATACAAAACCTAGTTTAAAATGAAAGACCACAAAGCGGAGGTAGAGTCGGGATGGAGATTTATTTTGAAACTTTGAATAAATTAAGTCCTAACTTCCACTCCGGTTCTTGCTTCGGCTCCGAAAAAGACAAAAGAGGTCAAAAGAAAGACTGCTGGGATGGGAATCAAAACAAATTTTGAAAGAAGTTCCCAAAACCCACTTCGGTTCCACCAGAACAAACCAAAGTAAAACAAAGTGTTTGAAAAGAAAGACTCCAATTTTTTTTTGAAAACAACCAAGGATAAAAAAATAAAGGGGGACCCATTTTGACCAAGGCAAAAGATGGGGTGGTTATGCAAGGCATAACAAGTATCCTTGAAAAATTATCACCCACAAGTGAAATATACACAAGTCTTTACATTGGTGATGTAGATATTGCTATTGATAAGTTTTGTGATGAGGAGACAAATTATTTTGATATTTGTGTGTAAGATCATAATGTTGTCCCAACATTGTGTCTTGAGGATAATAGGGAACATTCTAGTGGCTCATTGGAATTGAGGGGACAACTAAAATTTCTTGAAGATAAGATTGTTCAAACCTTAACTCATTTTGATAGCACACACAAGTTCATCGAATACCTCCTTTGGTCACCATAAATGCAAGAAAGGCATAAAGGGGTAATGGGTGGAGTTGCTATATCAAGTCTGTAGACTATCAAAAATGCCCTAGAAGTAATAAAATTAGATTACCTCCATTTGCTCTCAGATGGGGACCATGCCATCATGTTTCTAGAGGAGGCTTACAGAGCTAATGCAAAATCCACCCTTTGTGATCTAAGAAGTGAGAGACCTTCCAATTCATGTGATGAGAATAATGTGATATGGAATCCTAGTGACTATTTAGGTATTCCATTGGTGAAAGCAAGTGAATTTAACCTTTACTACATTGGAATGAATGCTCATCATTTTCCTTTCAGCTTGTACAAATGATTTGATGACACGTAAATGTGGGTTGGATAAAGGACTACAAAGTTCACTTTGGTATGAGTTGATTTTGTCTTCAAAAGAGGACACTTGTATGTCCCCTAATTTTTTTCTACCTAATGGTTGCATACAATATCAAGAATTAGAGACTTGGCTCATTTGGATTACAATGGAAGTCAACAAGTACTGGAAATGGTGGGCTTCCAATTTGACTTTGGGATCCAAGAATTCATATGATGGGTAGATTGCTTCATATGGCGATAGTGATTGAAAAAATTGAGGAGCTCAACCGTATCCACTTGGTGCAACAGAGATATAGTGGAGTATTCTACAAGCTCATCCAAGATCTTGGTATCTGGCCATGGTGTATAGGTGTGGATTTCTTGGGGACAATCAATATTTGGAAAGGGAGGATTTTAATGTCCTCATTTTCCAACTCACATTACATACATACATTAATTTAATTATTTAATGTTGCTTCACAAAAAGTGCATTAAATAAGGTAATATTAAATAATTAGATTAATGAGGTGAAATAAAGTGACACCAAGTAATATTTAAAAGACATTTTTAATAAAGTCACTTCTAATAAAGTGCTAATATTTTTTGGCGGGAAAATTCAAAATGAATTCCCAGATGGATTTAAAAAGGGGATGAGAGCTCATTTGTCCATTATGTTGGATTGTTATTTTTATTTGGTCTTTGGTGGAGCTCTTCAGAGTCTAAAACCTTAGGTAGAATTCCTATGTGTATCTAGTTTTGGTGGTGAAAGATTCCAACCTAGCTGGATTTAGGTGGATACGCTCATGATTCACATTTGCACAGTCACATAGTTGTTCCAAATTTGTGGGTCTCATTCAAAGAGAAATGTAATGTCCCACCTGCATATGTTGTTTTTTGGTTTATTTTTTGAATACTATTGTTATAAACTTTTGTATTTTTTCTTATTTGAAAATGTATAAACAAAGCATAAATAACCATAAATCAAATACTCAGTTGCTAAAAAAATATTGACAAATACCTAGATGTAGATTAATCATTAAAATCACAATAGAAACATTACCCATTTCATTGTTTATAAATTGCAAGTTTGATATAAAATAATACAACCAATTAGATGCCACAAATAACTCCAAAATGGAGTCAATACAATGTTCAACCACTTTCCAAATGATATAAAACAACAATAAACAATAAGGCACCTCAAATTAAACAATACCTAACTCTCAAATTGAGGTGCTTTGCTCAAGAATTCCCACACCTCCCTCCTTGGATGGTACAACCATAAATAAATGGAATATGGTGGTTAGAGAGTGTTATCTCTAGTTTATACTATCAAATGAAGTCCTCCCTTTCCTTTGGCAAACACACTCAAATCCCAAGAGATAAATAAGAATGCAAATAGTATCAAAATTCTTCATAAAATATTACAAATTTGGTACAGATTGGTTGAAGGAATGGTATGACCGAACAACCAAAAATAAAGAAATTCACAAACAACACCAACCTGCAATATATTCCCTGTGTGTAGATCACTGAAACAAACCTCTAATGTACAAATAGATAAAATCTAAATTTTTTTGATAACAAGCCTCAACAAGACTTCTAAATGAAGCCTTCAACAAGCAACATTGGGAGATATTTCACCCTTGCAACTAATATTCCTTTTGAGGGTTTTCATCCTCAAAAATAAATGATTACTAGTCATAAACTAACAAAGGTCATATCCAAAATAATATTCAAGTATATCTAAATGAGCTCTCCAAACCTCCTTTTATACTTTTCCATTGAACTTTCAAGAAGCTATAATTAAAAACTCACTTTTAATAAAAGTAACTCCTTTTTGGCTCCAAAAGACCTTTTTTGAATAATAATAATATTTTGACATGTAAGGTCCTTGTTTTTTACATCTAAAATCCAAAGCATTTCATCCTAGTTTCAACGAGCTATAACACTAAGGTGCTTTTTAAACATTTTAATTAATATTTGACGACCTTTGTAAAATACTTAAAATAAAGCCATCAATACACCCATTTTATGGAAAATTTTGAAATGCATAAGAATAAAAAATTGACTACACTAGAGTGATCTTGATGAAGAATAATGATAAACAAATCCAACTGGGTGACTTACTATAAATAGATGCCCTCTCCAAGAGCACACCGAAAGTTGAAAATCACCTTGAAAAGTGGCATATGAGTCCTGAAGACCTCTTGAGCTCATTGGAATAATCAATTAACCCCTCTAATCATATTGAAACACATCCACAAGGTCAATGCCAACTGCACTATAAGGGAACCTAAAAATTGGGACATGAAAATTCACCCTCCACAAAGATTGCTTGTCCTCAAGTAATGCTAATACAACCCTACAATCATCAGACTAATCCAATTGAAACCAAAATTATTCTAGGGTCCCAAGTTAATCTCATAATGGAACTACCTTGATGACACTATTCCACTCTGATTAAAACTATAATAAAATCATGCCACAACATCGCCTACTGAAGCATCCCTATAAGGTCCATAACTGCAATCCATGTACCTAACATTGTCATGGGAAACTGGAAGAAATATATTTTCAGCCCAAAGCCATACTCCTCAATATACCTCTTTAAGGTATCATGCAAAATCATAACTGTAGTTGCAAACTCCCATTTAACATCCTCTACAAGAAAATATATCCATCCTATCAAATTATTCATGATCACCCTACTCAACCTATGGATGTATCTCCCATAGTGAAAATGAAAAATGGTATACAAGGTAACCTCTAGTGGCCAACAATTAGAAAAAACTAGCCATACACACTCGAATTCAATTTGGCACCATTCTACAAATTCTTAGATTTTACTTCTCCTTGCAATCTACCTATATACTAACAAGTGATATAATTTGATATGATTTCTAAAGCACAATCACTTGCACCAAACCTTCCACTGCTCCACTCTGATATAAAAATCACTCAACCAAGGGTTGTGAAGCAACTCACCCAAATCCTTGAAAACAAATGTATCAACCACACCATACCTATTATGATGTTAAGAGCACCTTTTCTATCATAGGATGTTAGGACCTCTCATCCTACAAGTTCCCAACACTGAAGTAGTAGACCCAAACACTCCAATCTACCCAAATAACTACAAACATCGATGTATAATCCAAACAATCCATGATCAAAAAAGTAGAGAAACTGTTAAACAACAGTGTGTGAGATAGAAACCAATGGATTAGGGCTGGAAATTTCCTGCTCTCATTCTCATCTCCATTCCTTGGACTATAGTCCAATTGAAACCCAACATCAATAAGCACATGCCACTCAAAATAAATTGCCTTCATGACATCAAATTCACATCCCTCAAGTCCTAAAATTAGGATAACCTTATGCCGCATCAAAGAATCATCTTCATGACAATGCGGTGTGAAAACACAAATAGACTTAATGACCTCTCAAATGATGGTTAGACTCCCTACCAAATCTAAATCACAATTTTTTCCTTCTACACATGTGTATATATCATCATGTGTTGATCCAAAATGTGTATGCACAAATACCTCCCCCATAATCATGACTTGAGCCTT
The DNA here is from genome assembly GCA_007115665.2 of Sequoiadendron giganteum. NCBI lineage: Eukaryota > Viridiplantae > Streptophyta > Pinopsida > Cupressales > Cupressaceae > Sequoiadendron > Sequoiadendron giganteum. The sequence goes on along the minus strand of CM021105.1, from coordinate 403,484,041 downwards.
CAATGGGCTCTCCAAATGGTGTGACTCATGTCCCTTATGAGGAATATTTGAACAAAATAAATTTTCTAAATCATACCTCTCATCAAAGTTTAAAACCCATGCAAAGTTGATTGCTCCTTGTGTTCTACTATGATAAGAGGTTCATCCCGCACATGATCAATGTCCATATCTTCTTCCCTTGGAAGAAATAGGGATCGAAGAAATGTCTCTCCCTTCTTCCTCCCATGGTCTATATGATTTAGTTGATCCTTGACCTTTTTTAGGTGTTATTTTTCTTGGGCCACTCATCACACATTCTTTGATTCCTATTTACATCCTCTATGCCATGTGCACAAATCAGACTACATGTGGCTTGGATTCACAACTATTACCTCATGATTAACTACCAACTCTTGAGTGTCAACAAGGCAAGGTCTCTTGAAAATATCATACACATGTGATATGTATTCCACCTCAAGATTATGTAAGGGTAAAGGACTATTGCTCCAAATCAGAAAATCAGAATTTTCCTCATATATTTTTGTAGTTCCTTCTAGGGCCTCAAGCACTCCTTCCTTCATTGTTGGATGGTCATCAAGTGTTAGTCCAAGAAGTGTGTCAAGATGAATACCAAGTGTATTACTTGTTATCCCATGGTTGCAAGTTATATCTTCATGTGGGAATTTCTACTCTAATCTACAGAAATCACATTCTTGATGTACTACTTGATCCTTGTCAAAACATCGAATCATCTTGGTATTATGATTTCTCGAATCTTCATGAAATGCCTCATACTTATGAAGTTCATCCAAATATTTTCCATTTTTTCTAAAATTCATAATATTTGTGTAGGATTTTTGTTCTTTGGGTGTGGCTACTATAGATGACTGATTTTCTAATTTGATTGATGGACAATCTGTCAAACTCAACTCTAAACAAAGTTCGTCAACCTAATTTTCCAATTCTTGAAGGGCCAATTGAGTACTCTTCAAGGAATCCTTAGTAAACTTAAGCTTGAAGGTAAGCTTATCAAATTCTTCTTCTTTTCCTCTGAATGCATTAGAATAGATTTCAACAAGCTTGAAGAGATGATCTCTATCTGAAAGTAGATGTAAATAATTTGATTTCATTGCTATCAAAGCTTCTTTGAGCACCTACAAATATATAAGAGAAAGTTCTCCTTCAATTCCTTTTTGTTTCCTCTCAAGTGGTTCCTTCTAAAAATGATCTTCAATCATCTTGTGAGTGTTATCAAAATGAGTTAAGACTCCACCAATCATATCTTCATTGACCTTCAATTGGCTCTCCAAATAATGAGACTCATTGAGATTATGCTTAAGATCATATTCATACACTAGATTTTTTGATTTGGACATTCAAAATAAAACCTCTCAAACTTAGTTGTTTCCTTGACATTCACATTGCATACTTTATAATCTAAGGTTGGGAAAACACATTGATCAAAATTAATTTCATCCCAAATTGATTCTTCATCATATTTTGATACTAAAAAACCTAGGTCACAAGGATCAAAGAACTGATATCTTTTATTTGAAAGAGTATGCTCAATGTGTACCACCTTTTGATCACCTTTTGCACAATCATTGTTCCCAATGGCTTGATGCCATCCTGGTTGACACCATCAATTGGAATTTTGGTTGCTAAAGTGTTGGTTTTCTGAGACACTTCCATGTGTCTTTAGGTAGGACATTGAATCTTGATCCTCCATTGAAAATTGTGTTTGTTAGATTTTGTAAGAGAGGGGGACCAACCACACCAAGGCTCTAGGTCATGGAGAGCCAAGATTAGAGGGCTTACCTAACCTCACTCTAAAAGGGGAAGGATCAAGAATGAAGAACACTATGTAGTACGTCTATCACTCTTTAGACCCGAGTTCAGGTTTAGGCTAGATGAGATAGTTTTTGGAGTCGGTACTGTGTCTCAAACAACTCTCTGTCCAGGGATGACAACATAGTTTTTGGGATGACAACGCAAAATGCTGGTGTCTCTTGGGCACACTGGCATTGACATGGTCATAAAAAAATACAATAGAAACTACTGAAAAACCTACTAATGGTCTAGCTAGTTAATCTAGATGGTAAAAATGGAATGATAAAGTATAGGAATTAGCTACTAAAATGATAAGAAAGAAAATAAGAATTGGGGGATGAAGATGATCTCACAGAAGTGCTAGTTCATCAGCTAGTTCCATGCTTACGTCCTCCTACACAAAAGAAAAATGGAAAATTGTTGGGGTTGTATAGGGGCCTACCTCAGTCAGACCCCCATTTTGGTGTTTCCACCTCCATGGACAACCAAAAAGAAACAAAATAGAATATGCAATAAATAAGAGAAAAAGAAACAAGAAGCACTACAAACAATGTTATGCTACTCAACCAAATCATAGAGGAGAGGAGTGAGGCATTACCATTTCCACCCAAAAGCTCACTAGCCAATGGAAGGAGATAGCAAGATACGAACTTGGAAAAGTCACCACCACAAAACCATGGTGAAAGGAGGTATCGCAAGACTCCAAGCTCACAATGTCTGTAATGGCCTCACACTTGCAATGTGGAGTTGATAGAGTATTTGTTCTGCTGTAATGCTCAAAATTGGGATGCTAAAATGCTTCTTGAGAGTGAATGAGATGCTAAAGAGATCAAGAGAATTTCTAGAGAATGGGAAGAGTTCTTGAAGGGAATCAATAAATGAAGGAAGAATGTTTTTGAAGGTGGGATGGGAAGAATATACCATTTCCAGGGTTAGTTGGTTGAAGAGGAATGTGACAATTCGACCCCAATTAGGTGTGTAGCACCTCTTCCAACTTTAGACGTAGGAATATGTCATGGAAAACACCATCTTGTGCAGATGTCCACATGCTACACATTCGTCCCTGACAAATATTCTCTCATCGACACAAAGGATAGATGCCAAGTGGATGGAAGGAAGTTGGGTGATGTGAGATTTTTCCTTAGAATTTTATTTTCTAAGGTGAGGGTGTGTGAAAGGAGAATTTTAATGAGGGGTGCAAATTCGCTCTATATAGACTCTTCCCTCTGATCTCCATTTTTATGATCATTGGCCTCTTCCCGATGTTTATTGTCAACAAAATTCAGCCGATGACTTGTTCACCTTTGAGTGGTAGTTCCTCTACTATATATTTTCTTCAGTATTCTTGCTTTCCAATGTTTCTCATCACTAACTATGTTCATGATCACCATTACCAATTGTGACATATTTTGGAGAAGGTTCGTCACTTTAATTGGTGCGGTGGTTTGCAATACCTATCGTACGATGTTGTTTTTAGATTCTAACCACAATGAGGTACTTTTAGTTTCTTGTGAGGTTCTTTTCTCCTTAGACATAACCTATTATACCTTGGCATTAGATTCCCTCATTCATTCCTTTTCTGTATGAGGGTGTGGGTACATTTCTTTCTTTGTTTGTGCTCTGGTGATTGCCAATACTTCCTTGTTTTGATCCTCCACATCCAACATATTGATGCCTTTTTGTTTTAGGTGGTTGATTTCCTCATGGTCACCTCATTCACACCATTTATAAAGCATCCTCATTTTGTCTTGGTTACTTTGGAATTATTGGGTGAAGTGAACCCACTTGTTACACTTCTGCACTAGATCATTAGTCACCCCTTAGCATCATACTGGGTTCTACTTGTTGGTCCATTGTTGTTGAACTGATTGTTATTTCCTCTTTTGTTCTTGTATCTACTTGGAGATGCATTGGTATTATTATTTTGTGGTTTTGGTGGTGTGGTTGGAGGATTTGAATACTCTCCTTGGGTGAAGAGTAATTTTGTACTTCTTGGTTTTAGATTGTCCTATTACTTGGTAGATATCACAAAATATTTTTTTGGACAGTTTGCCTTTGTATTACCCTCTTGTTTGTAGTTGGTGCACCATAGTTCCTTTTTTTCTTGTATTCTCCTTCTCAGCCTTCAAATCCATCATCCTCCTCATGTCCTTTATCAAGGCTTGAAGGGTCTTTGATTCATCGTCGTTGTAGTCATCTATGCACTTGTCATCATCTGTCTTCCTCTTTTCTTGAGAAGATGTCTTGTCTTTACTTTCTATGTCCATTTCACAATTATAGGTATCGATGTACAATGATAAAGGTATGACCTTCATCTTCCTCCTTAGTGAAGGGGTCAACCCTTCGATGAACCACCCCATCTTCAGCCCATCGGTTGGTTGGATTTCTAGTTTGACCGAAAATTCCTTGAGTCTACGATTAGAGGCTTGTATATTCTCATGATTCCATTTTTTGGTATTGTATATCTCTAATACAATCTCATTGTTGTCTCTTAGGAGTTTGAATTCTTCCTGGAACACTCATTTCAATTCCCCCCATGTGTTTTTTTTTCTTGCTTCCAGTTTAGTATACCAGTCGATTGCTATTTTGCTAAGATTTGTTGGGAATTCCCTTAGCCAATATGCTCTATCATACTGACCATTCACTACCTAGATTGTTTCAAAAATATTTCAATGTCGTGTAAGGTCCTCTGACCCATTCCCAATAAACTTCAAGAGTTTTTGTCACTCCACATTTGGACTTTCTAGGGGAGTCACCATCTTACCTCTTTGCTACACCTTTTGTTATAGTGACCTTCTTAGAGAGTTTTGATCCATAAGTTCTAGTGCCTTTACTACAATCTCAGACACACCACAATCCTCTACTCTTCCTTCATCAACACTTATCACCTACAAGTTTCCTTTGAGGTTTTTTCAATGCTCCCTCTATCTTGGTGTTTTTCAGCTCTATTCATCCAATGTTCAATTTGGTGAATATTCTCTATTAGATCATCCGTATGTTTCCTTTGGCCTTCCACTTCGACCAATTCTATTTGTGTGAATTTCTCTTGGATGATCGAGTAGGAAATTTCCTTATTGCCTTCCCCATCGCCTAACAATGAGCCTTCTTTATCACGTGAAAATGACCCTTCTTCATTTTATTGTCCCTGGTAGTATTTCCTTCCTTACTTTCCCATTCATTTGATGATGATGGTACAAATGGTTCTATTACTTGGTTGGTGAGATTAATTTGTGTTTCATCATCGAGAAGTGGTAGGTGTTTGGGTATTTCAATCCAATCTCCCCTTGTACATTCTCTTGTCCAACAGTTTTTTGTCTCTCTTGAGTACGACTTCTACTCACACTTCAGATTCAACTTCTATTCTTTGGTGGACTTGGAATTTATTTGAGAAATAATTTTCCTTCCTCAACTTCACCCCTTAGTCATCATTGTCGATCAATTTTCTCTTTTATCCTTAAGGATCTCATTTCCTGGTCAATTTAGTTGTAACTGCTTTTCTTTACTTTTATGTTTTTTGTTTAAGTTTAATGAAATTAATTCTTTGAAATACATCATCGTACGATTGTAGTATCTATTGCCTTCATTATTCCCTATCTTTCTCAATGCAAAGGTCTTACAGTATGATATAGTGTCATGCTATCAATCTTGATAGTCTATGGAGAAGACGATTGACCTTAGAATTGACATTCAAGTTATCCCAAATGGTGGCTAGAGGGACCTCTCACTTGAGAGCTTCCCTCTGTACATGCTCCTTGAGTGAGATATCCCATAGATTTATGGGGCCTTCTTTCAATGCATCTTTTATTTCCTCTTTAGATTGCACAAACTCTTCGAATGGCTGACCCATTACATTGCCATGAATCCTATCTATGTTTGGTGTATCACCAAATTTTGTATCAACAATGTTGCCAAATATTTACTCGCAAAGCTAATTAATTGATTAATACAAAGTAAACGAGAATATATAACAATACTAATAGAACATATTATTTACACAAACAATGCACATAATGACTGTTGTATTCTCATTCATTAGATAGGCAATAAGTACATAATATAGGAAAATGTGTGGTCCCTGACTACAAATGAAACATGAAATATATATTCAACCGATGTTGGTTGAGAAAACCGACCGTTGACAACTATGTTGTACAACTACTCAACTGTTGGGGACTAATTCCTGATTACAACATATATTAATTAATTTTTTTCTAAATATAATAATATTTATTTATTTATTTTGACGACTACAAACAAAAAATTTGTAATGTGCTTAAGGGCATCAACCCTAAGTCTCTTCCATGTAAAATTTTCCTGGATCTACTTATATAACTTTAAGTACCCAGGGTGGCTTACTAAAGGTGTATTATGAATTTCTTTTCAAATCTTACCTTTCATCTTAGACTCAGGCACAACATAGCTTCTATCTTTATAGAAGATGAGTTCATTGACCACCAAACACCTGCCATCTTGCAATATTCATTCCAATATGTTTTTGACAAAGGAATTAGAATATATTTGCTAAGATGTGAACCTTCCAATTAGCTGAAATATCTATCATAGAACATAGAGTTGGTTTTCTTGACAAAGAATTTGCTACTATGCTATTTTTCCCTTTAACATATTCAATGTCAAAGTCCTAAGATTGAAGTTTCCTTAGCTAGTTTTGTTCCCTTTCATTGAGATCCTTTAGAATAAAATAATTCAAACTATTGTCTTCAGTTAGTACGTTGACTCTTGATCCTCCATTGACGATCGTGTTTGTTAGATTCTTCCCTCCAATCTTTATTTTTATGATTGCTGGCCTCTTCCTCGTGTTTATCATCAACAATATTAGGTCAATGAATTGTTCACCTTTAGGTGGCAGTTCCTCTACTATCTCTTTTTTATAGTATTCCTATTGCCGATGTTGCTTGTCAACAAATATTTTTATGATCGCCATTCACAATTGTGGCATATTTTGGAGTTCCATCACTTTAATTAGTACAGTGGTTTGCAGTACTTATCGTATGATGTTATTTTTAGAATTTGACCACAATGAGGTACTTGCAGTTTCCTATGAGGTTCTTCGTTCTTTAGTCATCACCTATTCTACCTTGGATTTGGCTTCCCCCGTTCATTCATTTTCCATACAAGGGTTTGGGTACATTGCTTCCTTTGTTTGTGCTCTGGTGTTTGCAAGAAATTCCTTGTTTCGATCCTCCACATCTAGCATAATGGTGCCTTTTTTTTTGAGTAGTCGATGTCCTGATGGTCACCTCGTTCACACCATTTATAAAGCATCCCCATTTTTTCTTGGTTACTTTGGAATTATCGGGTGAAGTGAACCCACTTGTTTACACTTTCTTCAATGGATCATTGGCCACCCCTTAGCATCACACTAAATTCTACTCCTTGGTCCATTGTTGTTAAACTGATTGTTATTTCCTCTTTTATCTTGTATCTTCTTAGAGATGCATTGGTATTAGTATTTTGTGGTTTTGGCGGTGTGGTTGGAGGAGTTGACTATTATCCTTGGGTGAAGAGAACTTGTGTGCTTCTTGTTTTTAGATTGTATGGGAATTCCTTGATGAAATATCCAATTATTTGGTAGATATCACAAAATAGTCTTTTTGGACAATTTTCATTTGTATTACCCTCTCCTTTTTAGCTGGTGCACCATAGTTCCTTGTTTTCTCTTGTATTATCCATCTCAAACTTCAAATCCATCATCCTCATCATGTTCTTTCTCAAGGATTGAAGGGTCTTTGATTCACCATCGCTGCTATCATTTGTGCTATTGCCATCATTTGTCTTCCTCTTTCCTTGAGAATATATCTTGTATTCACTTTCTATGTTCATTTCTTGATTATAGGTATCGATGTACGATAATAAAGGTATGACCTTCATATTCTTCCTTAGTGAAGGGATCAAACCTTTGATGAACCACCTCTTTTTCAACCCATTGACTAGTTGGATTTCTGGTTTGACCAATAATTCCTTGAGTTTATGATTTTAGGCTTGTATGTTCTCATGCTTACCTTGTTTGGTATTGTATATCGCTACTAAAATCTCATTGTTGTCTCTCAAGAGTTTGAATTATTTTTGGAACACTCATTTCAATTTCCCCTAGGTTTTTTTGTACTGCTTCTAGTTTAGTATACCAATCGATTGATTTTCCCCTAAGAGTTGTTGGAAATTCCCTCAGCCGATACGTTCTATCATCCTGACCATATTCTACCTAGATTATCACAAGTTTTGCAGTCATGCAAGGTCCTCTGACCCATTCCTGATGAACTTCAAGAGTTTTTGTCATTCCACATTTGGACTTGCTGGGGGAGTCACCATCATGCCTCTTTTTTGCACCTACTATGATAGTGACCTTCTTGGAGAGTTTTGATTCAAACGTTGTGATGCCTTTACTGCACTCTCAAACATAGCGAAATCCTCGACTCATCCTTTGTCAGTATGTTTTACCTTTGAGTTACCTTCGAGGTTTTTTCAATGCTCCCTCTATCATGGTGTTTTCAACCCCATTTGTCCGATGTTTAATATGGTGAATGGTTTCTGTTAGATCATCCATATATTTTCTTTGGCCTTCCCCTTCAATTGTTTCTATTTGTGTGAATTGATCTTGGATGATTGGGTAGGTAGTTTCATTCTTTCCTTCCCCCTCACCCGACGATGAGCCTTCTTTATCACCTAACAATGACCCTTCTTCATCTAATGGTCCTTGGTAGAATTTTATTCCTCACTTTCCCCTTCCTCTAATGATGATGGTATAAATAGTTCTATTACTTGGTCAACAAGATCAATTTGTGTTTCATCGTTGAGAAGTGGTAGGTGTTTGGATATTTTAATTCAATCTCCCCTTGTATGTTTTCTTGTCCTAACTATTTTTTGTCTCTTATGAGTATGAATTTTGCTTGCACTTCAGCTTCAACTTCTATTCTTTGGTGGACTTGGAATTTCTTTGAGAAATCCTTTTCCTTCGTCAACTTCACCCCTTAGTCATCATTATCATTCACTTTTCTCTTTTATCCTTAAGGATCTTATTTTCTGGTCAATTGATTCGTAATCACTTTGTTTTAATTTTCTATTTTTTGTTTAAGGTTAATGGCATTAATTATTTAACGTACATCATTATACCATTATAGTATCTATTGCCTTCAGTTTCCCTTATCTTTCTCAATGCAAAGGTCTTGCAGTATGATATATTGTCATGCTATCAATCTCAACAATCTATCGAGAAGACAATCGACCTCTGAATTGGTAGTCAAGTTATCCCAGATGGCAGCCAGAGGGACCTCTCACTTGAGAGCTTCCCTTCGTACATGCTCCTTGAGTGAGATATCCCACAAATTTATGAGGACTTCTTTCAACGTTCCTTCTATTTCCTCATTAGATTGCACATACTCTTTGATTGGCTAACCCATTACATCACAAGGACTCCTATCTATGTTTGGTGTATCACAAGAGTTTGTATTGGAAATGGAACCAAATGTTTACTCGTAAAGCTACTTGACCAATTAATACAAAGTAAATGAGAATATATAAAAATAGTAATAAAACATATTATTTACACAGATAATGCACATAATGAATATTATATTCTCATTCATTAGATAGTCAATAAGTACATCATATAGAAAAATGTGTGGTCCTTGACAACAAATTAAACATGAAATATATTCAACCAATGTTGGTTGAGAACACCAACCATCAGAAACTATGTTGTACAACTACCCAACTGTCGAGGACTAATTCTTGATTACAACATATATTAATTACTTTTTTTTTGAATACAATAATATTAGTTTATTCATTTTGATGAATACAAACAAAACACTCCCTAAAGTTCTTAAGGACATCAAACCTAAGTATCTTCCATGTAAAATTTTCTTGGACCTACTTATATAACTTGAAGTACCCAAGGTGGCTTGCTAAAGATGTGTTGAAAATTTTGCTTCAAATCTTATCTTTCATCTTAGACTCAAGCACAACATAGAATCTATCCTTATAGAAGACGAGTTCATTTTCCACCACACACCTGCCATATTGCAATGTTCCTTTTGATATATTTGTGGCAAAGGAATTATAATATATTTACTAATATGTGGACCTTCCAATCATTTGAAATATCTATCATAGAACATAGAGTGGGTTTTCTCAACAAAGAATTTTCGACTATGCTATTTTTCCCTTTAACATATTCAATGTCAAAGTCCTAAGCTTGAAGTTTTTTTAGCTATTTTCGTTCCCTTTCATTGAGATCCTTCAGACTCAAGCACTTCAAACTATTGTTTAGTCCTATAGTTGATACACATTCTCATGGTCATCCCATATTTTTTCTTAACCAAGAATATTGATGAAGCAAATAGTCTCCAACTAGTTCTAATGTGACCCATATCATGAAGCTCCTTAATGCCTTATCTATCTATTCCTTATCCCTTCTAGGATGGCAATAAAGAGTGGTAATCATAGGTTTGGCACCCTCTTCTAATTCTATGACATGCTCAAACCCTCATCAAGTGACCTTCCTATAGGTATGTCATTGAAAAATTTACTGTGCTTATCCAAAAGAGACTAGACATCGACATGGTATGAATTCTTGACCTTTGAAGAAATGATAGGAGTAATAAAAAATTGACCTTCTTAAGTAACTTACCATGGTGAAAAGTCCTCTCCATACATTTGGATGAAACAATATTTGGGAATCCATTTGTCATTCCATGAAGTGTGACTCTTTTCCCATTTGATTAGAAATTCTAAGTGATTTCTCCCAAGGAATGCAACCATTGTACTCCCAAAACCACATTTGTATCTTCTATGTTGACAACATAGAAGTCATCTTTCATTTCATAATTTCCCAAAGTGAGGCTCATTTGGGTAATCTTCTCTGTGCATTGGATGGTGAAGCCATCAACAACCATCACATTGAACCCTTCAAACTCTTCAATTTATAGACCTATTTTTTTAACAACCCCTCATTGATGAGATTGTGAGTTGCTCCAAAATCAATGAACATAGTGACTCTTTGCTTATGCAAAACTCCACAAAATGTGAAAGGGTTATACTTGCAAGTAACAATTTTTTTGACAAGAGTACCTCTTGAAGTATCTTCTTCTTCTTGAATCTCTTGCTCTAGCTCTTTTACTTCACTCTCTACCTCAATTTATTTAGCTCTTGATTCTTTGTCTAGAACCACCTCAATATAATGCACTTATCCCTTTTCAAGAAATAAATGACCTGGTGCCCACAATTCTTTACAAGTAAAGAAAAGTTTCTTCCTCAATTCATTTTTTGCTTCTTCTTTCTTGAAGGAATTCTTTTATGATAAATTTTTTCTAGAAAGGTTTCTTTGGAGGAAAGGTCTTTGTTTTAAATCTACTCTTTGAAGTATAAGTATCAAGTGACAAAGACCTCTTGATTGATTCTTGCAATGATGGAGGTTCAAAAGTTTTGAATAAACCCTTGAGAGGTTCATATAAGCCCTCTATGAATAACATAATCAACCTTCTCTCGGTGACATTAGGAACCATTATGGATGCATTCTATTTATAATTTTCTATTGTTTGAGGTGTTCCAACTATTGGAAACAAAACTTAGGGTCTTTCTTTTCAATTATCTCAATCAACCTCCTATTGAATTCATCATAAGAATTGGTGAAGTTATGTCCTTGAGTAATCAACCTACCACCATTTATGTGCTATTCCGTCAAGGTGAAGAGTAATGAATGGATTTGTCTTCAAAAATTAACTTGAAAGATAAGTATGTGTTTAGATTTTGTATCCAAATATTAGTTATACACTTGTTAGATCCATCAAAGGTAGAAATTGAAAAATTTCCCAAAGTGTGTTGAATATCTCTTTATTTTTCTTGAGGGATAACTTCAAGTCTCAAACCATTTCTTTTTTTCTTCAAATTAATGAAAATTTTAAGTCACTTTAGCCTATATCCTTGTTGGAAGAGTTTTTTTTCATCTTAACAAGAAATAATATTATTCATCACAGTATTTTGAACGCCCACCTTGTAACTTCTTCCTCCATATGAAGAAAAGTAGGGTGGAATTGTCTAGCAATAGAGCTAATAATGATTCTCTAGGTGTTCTTGTTGCTATTGTTAACTCCTAAAGAGCTCCTTTCACCATTTTGATTTCTAGGCACATTCATATTATTCTACATTATATGAATTAATTGAGCCGACATATATAAGGCACTCTTTCCCTTGTACAAGTTTGTTGTTTTGTGCCTTAACTAAATCATTTTATGCCTTAATTCTCCTACATTTCTACCACAATCTCTAGATTCTACTATTCTAACCATTCCCTCGATTTTTCTATACCCTTCTTTCCCCCTCTTTGGTAATAATGGTACCCTTTGTCACTATTGTGCATGTGGAATATTTTACATAGAATGATTGGCTTTATGAATAGATTGGAAAGATCACCAACTTTGACACTACTATAATGTCTTTCATAGGAATGTTAGCTAGATTTCACCAAGTTTTTAAAATCAATAGAAACCATAGGTTTTTTGTAATGTCCCTTTCCTGATTTGCCCTAGAATTTTCCTATTGATCAAAAATTACAAAAAATTAGGGTTAGAATATGTTTTACCAAATAAATCTCTTTAATAATGCAATCCTCGATTTGAATGTTGTAATCACCACATGAATAATATATGTAAGTATTTATGTTTAATTAATAGAGTTAGGTAATTAAATCACATCATATATTATCATTAATGCAATAAAGCTAGGGTTTGGGAGAAGGGACATAATGGGCCCTCTTGAAGCCTTTTCTACACCAAGCCTAAGAGGGTGTATACCACAACCCTCTCTCTTGGCAGCTTGTACCCACTTTCCCCATTAGTCTCCCAACCCCTTGAAGACACTTCCCAACTTGTAGATTTGGGCAGGGGACATAAGTGGGTAACTGGGCCCTTTGTGTAAGTGACCTCTGGTTGGCTACCTACTAGGCTCGTTTTCCCCTTTTTATTACACCCTAGGCCCTTCCTACAAGGTGGGTTCTAAAAAATCAAACATATATTCTATTCTATCTTAAATTAAATATTCTTTCATTATGCATGAAAATATTTATATATATGTAAGGTAATGAATGGAAAAATATACCTCTAAGTATCTATATATATATTTAATAATTGTCAACCTGCTATGGCAGATTAGACAGGTTCCTTGTGATTGTTGTTCTGATCCCTCTTTGTTCAACCACTGTGTATCTTCTTCTTTTCTCTAAATTGATTGATATTTTCTTAACACTTAGAAGATATCATCAGTGTAAATCAAACAAATAAGTATCTATCATCCATACTTATATTAAAGTATCATAATTACTTATAAGGCTCAATAATTTCTACAAGAATCATTATTGAATAATCATATATGATATATATATTATCTTCTTATATCAATTAACATTCATATATATGTTTGTATAATGATTCTTTCCTTACATTATTATTTATGTATTTATACTCTTTACTCCTTACATATTATTCATTATCAAAAATATCTTATATATATATACTTGTATGCTTATCCAATAATGTATACGGATTTATATTCTAATGCAAACCAATTCCTATTTATGCTATTCTTATTTCTAAATTCTTTCATATAATGATCCACATCTACTAATATATGTCTTAACTTCATTCCATTTCCCTATTGCATATACTTCTTTTAGATCTGCATATTTTGTCTCGTAAATTTGAAAATTATATCTCCCTTTTCTATCCCTTTTCCTTCCCACACTCTCCTTTATTTATATATTAAGAGAGGCACCCCTTCAAAAGGACATGCTCCTTTATTAAAAATACAATCTTATTAAATTTTATTAAACAAACACCAATTCTTGCAATTATAATGATTGATGACTTAATTATAATTATTGCACCTAGTTAAGCACTGCCTTCTTTAGAAAGGGAATCATAACCTTTGGTATTAATCATTGCCTCCCTTCACATTTAAATTTTTTCCTTTTGGGACTTTGTCTTTATCTCTAGGTCAACATCGCTTGTCTTATTTAGTATCAATCCACCGAATCATACTATTTCCTTTAGTTTTCTACCCTTAGCATGGGGTATTTGTCTTATTTGAATATATTTATTCTTATATATATGTTCTAATATACATATATATTGATAGATTAATAGCTGGGTAGGGCCAACACCCATTGTATTGTAGAGAAAATCTTCAAAAGTTACAGATTTGAGTTCAGATAGACTCAAAAAACCCAACTACATAAAAAAATGATGTTCCCAACCTTCACACTACTACCAAACCCACCCTTCTAAGCATTGCTAGTTACATAATTCCTAACTACCCAAGATGCCTACCTAAATCCAATTAAATCCAAAATCATATAAGCAAAAAAAAAAAACACAAGGATTAGCTATCCTCCTTTTCTCCAGCTTCCTGGGTCACAAAGCATAGTGAAGATGGGGCTCCTCACATCATCCCCAAATTTATGAATTCTGTTAGGAAAATTTTGAGTGCGGAACAAAATTTCCTAATGTTAAAACTCAAAGGAGAATGAAGATATGCCTTTAAATTCTACAATTACATACCATTAAGATGCACACGAAAGAAATAACAGAATAAAGAAATTATGCTCAAACACAGTAAACACTTGATTTACCTAGAAAAACCCTTATGGGAGAAAAACCCACCACACCAAAGAAGATCACTTCTATTACAATAAACAAAATTACAAACAAGTTACAAAATCCTCTTTTCAGTTGTCAATATTATAGCAAAAGTATTTACTTGACCAATCTCAAACATAATATCACTATTACGATGCTTCCTTACAACATACAATGAAACTCACAAAACTAATCAATCAGTTCATTCAACCATCGAACTACTGAACCACCAAACCTTTTATAGTTCCTATACGTTGCAATGTATAGCAACAAAAGACAACGATCCATTCAAGTTCCTCCATAGACGAATTGTCAAACTTCTTACTAATCCAAATGGCCTCATTCCAAGTTAGAAAACTCCACATAATGGCTTACATCTAAGAAAACATTCAGCCCATTCTTTTGTCCTTTATACCATGCTATTGCTGTCCATTCAACAAGCTCTCGTGGTGTGGTGGTTTACGCCGCTACCACTAGATAGGTCGACAACACCCGAGGTATAATGATAACCACACTATCGCTTGACAGTTTGCACACCTCCACGGTATGGTGGTAATACCCCACACTACCCAAGCACACCGGGTGACCTCCTGCGGTATGGTGGTAACACACCACACTACTGCTTGATAGACGAGATGCTCCCATAGTATAGCGATAACTGCTCTACTGGTAGACATTTGGTAAGATCCTGTGGTATGGCAGTAATTGCACCACTGCAACCTAGAGAAAAGATGCCTGTGGTATGGCGATATCCATCGTATTATTGCTACACAGATAAGAGGTGTCCATGGTATGGCGGTAACCTCGCCACTGCAACCTAGTGTAGAGACACCCACAATATGGTGAGAAAGGCACAATCATAACTCTTATGAGCTCTTTTCCACTTGGTGATAGAACCAGGGTCTCTTCTAATGAGTTTGAGGCACATAATCTCAACAATATCCCACTTGATGAAGAACTCACTGAACCCCATTCAATACTTGAAGTCAAAATATTCTAGACCCCAAGGCCCATCGACTTTACACAACATCTAAACTTGTCCATGCTCACTGGATTTGTCAAAGCATCAACAACTTTCCTCAGAGTATCCACATTTTCCAAATAAACCTTTCCATCCTCCACCATATCTTGTACAAAATGGTATTGCACATAAATATGTTTTGTCTCGGCATGCAAAGTAGGATTTTTCGCCAAACTAATGGCACTCTGACTATCACAAATGATAACAATATGCCCTGCATCAAAAGCAATATCAGAACACAATCTTCTAAGACAAATGGCTTCCTTATAGGAATGAGTTTCTGCCATGTACCCATCCTCTATAGTAGATAAAGCGACTACAACCTTCAACTTTCTCATCCAACTAATTGCACCACCATTCATCATGAAACACCATCCACTGGTGGATCTTCTACTATCAATGTCCCTTGCCCAATTAGAATCCACATATCCACAAATACTGAGAGTCCTCTGTGACCCAACCAAATTTCCATGGTAACACAAAGCATATTCTAAAGTGCCCCTCAGATATCTAAACACTCTTTTCACAACATCCCAATGTGTCCTTCCTGAATTCACCATAAATCGGCTAAGAACTCCCATTGCTTAGGCAATGTATGGCCTTGTACAAACCATTGCATACATTAAAATGCCAACTGCACTAGCATAAGGCACACTGGTCATGTCCTCCATCTTAGTAAGAGATTTTGGACAATCTTCAATAGATAACTTCATTCCCTACAAAACTGGAACAACTAGTTGCTTGCAATCATTCATACCAAATCTCTCTAGAACAATGTTAATATAATTACTCTGGCTGAGCCAAAGTTTTGTGCTCTCTTTGTCCTTGGTTATTTCCATCCCTAGAATATACCTAGCTACACCAAGATCTTTCATTTCAAAATTTTCAGACAATTGAGACTTTAGATCATAAATCATTAGCTTACTATTTCCTATGAACAACATATCATCAACATAAAGGGCAATAATATGAACTTGATGATTTTCAGTCTTGTAGTACACACAATGATCTGATTTTGATCTTTCAAATCCCAATGACAAAACAAATGTGTCAAATTTTTGGTACCACATTCTAGGCAATTGTTTCAAACCATATAGAGATTTTTTCAACTTGCAAACCATATTTTCTATACCCTTTTTCACAAAGTGCTTAGGTTGGACATACAAATTTCTTCTTCAAGATCACCATGAAGAAATATTGTCTTTACATCCATCTACTCAATCTCCAAATCATATGCTGCTACAAGTGACAAAAGAACTCTGATAGATGTCAGCTTTTCTACCAGAGAATTTTTTTCCCTATAATCAATTCCCTCTACTTAGGAATAACCCTTTGCAACCAATCTAGCTTTATAATTTTCAACATAGCCATCCAAACCAATTTTATTTTTAAACAACCATTTGCAGCCCACGAGATTTCTACCTAGAGGAAATGGTGCCAGATCCCAAGTATCATTTTTCCTTAATGATGCCATTTCTTCATTCATGGCTTCCAACTAGGAATCTGAATTAGACATTTCAGTTGCCTCTTTTATAGTCCTAGGATCATCCGTGTTAGTAATCAAAGCATAGGAGCAACTAGACTCTAACATAGAGAATCCATACCTATCTGTTTGTTTATTCTCACATGTAGACATCCTCATAGGTTGAGGCTGAGGTTGCCATTCTTGTTCTTGTTCAAAACTCTTAGAGTTGCTCAAACTCTCCTCAGATTCAGGTACACTTTCAATGTGTTGTTCCTCTTTTTTTTGAGTTAGAGGTATCTCAAAAACATCATTCTTCTCTTCTTTTTCTTTCATCTCTGACTACAAATCCATTGAAGAAGGTTTCAGTTCCCGAAAGATTACACTTCTGTTGTACAATACCTTCTTAGTCATAGGATTCCAAAGCTTGTATCCTTTCACACCAAGTCCATACCCAAAGAAGATACATTTTTCAGCTTTGTTGTCCAATTTAGATCTTTTCACATCAGGTATATAAACGTATGCTTCATAGCCAAAGACACAAACATGTCTTAGAGAGGGCTTCTTACCAGACCAAGCTTCCATAGGCATTTTTTCAACAAGTGTTGATGAAGGAGACCTATTCAAAAAGTAACATGTTGTAGCCACAACCTCAACTCAAAACATCTTCTCTAGACCAGCATTGCTCAACATAATTCTTGCCTTCTCCATCAACGTCCTCTTTAACCTTTCAACAACTCCATTTTGCTGTGGAGTGTAAGGTGTTATTTTATGCCTCTTAATCCCATGGTCTTTGCAATACCTTTCAAACTCATCAGAACAAAACTCACCGCCAATGTCAGTTCTTAGACACTTTGTTTTTCTTCTAGTCTGATTTTCCACAAGGTTTTTAAATTCCTTAAAATGACTAAACACTTCTGATTTACTTTTAAATAAATACACAAATGCCCTTCTCGAATAATCATCAATGAAAGAAACATAATACTTAGAATTTGATAATGAAGGAACATCCACTGGACCACACACATCAAAATGAATATAATCCAGAACACCAAAAGATTTATGAGGAATAGAATAAAATGAAACATGGCGTTGTTTTCCATATATACAATGTTCATAAAATTCAAATTCAAGGTTACAATCATCAAGCCCATCAACCAGGTTTTTATTTTTCAAAGATTTCAAAGGTTTTTCACCAATGTGACTGAGCCTTTGATGCCAAAGTGTAGTATTTTCTATTGGGAGCTTAACTTCCAAGGAATTCACCCCAATAGGTAAATTTTCATTATTCTCTTTACAAAAAACCTCCTGTGACTAGATACACTATTGCATTGAACAACCATGCATCCAACTTGTATAGAGTACCAATTTAGGCACCCCTATCCAACACCATCAAGCCTCTAGTCATTTTACAACCATTACTTGAGAATGAGACTTGCACTCCAACACCGTTCAACTTGCTTACACAAAGTAAATTTTAAGCCAAACTTGGTATATGCATTACACCATCAATTCCCTTAATTCTTCCATCAAGAAACTAAATTCCGACTCTTCCACGACCAGCTATTTCCAGAGATGAATCGCTTTCCAAATACACCTTTCCACCATCATATTCTACATACTTTGTAAACCAGTCTCTATGAGATCTCATGTGGAATGATGCTCCATAATCAATCAACCAAACAACATCTAGTGCCTGAGTTGTCAAGGCTGCAATGAAGGCATTTGCATTGCTCTAAGAATAATCATTGTTGGAAGAAATATTCTTCTTCTTTTTCTCCTCTTTTCAATCCTTTCGGACATGACCAGGCTGCCCACAATTCCAACACTTCACCTTGGACTTCTTGCCAGGAGACTCTGATCTCCCTTCTAATATTGATTTGGACTTCTTGCCTTTTTCTTTCGATCTACCTCAAACGTCAAGATCCTCCTTCGCCATCTTAGAATATTTACTTCTCATCTCTTTTGATAAAAAAGAAGCAACCACATATTCCATCTTGAAAGTGGTTTTCGTGCTCCTAATTGCAATCACCAAGTGATCCCAGGAATCTGGCAAAGAACATAACAATAGCATACAATGATCTTTTTCATCAATATTCACACCCACATATGCTAACTGAGCAATCAACATGTTAAAGATATTTAAATGATCAGCAATAGATGTTCCTCCCTCTATTTTCAAAGAGTACAAATTCTTCCTCAAGAACAACTTATTCACCAAGGACTTACCCTGATAAATATCTCTAAGTGTTTTCCATAAAGAAGATGCAATCTTCTCTTCATGAATATTCAAAAGAACTGAATCTACCAAACAAATCCTTATCAGCCCCTTTGCTTTTCGATTTGATAGTTCCCAATCTTCTTGCTTCATTCCTGTAGGTTTTCTTCCAGACATAGAAACCCAAAGCTCACGATCAACTAAAAAATCCTTCATTTTCAGTTTCCACAACTCAAAATTGCTGCCATTGAATTTCTCAATTTCAATCCTTCCTAATGTACTTGCCATTGCCATCTCAATCTGTAATTTTACAAATTGTAAGACTTCTACAAAACTCCCACTGAACAAAAATTGATACAATAAACCCAACCTACCCACAAGGATAACACAACTGGCTAGGCTTTGATAGCACTTGTTAGGAAAAATTCAAGTGCGGAACAAAATTTCCTAATGTCAAAACTCAGAGGAGAATGAAGATATGCCTTTAAATTTTACAATTACATACCATTAAGATGCACACAAAAGAAATAATAGAATAAACAAATTATGCTCAAACACAATAGACACCTGATTTATGTGGGAAAACCCTTACGGGAGAAAAACCCACCACACCAAAGAAGATCACTTGTATTATAGTAAAAGAAATTACAAACAAGTTACATACTCCTCTTTTCAGATGTCAATATTATAGCAACATTATTTACTTGACCAATCTCAAACAAAATATCATTGTTACAATGCTTCCTTACAACATACAATGAAACTCACAAAACTGATCAATCAATTCATTCAACCATAAAACTACTGAACCACTGAACCTTTTATAGTTCCTGTACGTTGCAATGTATAGAAACAACAAACAACAATCCATTCAACTTCCTCCACAGATGGTGCATGAGCACCTATACCTTGAAAAGATAGAGAAATGGGCCTTGAAGGTTAATTAAGGGATTTGAAGATCTTTTAAATTATATGCAACAAGGAAGTTGCAAAATATGATGAAATAGGTTGCAATGTCATGAGTTATCCATGTTGACAAGAAAGCCTAGGTAGTAGAACAGTTTGGGTTTCATGTTTTATTTGAGAATAAGGTCTCAATGACCTTTTTAAATGTATTAAAAAGGCTTAATAGGTCAGTTAAGAGGCATTGATAAAGTCAAGTTGTAATGGGATAGTGATTAAGAGAAAAATTGGCAAACTGCCATTTTAGAGTCTAACAAAGGGTGGTTATGGTAGTTGGTTGGTTCAAGGGGTGGTTTTAATGTGATTACATGATATATTGTTGTAAGATCTTGAAAGAGGGCTTGTTGTTCAGTCTTCTAATAAGAAAATACAACTTTGCAAACATCGATCACTGGTTTTTATTGATTTTCCTGAGTTTTCTTCCTTGGCATAGGTCCGTATAGGTCTGATATGTATTGAGGTTGTAGATATTTGTTAACATATGTGTTTTATTACCTTTACATTTGTTTTGGGGTCCTAAATCCATCATTGGTGAGTGTGGGATCAGCAAACCCAAAGATTGCTCTATTTTTTGTGTTGGAGTTTTGAGGGTCTTCCCATGACCAATTATCCAATCCACCTACTATTATAACCTTGTGGCTTAGTGGATTGGCCTGTTCCATGCTTGGTTAGGTGTATGAATACTCTGGGAAATGGAAGAATGAGGGAATTGTGCAACGGTGTGAGTTCTAAGACTGAGCAGGGGTGTTTCCACCATGAAAGTAAGTAACCTAAGTGGTGATTATGAGAATTAATGAGAGGAATGGGGTTGTGATAGTTTTTAGAGTCAAGGAAGAGGTAATGCATGGTGTTTGGACCCATGGAAGGATTGGGAAAGGTCTGGAGTTGGGAGTTCTCCTAAAACCCTTGTTTTTGTGAAGGTTTAGGAGGGTTTGTGAGTAGAGGAATAGAAAAAGTTCCTGACACTCTAAAAATTGGAGAATCCTAAGTTTGGTTAGCATTCCTAAGAATTTTTCAAGTTACCTTGGTTTGGAGGTGAGTTTGAGAAGGGGCTCCTTTGGAAAGTTGGCCTAATTGTGAAGCCTAGAACGAGGCAGGTGTACCAAAAGTCCATGTTGGTCCAAAGAAGTGACCATTGATTCTTGGTTATGTTGTGTAACCTTGAAAAGGGTATCTGAAACCATCAAGATTTTGTCTGGTTTTTTGGGGAACATTTGAGTTATTGGGAAAAAATTGAGTTCCCACTACTACTAGGGATTCAAGGAGTGAATTTGTGAAATCATGTTTCTGTTGGCTGTGAGGCTTTGAGGGTTGTTAATATTGTTCAAGTCGGTTGTATTAACCTTATTGGAAGCCTCTTAAAGGAAGTTTTTCAGATTGATTGGGTTTGAGCCTTCTTGACTCTACACCATAGTGGTATCAGAGCAAGGCTGTAGGTGTTTTGTGAAGATCAAGGTTGAAAATTTGTGTGCAAGAAGAAGAAGGTAGTTGGAGGGAACAAAATTCCTCCTAAAAATAATGTTTTTGTGAGGAAACTCAACAATCATGACAAATATATAGAGACATTGAAGCGGGAGATGGCTACAATAAAGGCTAAGGGAAGAACCCTTTTGGATGAAAGTGAGTCTGAAGAGGAAGAGACCTCTGGTGAAGAAGAGGAAATGGATCCAGATGATGTGAGAACAATGAAGCTTCTGAAATCTATGAAGAAGGATGGACATGGAAAAATTGATGTGCCTATGTATGGAGAAAAACTTGATAGTGAAGAGATCTTGGATTGGATAGGGGCTATGGAGAACTACTTTGATAGTGAAGATGTAGATGAAGGACATAAAGTGCAAAAACAAAACTGAAATGACATGCTTTGGTGTGGTGGAATTTTGTGCAAGAAGATAGAGAGAGAAAAGGAAAGAGCAAGATAATTTCTTGGGAGAAGATGAAAGCAAAGATCAAAGGTAAATTTCTTCCTTTTGATTACAATATTCAATTGCTTAAGAAATTGCAAAATCTTAGACAAAAAGAGTTAGATGTACAAGCATATACTGAAGAGTGTTATAGGCTAAGTATAAGGGCTAAACATGAAGAATATGAGGAAGAAATGAATGCTAGGTACTTGAATAGTTTAAGATTCAACATTCAGGATGAAATCAGCTTGATGGCACTGAAATCAGTTGAACAATGCTTTCAAATGACAATGAGGGTTGAAGAAAAGTTAAAAAGGAGACAAGAGAAGGAAGCAATAGGAAGAGGAAACCTTTCTAGGGGAAGAGGATTCAATCCTAATTCAGAGTCAAACAATGAGGGCCAAGGAGATGAAAATAAGGACCAAGAACAATCTGATTCTAGAGGTGGATGGAGAGGTTCAAGAAGCAGATTTAGTGGAGGAAGAGGTTCCTATCAGTTCTCAGGGAGATGCTACACTTGTAATTAGCCTGGATATGTAGCCTTTAAATGCCCTAAAAATCAAGGCTCAAGCTCTTATGGTGGAGAAAGGATGAATCAAATAGTGCATGAAGATGAAGAGGGTGTGACTTCAATTGTAGTGAACCTTACATCAAAAGGAGAGACACTCATGATAAGAAGAATTGTGTTGCAAGCATCCAAGGAGGAAGATTTGAGTCAAAGAAGGAGCCTATTCAAAACTACATGCAAAATCAAAGGTAAAGTGTGTCAAGTTGTCATTGATTCTAGTTCTCAAGATAATCTAGTGTCTAGGGAGATGGTGGATAAGTTGAGTTTGGAGAATTTACCTCATGAAGCACCTTATAGAGTTTCTTGGGTCAATGATAGTCAAAATTTGGTGGTAAAAGAGCAAGCGTATGTTGATTTTCATATTGGAGAGTATAAGGATAGGGTCCTATGTGATATTTTACCAATGGATTTTTGTCATGTGCTCTTAGGGAGGCCTTGGAAATTTGATAGGAGGTCTATATATGATGGTTGGGAGAATACATATACCATCAGGAAGGATGAAAAAAGTTTTAAGTTGCTTCCCTTGAAGACAAGTGTAAGGGATAAGGGTAAGTCTAATGTGGTGATGTTTGGAAAGAAAGAGCCCTTAGGGCCTGAGGATAGTAGGTCTGATGTGATTGCAAGTTTGGAGTGGGTTGATGGTGTTGTGACCATAAGGAAGGAACCTAAAAATGGTTTTAGGATAGCGGGAAGTCTGTCTTTGCAAAAAGCAGAGAAAGCACTCATGCCTAGGTCTGATTTGGTCAAGGGGAATAGTGAGAAGACAATAAGGAGTTTGGTCTTATAAGGAGTGAGTGATGGGTTCACATCTAGGCCCGATATAGTCAAGGAGAAGGATGGTAGGATAGTGCATAAGCATGGCAAACAAGGTGGAGTGTTTTTAAAGGAGGCTGAGATTACTGTAGGGACCATTGTGTGTCCTATCAACATAAGTAATGGTGAAAAGCATGTGAAATTTGTAAGCATAGGGGCTGGTGAGTCTGATAAAATAGAGGTACATGACAATGGTAGTGAAAAAGGTATGATCATAGTGAGGGCATAGCAAGAGGAACACAAGTGAAAAGGTCTGATGACAGTGAGGAGAGGACATAGTATGCAAACACAGATGGATTAGTGCAAGTATGGAGATGGAGCAAAGAAGAAGGTAGGACAATATGTTTCTAATTCTTGTTTATTTGAAGGTGTGAGGACTAGGAGGCTTTCCAATTTTTATCTAGGTGTGAGGACAAGGAAAATGGCAGGTTTGGATATGCATGAAGCAACACTGTGGAAACAAAGAGCAAGATTTTTACTCTTGGGACAAGAGTTTCTCTATGGGGGGGTGCATGGTGCAAGAGCACTATACCTTGAAAAGAAAAAGAAATGGGCCTTGAAGGTTCATTAAGGGATTTGAAGATCTTTTAAATTATATGCAACGAGGAAGTTGCAAAATATGATGAAATAGGTTGCAATGTCATGAGTTATCCATGTAATGTCTTGATGACAAGAAAGCCTAAGTAGTAGAATGGTTTTGGTTTCATGTTTTATTTGAGAATAAGGTCTCAATGACCATTTTAAATATATTAAAAATGCTTAATAGGTCAGTTAAGAGGCATTGATAAAGTCAAGTTGTAATGGGATAGTGATTAAGAGAAAAATTGGAAAATTTCCATTTTAGAGTCTACTAAAGGGTGGTTATGGTAGCTGGTCAGTTCAAGGGGTGGTTTGAATGTGATTGCATGATATATTGTTGTAAGATCTCAAAAGAGGGGTTTTTGTTCAATATTCTAATAAGAAAATACAACTTTGCAAATGCTGATCGTTGGTTTTTATTGATTTTCCAGAGTTTTCTTCCTTGGAACATGCCCGTATAGTTTTGATATGTATTGAGGTTGTGGATATTTGTTAACATATGTGTTTTCTTACCTTTACATTTGTTTTGGGGTCCTAAATTCATCGTTGGTGAGTGTGGGATCAACAAACCCAAAGACTGCTCTATTTTTCGTGTTGGTGTTTTGAGGGTCTTCCCATGACCAATTAGCGAATCCACCTACTGTTCTACCCCATGGCTTGGTGGATTGGCCTATACCATTCTTATTTAGGTGTATGAATACTCTAGGAAATGGAAGAATGAGGGAACTATGCAATGGTGTGAGTTCTAAGGCTGAGCAGGGGTGTTTCCACCATGAAAGTAAGTAACCCAAGTGGTGATTATGAGAATTACTATGAGGAATGTGGTTGTGAGAGTTTTTAGAGTCAAGGAAGAGGTAATGTGTGGTGTTTGGACCCCTAGAAGGATTGGGAAAGGTCTAGAATTGGGAGTTCTCCTAAAACCCTTGTTTTTGTGAAGGTTTCAGAGGGTTTGTGAGTACAGGAATAGAACAAGTTCTTGGGGATCTGAAAATTGGAGAATCCTAAGTTTGGTTAGCATTCCTAAGTTTGTTTCAAGTTACCTTGGTTTGGAGGTGAGTTTGAGAGGGGGTTCCTTTGGAAAGTTGGCCTAATTGTGAAGCCTATAATGAGGTAGGTGTACTAAAAGTCCATGTTGGTCCAAAAGAGTGACCATTGATTCTTGGGTATGTTGTGTAACCCTGAAAAGGGTATCTGAAACCATAAAGATTTTGTCTAGTTTTTTGGGGAACATTTGAGTTATTGGGAAAAAAATGAGTTCCCACTACTACTAGGGATTGAAGGAGTGAATTTGTGAAATTATGTTTATGTTGTTAAGATCGTTCAAGTAGGTTATATTAACCTTGTTGAAAGCCTCTTAAAGGTAGGTTTTCAGATTGATTGGGTTTGAGCCTCCTTGCCTCTGCATCAACAAACCAACCGTCAAACTTCTCAGGAATCCATACGGCTTGTTTGCTTACATCTCAGAAAACATTCAACCGGTGATTTTGTCCTTTATATTGCACTACTAATACACATTCAACAAGATATCATGGTGTGGTGGTTTACCTCGCTACCACCAGATAGGTCGACAACACCCAAGGTATAGTGGTAATTGCAGTACCGCTTGATAGTTTGCACACCTCTGCAGTATGTCGGTAACACCCCACACTACCACTTCACACCTGAAGACCTCTTGCGGTATGGTGGTAACACACCACCCTACTGCTTGATAGGCAAGAGGATCTCACAGGATAGCGGTAACCACTCTATCGCTAGATGTCTGGTAAGCTCTTGCTGTATGGCGGTAACCACGCCACTGCAACCCAGAGAAAAGATGCCTATGGTATGGCGGTATCCACCGCACTACCACTACAAAGATAAGAGGTACCTGCAGTATGGTGGTAATTGTGCCACCACAACCTAGTGTAGAGACACCCATGGTATGGCGGTAAAGGCATAATAAAAAATCTAATGATCTCTTTGCTGCTTGGTGATAGAACCAGGGTCTTTTCTAGTGAGATTGAGGCACATAATCTAAACAAATTATCCTTTTTCTTTGATGATCTAAGCGTCATTTAAAGCTTTGGTTGAGAGGATTTTTTCTTCTTCACTTCCATCCAACCATGATTTGTAATTGAGGGAGACCCCCTAGCATGATCCACCAAGCTATTTGAAGTGCCTACACCATCCTCAGGAAACACAAACTCTGATGCTCTCATGGATTTTGACAAGATAACGGTCCCATCACCCCCTAGATCTATAGTAGTTATTGGCTAAGTAGATTCTATGGAGCCAACCATAAGGAGAGGAGGCAAGTTAGATTTTTCTGCAATTGTAGTGGGAGTCTCCAACATTCTTATTGCATCTTCCCCATGTGTAGACTGAGAGGATGTGTTAGTGGCCCTCTATGAGGGAGAGGAAACGAAATTTACCGTAGCCTTTGGAGGAGTGTGTGGAGCAGTTGTGCCAAATTGAGGGGCCGAAGTAATGATATAATGGTGGGGCTCAACCCCAATCCACCAAGTTGGCTTCTCTCATGAAGCTTGTGAGCCCCTTGCCAAGGATACTGTTTTGCAATGAGCAGTAATGTGATCTACTGAAAAACATTTCCTACACCTGAAAGGTATTTTTTCATAGTTGATTTGTTTCCTCCAAATTATGTTACCTACCTTCACATCAATTTCAGCTAGAAGACCAATAGAGAGGTCCATTTCAACACAAATTCGGGCACAAGTTGAGCTTGCATACTTTATGGTTTCTTTCAAGGAGCAATAATACTTCCCTAGGCCATTTCCAATGGCTCTCAAGGAATTAATTTCCCAAAATTGTATGTGAAAGTATGGTAGATGCACCCACATAAAAGAATAGGAGAAAGATTTTGACCGAGGATCAAAAGCTAGAAACCATGGATTTAAACATAAAAAATCTCCATTAAGAAACCACAAACCATGCTCTGACACCTTCCTTCTGTCTTCAGAGGATTCAAATTCCAAAATTAAAAACCTCTGGCATAGGGGCAAATGATAACTTCTTCCTCTAATCCCTCCTTCTAGAATTGAGAAACCAAGCATGTAGATCACACAGTTTTAGCCATGATATAATGAATCTATAGATTACTGCATGCTCCTTGAGAAAGCCTTCTTTATCATGAATATCACCATCTAAGCAGATCTATGGAATAGTGTTAGAGCGATGAAAAGGTATGATTCCTCCAAAATTAGTGATAGCACATTAGGAAGAGGATGGGGTTGAGTTCATCCTTGAAGGAGGACCCATGGAGTTCCCATTCAGAGCCACATTCCTCCCCGCCAACATAGCTGAACTAGGGCTAGAGTTTTGACATTGGTTGGAGGCTGCTAGAGTTTTGACATTGGTTGGAGGCTGCTAGAGATACTTCACCCTTTCGCGTGCCAGTCTTCAAAACCTATGAGTAATGGATGCAACAAGCCCCAAGTGGTGGCAGTCCCTCACGAGCAGATCCAACACCTTGATCACCAATCACCCTCCCAAAAGCACCATCACCACCATGAAAGGGACGTAGGTCTGCAGAATTTTGCAACATTTCAGAGCTCTGCAAAATACAACCTATACTTTAACCCTGTAATAATTATTACAATTGGAAGATTTAATAATTTTAACATTTTTTTATAATATATATTATTATTATTATAATAATATTAAATTGCTAAAACTTAATATATATATTTATTCATATATATTTTTTAAGTAAAAGACACTAAGCTGACTAAATATATTTATATAATTATAAAAGGTTACAATAGTACTGATGTTACCTGAAAATATACTTGCATATCCATCATATCTACTTCACCTATATGCAGTAGTTACAAAATTCTGTATTATGATAGAGAATATCTAGATATTTAGAGATTTAAATCCTATATATATAGAGAATTCAAAATGTCACCTTGTCTGATACAAAAAGCAGCTAACTATAAGGTGACTGTATGCATCTACCCATTATCATATATGCATAATAATGTTATAATCATGCATTGCCTATAGATGAGCTTGCCACCTTTTCTTCTTTGTGCATTATCTAATGTGAAGGTGGAGTTGAATGAGAGTTCGCTGTAATGTTCATATCAAGAATTTATGGTTGTGGATTGACTAGATGTGCATTGTAGTTACTTTGCTTAGCTCGTGATTCTGTAGATTCTATTACTCCTTTCTACTTTTCAATTTGTTTCATGGCAATATATGCTTGATGACAGTGATGATTTAGGAGAAATGATAGAGCATGATATTTTTCTTTGAAGCTTCTTTCCATATCATCCCCTAGTTCAAAATGATGGCATGCTAGTGCTCTATACAGGTGCCTTGAAGTATCGTACTCCAATGATGTTTTCATTGCAATGTATAAATTTTTAAAGAAAAACTTGTGATGTAAGTAGTGTCTGAGAAATATCCCTCCCACATATGCTTCACCTTTCTAGAAATCATACTTATGTATGCTCTTGATTAGAGCATTATCTTGCAAAAAAACTTCTTGGATGACTATATTTTCTAGTTTTTATATATATTGATAATTTGGGTTTAAATCTAGCACATTTGAGAAAAATATTGAGACCAAGTCTGAAGGAAATATCAACCTCTGAGCTGCAGGATGTAAGATGTCATCACTTATCAAGGTTTTCAAGAACTTAAAAATAGAAAAAAAATCTATCTTGAAGATATGCAATAGTTGTTCTCTATCCAATCCTTTAGAGAAGGGAAACTCCCATTCTTGCATAGGAAATGGGGCTCTATGATTTCTTGGAATGAATTCCATTAGTCGATGGTTTATAGTGTAATAAAGTGGTAGTAATATGAAATAATCTCCAAAAAACAAATGCCACCTAAGGAAAGCACTAGCTAGATTTGAGTATTATATCTATTCTACCTAGATGCCAACTATGCACACAAACCCATCGATTTGAAACTAAAAAATCAGGTCTCTTGAAATACTAGACAAAGCACTGAAAAATATGAAAAAACACCAGGTCCCTTGATGGAATATAAAGATTTTTTTTTTTGAGAATGAAACCCAAAATTTGGCACTTACAAGAAGATTTTCTTACCAGATAGCAACCCTAACCACCTTGTAGAAATTTTTTGAACATAGATCATACCATTCAAAATGACTTGTGGGATGCAAAAGACCCCCAACTTTTTTCTTTGATTGACCATGCTTCACCCATGAACAAAAGGCTTCCAAAAGTCCATATTGAGCTTGATTATTGTATCCTACGAGCTACCATTTTAAAAATCACTTTTTAAAATGTGAGTAGCTTGTAAGTTCCTTGTGCACTTATAGAAATAGAACTCAATATTTTGCAAAAGTTTCAATTTTTTTTTGAGATCCACCACATGTGAAAATGTCCTAAACCACACTTAAAATTGCTTGATATCATGATGTAGGTGCCAAAAATGAATCCTCCGTGTGAAAACCTGCATACACTTGACACTTGTGAGTTAAACATATACCTTTGCTATAACCAATGAGATAAAATATTTGATTTATTTTGAGTACTTCGATCCATATGTCAGCCACTCATGTGAGATATATTTTCTTCATGTGCTGATTACAATGGAAAGATGTTGTCTTAGAGTCTACACATGCCAGTTCAAGATTTCATTCTACAAGGAATACTTGTTATGTACTTAACAAGATTAATATATATATATATATATAAAACATGATTTCACACAGATCTAGTGCACGACCTTGGATAATATTTTTCCAAAACAAAATTGACCTAGTTGCTATAGTACAATTGAATGATGGTATTTTTTAGAATAAACATGTGCTTGAATTTTTTTTTCCATTAGCGTTGCCCCTATTTTCTTAACAAATCTAGCATGCTGAGCCTTTGAGAAAAATCCATTGCATTATCTTAGTAGTCTACCTTTTGCTAAGGTTTTTCTGAGTATGGATAACATTACCTCTATTCCAACATGCTAAGAATTAATTATTTTTGATTCAATAGAAATTTTTAACTCTTGTTCTATATTTTGCAAATTACTACCATAGATCTATTCATCCTGAAATTGATCACACCCAATATTAGAAATTTTTTCTGCCACTAGGTTTCCTTCCCTATATGTATGTTTTATTTGCATAGACTTAAAATTTTCCAAAAGCATCCATACCTGTTGCATCAAATATCTAATTTTTTGACAAAACATCTTTTTTTCATTATAGGATTTTATAATAATTAATGAATCACCTTCAATTTCCAATTTTTTAGATTCAAGGTATGTGCTAAATGCAAGCCATGAAGTAAGGCTTATACTTCTGCAACATTATTTGTTCCTTTCAGAAGTTTTACTAACTTTGTAGAAACTAAGAAACCTTTGTGATCCCTTATTACAACTCCTACCCCTGAAAAACCTGAGTTCCCACGTGAAGCACCATCAAAGTTTAACTTAAAATACCCTTCTTTAGGTGGATACCATCAAATTTTTCTTCTATCTAATTTGTGACTTGGATTGTGTAGAATTCATTTGAATGGAAATATTATCTTCTTCCACCACTACATAGCTTTTGAATCCCAATCTGTGAATAATGATCCAACATGTTTTGTCCTTAAAACATATGCATTTGTTATCTCTGAGATTGAAGACTCCAATTTCTCCAATATTTGCTCTACCTTCATTTTTCCTTTCTAAATATCCTTCTATTTCGTTCCCACCAAATGGTCCATAATACTATAAAAGGTATCACTTTCCACCTGCAAGAAAACAATGCAAATTAATACAATACTAGCCAACTTGTAAATAAGTCCCACAATTTTTTTTCCATTGGAGCATTCCAACTTAATTTGTTTTTAATAAATGCCCAACATTGAAAAGCAAAGGGGAAATGTATAAATATATGATTTACCTCTTCTAGATCATTATCACATAAAAAATAGTTAAATTGAGCAACAATCCTAAGTTTGACAAGCCTATCACTTGTCAGAATTCTTTTTTGATGGAGAGCCATAAAAAACAACCTTCCTTTGGCAGTACTGAGGAATCCCAACAAAATGTTAAGGCTCTTTGTGGCTCTATACTTTCCCCTTGACTCCTTAATGCCCTATATCCCATTTTTACTGTATAATTTCCATTTTTAGATGGAGCCCATAAAAACTTATCCTTCTTTCCTGATACATATATGACCCTTTCACCTATTATGCTCATAAATTCATCTTTATGTCTTTGTGGATAGTTAATAACAGATATATCTTTCCACTTTACTTTCCCAGTACACTCATCTATGCTTTCAAAATAATCATTGACTTTATTACCCCAAATTTTAGTGAGAAGAGTTTTAGTATCTTGTAGGTTATGAGATACTTTCAAAGGCGCATGAACTCCCCATGAATCTTCCCAAAACTTTTCTTTTGAACCATCTTGAATTTACCAAGTGAGAAATGGTATGATTACCTTTCTACATGAAACCGAGAAATTCCACATTGTTGAACCTTGTGGCAGATTTGAAACTGTAAAATTTATTTATGGATCCATGTTGTCTAAATAATTATTTTGCATGAGCCTACACCATTTGCAATGTGATTTAGCATACATGTACCACACTAATTTTGCTCCTAATTCTTGATTTTAGGTTGGAAAATTATGTATTCAAGCACCCCCTTTAATTTTGTCAACACATAGGTTTTCCAATGAGATAAGAGGGATCTTATTTTTGTTATCAATGTTTCCCTTCCAGAAAAAATCCCCTGATTATATTTTCAATCAATAAAATTACAGATTTTGGGGCTTTTATTGGTAAAGCCAAATTTCTTTAATATGTAAATAAGAAAAGTCCAGTCCACTTTATCATAAGCTTTCACCATGTCAAGTTTAATGATAAATGAAGGAATTTTGTGCAAAGAAATAGAATGAAAAACTTCATGTGCTACTAAATCATCCTCTGTTGTCTCTCTACTTGGGATAAAACCACCTTGCTACTCTGAGATTAATTTTGGAAAAATGGGCACCAAGCAAAGATAGATTGCTTTTGTAAAAATCTTATAAATAGTGTTGCAAAGGGAAATAGGATGAAATTATGAAAAAGACTTAGGATCCTTAACCTTTAGAATTAATGCAATACATGTAACGTTAAACTACTTTAGCATGGGACAAGAAGTTTGATATTCTTCCAAAGCCTTGAGAAGATTGTTTCCAATGAACTCCCAACATATTTGAAAGAAATTTTTTGTAAATCTATCCGGACCTGGAGCTTTATCTACCTTAAGTGAAAGAAAACAACCTTCACTTCATCCAAAGCAAAAGGCTTATTGAGTTCCACATTATCTTGCTTAGTGACTAATTTAGGTATTTCTTGTAGCATGTCCTCTGTTATAGCCTCAATATGATTTGATTGTTGTGTTGGTTTAGATAAAATATTGGAAAATAATTTAACTCCTTCATTTTGTATGTCAACTTCATTATTTAACCATTTTCTCGATGAATTTTCTTGAATGTGAAACATTGATTTTTTAAGTTTCTTAACCTGAGCAGACATATGGAAGAAATTAGTGTTCTTATCTCCTTCTTTAAGCCACAATTCCCAAGATTTCTTACACTAATATATTTCCTCACGAACCACTAATTCTTCCCATTCTGATTGAAGACTTCTCTGAAGTTCAAAAGACAGTGGAGTTAACCCTTGACTTATAATTTGTTCATTCACATCTTATAACTATTTTGAAACTAAATAATTTTGATGGAATATATTTTTGAATACATGCATATTCCATTGTTAATTTTTCCTTTCAAAAATTTCATTTTCTTATAGAATTTATACATGATAGAACCTATTTCATATAGATCTTGCATCCACCATGTTTTAAGTAATGCGAAAAATTCATTATGTCTAAACCACATTAATTCAAATTTAAAAGATGCTGTCCACATTTGAGGTGAGTTAGAAGATTGAATACTTAAGGAAGTAGGGAAGTGATCATATCTCGACCAAGGAAAAATTTCTGACATGTGAACATACTTTCCTACTACCCAATTAGATGACATTAAAAATCTGTCTAACTGTACAAGAATATGCAAAAAATCACTTCTCTTATTTGTCCAAGTGAACATACCTTTTTGAGGTTGCACATCCACAAGTGCATTATCATGAACAAACTTGTTAAAATCTTCCATTGTCTTATGGGGTGACCTGATGCCTCCTATCTTTTCTTGAAGTGACAATATTGCATTAAAGTATCCTAGAAGTACGATTTTTTCAACTCTTGATTGCTCAAAAATTAATTCAAGCTCTATCCAAAGATTTTTCTTTCCTACTGTTGAATTTGGTGCATATACATTGACCAACAAGAAAGAAAAATACAAATGTGTAACAAACAACACTTGCTGATGAGTGGTATTAGTAATGGATTCCATTTGTACTAATTTAGTATTCCATAAAGTCAACAGTCCCCCAGATGCTCCTTGAGCAACATAATGCTATGATTTCCACATAGTCCACTTGATAATTAAATTGGCATAAATTTCTTTAGAAAACTTAGTCTCTTGTAATAAAACAATATCAACCCCCGATGCATTGATTTGTTGTTTAACCTGGGATAGTTTGTTAGGGGCATTGATACCCCTAACACTCCAAGAGATGATATTCATATCAATTGAGGAGAGAAACCTACTCTCCTCAATATTTTTTTATGTTGCCATCTAAGGTCAACTATATTCCTGAAGAAATTTCCTCCTACAGTTTTACTGCATTTGAATTTCTACCTCTCTTAGCAGGTGATTTAATTACAAGAGTAGAAAGAGGAGTTTGACTGATAGATAAGTGATTTTAAAAATCAAAATCAGCACCAAACACTCCATTGCACTTCTTAGCTTCTATGGAATCACTTATTAATGTTTGCACACCTGTTTCTTGAGCATCATCTTCAATGATTGCTAGAGAAGTTGGAAAAATACTATCACATTTTCTTGATAAGAATTCTCCTTCTTTCTTGATTACTTCTTCTGCAATTTCATCAAAAAGTTTTGAGCCAACCATATTGGTAAGATGATCTTCCCAACTCTCCAAACTATCATGCTCATCCAAATAATTTATATCATGAGGGTCCAAACCATCCAACTGTGAATTTGTGCTTCGAAAATGTGACTCTGAGTTTTCAATGTGACTAACAAAATTAGTTAGCAGTGAGTTATCCCACATAAGCTTAGAGATTATACCATCTAGTTGCTGCTCATTATCTATAGAAAAGCTTGGTGTATATAAACTCAAGGTGCTTACCCTGGATACAAATTCAAGATTTTTTACCAACCCTTTGGCAAATTTACAACAAATTTTAGAGCTCTGTCTTTTTTGAATGGCCTAATATTCTTGAAAGAATTAACCTCTTGGTGAATAGTAAACAAAGAACTCCTCGAGTTCTGTACCAACACAAGGGTAGAGACATTAGAAGTATCTGAAAGAGGTTCCATCATTAAGGGTTTTCCCTTCCTAGAAAATCCCATATCCAATTCATCATTAAAAAATACATACAATATATTGTTTTGTGTTTGGTTCTTGACAAAATAATTCACCTAAAGCAGAAGATTATTTCTCCTTTGTAAAACCTTCTGGTTGGCTGTCTGATAGAGGCAAATCCCCTACATCAGGAGTACTCTGACTTTATGCACATTGATGAGTAAAATGACCCAATAAGTGACAAGAATTACAAACATTATGTGGATTTTCAATTATAATTTTCTTCATCCAAGAACCATACTTTGAATAAATTATAATTGATAAAGGAAAATCTTTTGAAGTATCTAACAATACACAAACCCTTATCGGCTTGTTTGGATTTGTGAAAAAAATAATGTCATAGCATACAAAATCCCCAAATTATTAGCAATGATTTCCATAATATATGGCTTCCTATACTCAATTGGAAGCGTGGACAACTGAATCCAGAAAGGCACAAATTGCATGACAACAAAGATGGGGTCAAAATTTGGAGTCCAAGCCTTTATGAATAACCCAAAACACTCAAAGAACCACAATTTAATTTTAAGAATTAAATCTCTTTGCAACTTGGTGGAAAAAAACACAATGAAAAATCCATTACCTTGGTCTATGTAAAAAATATGATTAGCCCCATCCCATTCAGAGAAAAGTAAATCCTTTAACCTTTCAATAGAAGGTAAGAAATTCCAGAATTTACAAATTAATGCATGACCTTTAAGATCTTGTATTTGTGCATCTAATTTTTCTCCAGGCAAAGATATTTGAACTAAGTCTTCGTACCCAGGTTCTTTCTCCGCACTTTAAGTAGGGCATCCCTTTTGAGCCCAATTCTTAGCTATTTTTTTTCCCCTATATGTATTCATATTTCTATTCATTTATTTTATGTTTTTATAGTTTCATTTTTCAATTTTGGGGGCATGCCATTTTTATCATAAGAGCCCGATGCGGGCAAGGTGATAGCATATATAAATTAGGATGTGAGAGAAATTAATTTCAAACTCATTGGGGACAAGCTATCTAGTTTACAATCAATGCCAAATTAGTAGATAGCAATATGCAAATGATAAAGCCAAATTGGCTAATTACAAACTATAAATCTAATCAATTCCAAATTGATGGATAATGATATGTAAATCTACAATGGATCCGGTGGTAAATTTTCCAGGATATACTTAAAATAATAAGTGAAATTACTATATGAAAATAATACCTTCTAAATTATTACAATAATTTCAACACTATTGGTGGTAAACCATCTTATGTTTATAATGGAGTATTTATACTTGAAAATTGCATTAGCAATTGTAGATATTTGAGTATGTTAGCAACAATCTCCAAACAAATTATTTATATCAGTCACATGTCATATGCATAAATCATAGAATAATCTAAAAAATAACAGAGATGTGTTGGAATGGTTTACCCAAGCTGTATAATTGCAAGAGTATGGTATGGCTAGCATAATTTCTAAAACAATCATACTGTAACTACAATCACACCATGAAATAACATCCAAGGTTACACTAGAGATGGGGAATGGTGTAGACTTCATCAAGATGTACAAACTATAGTGAATTCTTGAAATATAATTATATGGCCCTCCCAAAAGATGATTCAACCCTCAAGAAACCCTCTATTTACTATTGCAATCTGTATGGTGGTCCAAGTAAATGGTAAGGTTGATATAATGCATAAAAAAAATCCATTTTAGGCTATAATTTCCTTATCAAAAGGCATGACTAGCTTGAATCGAGGTTCAACCAGTGTGTAAATAGTGCAACTAACAAAGGATAATTACAACATGCTTTGTTAGACACAATAGAAAAACAAAGATAGATATTGCAATAAGAATTTACAAGAAAATATTTGATCCTATGAATATAAAAACTTTGTAAACTGAAGTTAGAATCTTGTAATGTCCACCACAATATGAGTTTAGGCCTTGCGAACTTGCTCGATTTTTTCTTAGTTTTGACATATGGGACATTTTGTCAAACATATTGCATGATAATTGATTTGGAAAAATTTCACAGTTTGGAGATAACCAATAATAGATAACAAAATCAAGCAATAGATATTAACATTCTTTCATTTGCTTCTGAATTCACTAATATGGTCATAGGGCAATGGAAACAAGAACCGATTCATAACAAATTGCTCATTTTTAACATTGAATCCTCAATTGATTATATTTTTGATCATGATTTAAAATCAAAATTTTTAGATTATGATAAGCTAGCAATAAATACCATTTACTTGACTTCCAAGGTGATGAAAACTCCAGGTAAATGTCACAAATGGTAGGGAAGATCCAATTGAGAGAGATTGGTGATGAAATAATTAGAAGACCTGCTATAGGAAATGCCCCAGTAATAACCATGATCCACTTCCCTGCCACACAGCAGGCAAGGAAGAGGGTGATATGCCTACAATCAGTCCCATGACCTCCTGCAGTCTTATTCTAGGTATTCTAATGTTCACACCCAATAAAATAATGTAGCAATACTATCACCAACCCTCATGCCCAATATAGAGCTACCACAATTAGGTCATCACAAGACCCTCAGCCTCCCTGAAAAACCCACGATTAGATTTGTATGCAACAAACCCCTTCAATGAAACCTCGGGCCTCCACACAATGAATGGATATTGGTTGTGCTAGGGATAGAATAACCATTAGCCAATATATTAGACTCACACCTAGAAATATCCTTCAAATCCCACGATTTCCTTGAGGGCAAATACTCCTCTGACAATGTAATCACCAATTGATATATTCTTCACCAAACTAGTCACCATAGTCTAAAGACCAACAATATGAACTATTATGCCAGTCATCCAATTTGAATGTGTAGCCAAATGTAAACCATAAACAATGTCTATAAAATCTTCATTAAATCTTTCAAACCTTGAATATTGCATCTCTCTTGTAATCGATTGAATCAAAAGCACAACCCCTGAAATGGAGTTGTTTGCGACCAACCTTGGGAGATATTCCACTCTTGTAGCATGAAATTCCTCATGAGGGTTTTCATCCTCAATGAAGCTAAGATTTTCAGATTCTCCAGTCTACCTGCAAAACCCTTATCAAATTTCTTCTCTAAGATGATTCTTCAAATGAGCACACAAATGGATTTTATATTTCTCCAAACTCTCACGCCCAAGTTGGCTTTTGTATTTTATTTATTTAATTTAAATCCTTGCCTTCTATCCCCTTTTTAAATTGGGAATTCAACCTATATTATAAAATATTCTTTAAAATATCACATATATCCCCCTTTCATAAAGTCCTTTAAAATATATCAATAACGCATAAAGTTAGATATTTAATTTAACTTTATTATTGACATCATTAAAACTAAACACCTATGACCATAATTAAACCAAGATAAATCTACGATTTAAATCCACTATTATTAATAATATAGTAATACTATGAACTGACCATACTAGTGATCCCCCGTGACTTATTATAAATAGTAAGTTTGGGCAAAGTATCCAAAACAAGATCTAGAAGGTACACAATGAAATCCTTGGTAAACACTAAGCTCAGAAAACCACCAATAGAACTCAAAATGTTGATTAAAAAAGTTTGCAAATTCCCTCAAAGGCTCACTAACAACCTGAACCACAAATTTTGGGGGAATGGGAGCACTCTCTTACACTTCTAGAGTTTTCCACCTAAAAGGAGAGAGATTTTCCACCAAAAACTTGGAGGTTCATTCAAGATTAATGTAAATTTGATTGAACTATGTCATAGTAGAATGTCCTAAATGCAATAAACTAAAAATAGAGATTGAATACTAATGCAAAACTAATGAAATGCAAAATGTTTGAAAACATAATGTAAAATGGCCTAAGAATGCAAACAAGCAATTAAAAAATGAAAGGGACTGTAGAGGTGTACCTGGAAGCTGGAATGTGATGCAGAGAGGATATGAAATCCTATATATTTTTTTGTAGAAGCCAATTGGGACACTTATGCCAAGTTGGGTGACTTAGTCCTATTTTGGGGAGATTCTACCGAAACAGGTTTTAGGAAACTGGGTATCTAGAACTACAAAAGACACTTTTCAGGCTCAACAGTGGGACTAATTTGCCACTGATGGTGACTTAGTCAAACTTTAGCTTTTGAGAATATCGAATATACAATCTATCAATTTCAGTCCGTACTTCATCTCCTGACAAGAATCTGGATCTGAATCTGCAGACTTTGACCTTGAGTGACTTTGTTGACACCTTTTCACACCTTGCTCTTTGAAAAATCTGCATACAAGACCTGTAAAACACACATGCAAAGAGGGAAAAAGGGTTAAGGGTTAGAGAATAGGGGTTTACCTTAGTCAAACCCTAGTTTGGTAATCAAACCCTTGAAATGAAATGAAATGGAAAGGTAATGATGAATGAACAACATGCAAACCTACAACTCACCAAACTTTTGAAGTAGAAATATGAAGATATGCAAATATATGCTCCAATGGATGAATGCTTGATGATGCCTAGAATTATTGAATGCTTGGATGGATGAGTGAATAAATTAGCCAACTTGTTAGGGTTAAAATGAGGGGAAAACCCTTTATTTATACATGATTTTCCCTAATTCCCGAAAAATACCTCATCACAGGCTGACCTCAAGGTCTAGAGAATAATATCTTGCTAGAATTATAAAATGATTTTGTTAAGCCATATGGGACTAAGTTATCCCAAGTGGCGACTTGGTCCCATTAGGGCAATTTTACTGGGTGTTAGGAATTAAAGTGTATTTAATGATGTTTAATGAGATTATTCTCAAGGAAAATTTTAAGTATGACCTGTAAGTGCATTAAGGGGCCATTTAAACATAAGAAAGGGAAAAATTATTTATGAGAAGCCTAGAAAAGTGTGAGAGTTTGTTACAAATCCTTACAACGCTTTAAAATAAGGCTCAGTAAGTGATAAAAAGAGGTTATTTAAGTGAAATACATTAGAAAGGTTCTAGAAAAGTGCGAAAGTGTGTTACAACACATCACAACACCTTTGCAAGACATCATAAGGTTTTTTTTATTTACAAGAGTTCAAGGCCTAATGTGAATGTGTTGGCCACATTACAACATTAAATCTAGGAAAAATAAGGCCAAAATCCATAGAAAAGACCCAAATGAGTGAAAAAATGTCCAAGGATACATTTTTTGTGACACATTTAGCCCCCACTTTAGTGAGAGGATGAACTTGCTTCAAACTCACGCTAAAGTAGCCCAACATCCATATCGAGAGGGATACAAATGTACCCATGCTAGCAAGATGAGACAACAATAATCAAGAGGGATGATCAAGCCCCCAGGATCAAGATCCCATGACAAACCAAACATTAGCACAAAGGAACACATGAGAAAATGATGTAAAAGAATGAAAGAAAGGGAAAAGAGAAAGTCGGATCAAGCTTTGATCATTTTTCTAGCTCATTGTGGATCAAATCTAGGCTATTTATCTAGAAAAGGTATGCTAACTCAGAGGCGATGGAACTCATGGCTGTCCACTGGGTGAGAAGGCAAAAAAAGGTGAGAAGCATATAGGCAGGTGGCTATGGGGAAATTTATTCTACTGGTTGGGCTTCCCGCTCAAACCATACCAAAGTTATACCTCCTGATAACTTTAATAAGGCACCATAGAAGGAAATGACATTTTGAGTATCATGAGACAAGAAAAGCTTCATATGTTTGGAGCTCATGAACAAATAAGATGGCACCACAAGCATGCAAGCTATGTTATGCAAGGTAGCCATATAAAAAATGAAAAATATAACATGTAAATAATGTTTAAAGGAGTCTTTCTCAGTTCATGTGAGGTCTTTAACTTAGGGAACATTGTGCCTAATGTATCCAAGAGAGGACCAATCAAAGAATATAAAATTCACAACTTAGGGGATGTAGTGTGTCACATAAAGCCACTAAGAGGAATGCAATATGCTAAGATAAATCACATTCATGAAGTTCATTACACCCAATATCATTCACAAAGTGATAAACACATCATATGAAATAACAAGGCTACACTACAAACCAAGAAAAAGGAAAAAAATGCAAATGAATAATGCCAACGTATGCCCCTACTTTAAAGGAATTGCTATATACTAGACTGTGAGCAATTACTTTAAAGTAAAAAAATGAAAAATTCAAAAAGAAAGAAAAGGCATGAGAGACAACTTCGAAAGCTCCTATGCCAAGCCATATGTTTCTGAGTAAGGTTACCCCATGTGAAGAAAAAATAAAGGGAAGGGGTTGCCCCCAAAATGAAATCACCAAACACATAAGGGATCTATGGATTTGGGGTCAGTATGCTCATTCCTGTAATATTTTTAGAGAGCTCAGAAATGTCATCATCCCCCAAATAAATAGAATTGGAAGAATGAACATGGAAGAGACATAGGATGTCTCGATACTTTGCGTCATCCCCAAAAGGAAAACAAGGCCAAAAAAGAAAAAGAAAAGGGGCCTTTTGGGTCAACATGAAAGGGAAATTTCGATGTCAATGCCTTGCATCATCCCCAAAAGGAAAACACAAGCAAAAGAAAAAGGAAAAGGAAAAGAAATGGGGCCTTTTGGGTCAACATGAAAGGGAAATTTTGGTCTTAATGCCTTGCATCATCCCCAAAAGGAAGACACAAGAAAAAGAAAAAGGCAAAGAAAAAGAAAAGGGGCCTTTTTGGTCAACAGGAAAGGGAAATTTCAGTCTCAATGCCTTGCATCATCCTCAAAAAGGTAGGAAAAACAAAAGTGAAAAGAGAGAAGTGAAATAAATGCATGCCATATAGATGAATGAAGGTAAAAATAGAAGAAAGTCACAAAGAGAGAGATACATCAAACATAATAGTACGGGGGATCACAATATGCACATAAGAAAGAAAAAGAAAATGCAAAAGACAAGTAAGGTAGATGCAATTCAACCATCTAGCAAGTCATCTACCTCCCAATCTTGTTCAATGTATAGTGAAGGTGGGTGATTGGCAAGAGGGACAATAGAAATTGTAGAACTAGTATCAAAGCCAATACTTGTCCTAGCATAATTGTCATGCAAGCTCATGGAAGAGGAAAACAATGTGCTCAAATCATTATGCACCTCTTCATCGATATTAGCAATCTCATCATCGTCATCCAGATAAATCACAATAGGAGGAAAAATGATGACGTTTGTTGAAGAATGTAACTCTAGCTGTGATTGTTGTATAGGATTGGTTGGTTGTGTTTGGGGAGGAGGATCATCATGCATTGCTTTTTTCAAGTGTGGATTATGATTTTATTTATTATCTTCTTCATGTAACTTGCGAGCAAGGGCATGACATCTATGCCTACACTCCTAGCGCATTTATTTCTTTT
This sequence comes from Sequoiadendron giganteum, assembly GCA_007115665.2. Taxonomy (NCBI): domain Eukaryota; kingdom Viridiplantae; phylum Streptophyta; class Pinopsida; order Cupressales; family Cupressaceae; genus Sequoiadendron; species Sequoiadendron giganteum. The sequence continues at coordinate 403,442,258 of CM021105.1, read as the reverse complement.
GATTTTGTTGTTGAGTTGTGTTTGTGAAGGAGCGGTTTGATCAACCATAGGTTGCTTTCATCCCTAAGGGGAGGAACAAAAGGAACCATGGAAGGTGGTTCATCCACCTTCTCCTTTTCTTTGTAAATTTTTTTTATATGAGGAGGCATGACGAAGTTAATTTCATAGTCTCATGGTCTCTTGGACGATGTCCAGGAAGTGTCAGGTGTTGGTGGAGCTTGGTTATGTGGTTCTTGTTCGGATTGGAGCATTGTTTCATCTAGGATGGGAATGTCCGAAGTGGATGGGGACATGTTGTGGAGAGAGAATTCAACTATTTTCTTTTCTTTAAATTTTTGGTAAGCAATTGAAAAGAAATCTTTTCGAGGCATTATGGGTTTCATGGGTTCGGGCCAAAAGGCTTCTAAGGAAAAGTTTCATTTGGAAGACAAAGGGTGAAATACACTATGGTGGATAATGAATATGTCATTATCAAATGGAAACTTTAAGCATTTGTGAAGAACTCAAGGGACAACTTTCATTAAGTGAAGCCATGGATGACCTAGCCTCAAATGAAATTGGTGTGATTGCGGGATGATGGAGAATGTGACATCCAATGTTTTAGGTCCTATTTGTAATGGAAGGATGATCAATCCTATCACAGGGAAATCAAAACCATTGTTTGTTTTAATCCATGCTATGTGTTTATCATAATCATCTTGATAGAGGTCATGTAATACTAAATGTAATGCCCCGCTAAGTAACCTTAAAGGAAGTTGCAATTAACATCATAAGCGAACCAATTTTTTTTTTTAAAGTGCATTTAACATACACATTCACTTACTAGTTAACAACAACCTCTAAGGCTACAAGGTTAGGATTACTTAAACCCACACATACATATTACATATAACCATAGCCTTATGAACTTTATGAAATAAACATCATACATCATAAGAATACCACATAACATAATAAGATAATCAACCAAGATACAATCTCATAAACATTATCTTAATCCAAAAGATACATCACTCATTCCTAGAATGAGGCAATAGTACAAGGAATTACAATTACAAAATTCCACCTCATAAACATAAGAGGGATAAAATAACTTATACAAGTTAAAATATTACAATGCAAGAAAATACAACAAGAACCGCGAGCTGTCCATTTGGATGTCTCGCCACCAAGTACTGAAGATCGATGGGGACCCAACGGTTTTGGTGCATGTTCCACCCAACCAATGTGGTACCCGAAGGCCCACCCCCCATGCTAGGAGATAGTAACAAAGTAACATGGACAAAGATCTACTACCTCTAACCAAAGGCAGACTCATACTGACTCATACTGTTATAACCAACCAAATGAATTAACAAGTACAACACATTCACCATACAAGTACGAATCAAGTACAACTCAAGTACAATACAACTACAAATAAAATACAATACAAGTACAACTCCAACATCACTGACATAGGTCACATTGCTTCCAAGACATAAAGTAGATCAAGTATGTTCAAATAACCATACACATAAAATAATTAACAACAGTTGTCATAGATAGAGTGTCATCGCAAGGTTTGTCATGAGATCTCCTCTGGGCATTCTTCATAGGCTCCGGCACAAGTAATCCTGGTGGCCTCAACCGAATCCCGGCACTCATACTCACTCATGCGGAATCAACTACCTCTCGCAAAAACTAGATAGTTGATCTTGCCATTCCAGGCCTTCTCACTCATCCCAAGTCTAAACAAGCCCTTGTGTCTATGAGTGAGGATTAAATTATCTTGATTAATGTGAGAAGTTAGTCCTAATCTTCTAAGTACATTATTTTAATTATCACTTGTTTAAATCACTCCTGAAGGTTATCCAGTTTACCTCTTTGGGCTCTGGCGCCTAAGAGAAGCCACTCTTCTATTCGACAACACACACCCAAACAATCCACCAAGGGAACCACAAGTGCATACCAACTAGGCATCATAATCCACTCTAACACAAAGAGGATACAAATAATAGAACTCACTCCAAACATCTTGGAGGCAACAATCACATAGTCCACTCCTTTCACAGGAGGTACAAAATATCTCACTCCAAACATCTTGGAGGCAGCAACACATAGTCCACTCCTTTCACAGGAGGCAACAAGATGAAACCACATAACCAGGTCACTCCATACAAGGAGACATGGATCCCATAATCCGCTCCTAAACCAAGGAGGTGCAAACATCCTCGTTCGTGAAAACTGGGTAAAACTGAAAAGATGCCATGCACTACCCAAGGAAAAACAACTGGATGGAACAAAGATTCAACAACTTTTATCCTCTAAGTTCGTCTGGAAGACTTATAATTTAGGACTAACACTAAATCCCAAAACCAACAATGCAACTTGACCATATAGCAACAAAAGCATTCAAGTCATCAATCAAATCTAATATTTGGATTTCCTAAATCCATACTCATTCAATAGGTAGTGTTGACAAGGTCAAAGACACGATAACTAGATCATTTAAAATAATCATAACTCTTATTTCCCTTTTCATTATAGGAAATCTAAAAACAATTAAACTTACTTCCCTTTACTAAATACAGAGAATTAAATCCTTTAAGATAATCATGAGGAAGATACTACTTTTGGATATACTAAATCCATATTTCTTTCATAATCCAATCACAATGATTCAATTAATCTAAATAGAAATTAATAAATAACATAATTGATTGCCTCATCAATAAAACAACTTCTTAATTTACTTTTAAATCGACACAAATCCATGGAAGTAAACTTTTTCCATTTCCTAACCAAATCTTACATCTCATTCAACTTTCTATTTAAAACATTCAATCACTTTAATATAATAACATATTGTTTCTCTATCCATTTTTCATATACACTAATCAATCCATTTTTAAATCTCTATTCAATAATACATTGCATGCATCTCATTAAAATAAAATACGATAATGAATTTTACACTGAATATATATATGCTCCATATTATATAGACACCATTAATATTTCATTCACAATGACTAGATTTCTCTATAGAACTAAATAGAACATAATAACTATTTGCCCTTTTCAATATAGTTAGTTCCTAAATTTACTTATAATGCAACCTAACACTATTGCAAACAATCTTTTCCAATTTCCTATCCGGAGTCTATGTCTCATCAACCATCCATTTAAAAACATGCAATTTCATCAATGTATAAAAATATCTTTTGGCTTGTCTATTTGGCCACACATTCATATTGTTTCTAATTAAATCTCATTAATTAAAACATACATTTAAATATAAATATTTCTATAATTCTTCAATATATTTAAATATCTTTTTCCTTATCAATTTTGACCATACATTCAAAACTTATCATTTAAATTCTTCATGCAAAACTAAATTACACGTACTCAAATAAAACAAGGTAAATACTGATTGAAAATACTCATGGATATATATATATATATATTTCAATATATTTTCTTCAATCATATTAACAAAATAAATGTTTTCTTTTAAATCAAGTAATTATTTCTATTAAAAAAAAAATCTTTCTCTATACATTTTCTACACATACTAATTATCTCTTTTAGAACACTAATAATACCCAATTTGCAACAACAAAATAAAATAAGATAAAATATTATTTATTCTCTCAAATGGATATATACCTTCACTATATATATACTAAATATAAATTAATATATTTAAATATATTTAATCATTAACATATCTTCTATCCTTTGCAGAATATCAAATTGATTAATTCAAAATAAAATATTCTTTATCATCAATATTTCAAAATATAAATATATTTTTCCAATTAAATCAAATTAATAATTGGACCTTTTACATATGAATTTAAATTTCACAATTCAATTGTAAATTATGCATTCTTTAAATCAAATATTTAACTCCTTCAATTAAACTTTAACATGCCATTTTAAAATAAACAATAATTTCCCATATGTTTATAATTTTAATTCCACTAATCTAATATACAAATTTTATTTAAAATAATATAAATAAATATAATACTTTAGTATTATAAATTATAATATAAAATATTATTAAATAATATTTTAATATTATAATAACAATACATAAAATATTAATATTTATAAATATCAATTTATTATTATTTTATTTTCAGAACAGTCATGGGAAAATATCTTAACAGCAGTCTCATGTTTCAAGCATAACTCAAAAAATACAATCTGGGTATTTGAGATTTTTGAATAAGGATTAGAAAATAAATGCAAAAACCCTTTAAATTTCTTGAAAACCCAGTTTGTGAAAGTAAAGTTATAGGCGACGCAATCAGACCATTTTACCATGAAAATATAATTATACTGCAGATTTTAAAAATCCGTTTTTTGATAAAAAAAGAAGGTTTCATTTTCTAAAAACATTCTAAATGCATTGTTCAATCTCTATGTTTGATTTCAATAACAATAAAATTAATTTCTCCAAATAATTTAAATTCAACTAAGGTTTTCACAATTTTCACTCAAGAATTTTCACAAGCAAAGGCTGTAAATTTATTTAATTATTTTCTTCTAATATCAAGTTTGTTTTCTAAAACAGATTTAACAAATAAATCTTTAATCACTACTATTTAAAAAAAAACAATCAAGAACAATAAAATACAAAGAGGAAAACCTGGTACAAGAAGCTACAGGAAGAGATGAATTTCTGATGCAAGCCTCCTCCAAAGATTTCCTGAATTTTCTTCAATCCTCCAATGAATCCAATCCAAAATCCAACAAATGCAAACAATCTTTCCTTCAATCAATTCTACAATCAAACTTTCTTCAAACCCTTGTGCAAATTTTCCAAAATTTCTTCCCTGCTGTAAAAATGTATTTTTTTCCTTCTAAAAGATTTTTTCTTCCCTAAAATTAAAACATGTATTCTTTATAAATCAAAAATACCTAATCAACCCTAATTCACATTACATGCAAATTAGATTTCAATTTCAATTTCAATATTTACAACCCTAATTCACATTACATGCAAATTAGATATTTCAATTTCAATTTCAATTTCAATTTTCAATTTCAATTTCACTTTCAATTTCACTTTTCAAAAACCCACTTTCAATTTAAAATGCAATTTGAAATAATAAATTAATTTCCAAAGTTGCAACCAATTTCTCAAATAAACATTTAATTATAATTTCTAATTTAATTCCCACACGTTGGAATTAAATTCCAAAATTAATTCTAATTCTTTTATTTCCTTTCATTCTCTTGCATCACGTTTAATTAATTAATTTAATTATTTAATAACTAAATTCAACCCCTTGGATCAAATTTAATTAATTAAATAAACTAAATATAATTAATTAATTTAAGTATAAACTTTTATCCACATTGCATTATTTAAATTAAATAACCATCAACATGATTTAAATGCAATTATTCTAAATATCTATTTCCAAATCAAGAATGCTTCAGAATTAAATAACATCAAAGCAAGACAGACAATGACTCGACACACACAACTGATGACACACTAAGGCTAGGGTATAGACTTGACACATGTTACCTAGCTACTATCTCCCGTTCAACTTAACCGTTGGATCGACACGCTCAAACCTGTGAAACCAGGTGGATTCGATGTCATGTACCTGCAATCCCGCAACCAAGTAAACAACATCATACAATATATCCAGCATATAATACATACCGTGAAGAAGGAATTACGGATTCATAGGGCGCTCGCAAGCGAGTGATGTGAATTCGTCTTTTTCACCAATACACTCATCGAAACTGACACTTCCATCATAATCCAGTAATCTCATAATAATATCTCATGTTAACTCTACAGCATCATTAATCCATAAAGCATGTGAAACAATAATCAGATAACTACATCCCACAATAATAATTGTCACTCAATAGTAGCGATCAAAACATCATAACAAAATGTATCCAATATCAAAGTAACTGCAACCAAACATAGCATAAAGCAAACCAAACAAGAAGCAAAACGGAGGGGTATTACACTAAAAATTCCTCTGTGATCATGTTCTCACCACAAGCGAGATATATTATATTAGTATCCCATTAGTGGGCTTGTCATAGACATGAACGACTATATAGAGAGGACCATCAGGGAGATTTTTAAGTATCCCCTAAGAGGAAAAAGTAATATCAAGAGATTTCTTAGGTTGGCCCTTATGAAGGATAATGTCTATTGTACCTACCATTTCATCCATAGGATTAACATGGGTCACATGTGGGATAGGATTAGAATGTGCACCATCTTTAGCAACATTCATCACATCATTCTTTGTAGCTTCACTAGCTTTGACAAATGAAATATTATGTTTGGGAATTGGATTAGTGAAAATTTGCAAGTTTTGATTTGGAGGGGCAACAGACTTATTGCCTTGATCATTAACACTTGTAATGGATAGATGACCAAAATAAATGAGGTCTTGTAAAAGATGTTTAAGATGCTTACAATTTTCTGTGTCATGTCCATTTTGTCTATTGTAATGTCCCTTACCCGATTTTCCCTAGAATTTGCTTGTAGATTAGGTTTAGGGATTCTTCCTTCCAAACAAATGTTCCTTTTAATTAAGTAATCTTGATTTGAAATCTGCATTCACCATATTAACAACATTTCTACATACACATATCTATTAGTATTAATATTTAGATATCCAAAATATAAGTATAATCATAAATTTAATTTAACAATCAAGAGGAGTGCCAAGGGTGGATCCGCCTTGAAGCCTTCATGTTGGGCACGGGAGGTTGCTTGTCCAATCCTCCTTTCCTAACGGCTTAGTAGCTACATTCTCCACACATGGCAGTACCTCAAAAGATAATGGCCCTAATTAGGAGAGGAGGGGAAACCCAAAGTACCAAGGGCCAATGGCCTACCACCCCCCTAAGTAACAAAATGTTGAGGTGGGACCCCCACCCTTCATGAGCAATCCCTTGCTTGGGCCAATGGGCCTGGGGGTGGGGTTTTTATGCAATCCACTTGGTGAATGCTTCCCCCCATCCTAATAGGGTAATAGTCATGGAGCAAACAATCTTTGTACAGTCACTTGGGTATTTACTATTGAATATCTATATTTATGTATCATGTTTGAGAGTATTATATGGATGCATGAAAATGTTGTTGATGTTATAGTAGCTTAGGGCTGCACTTCCTTCGCACAATTCACAAGAAGAAGTACATGAATTAAATGAGTAGCCTTCGGCTATTTAATTCATGATTACAATATTTAATAATGAAGAGGGCCGACCCTATTTAGTTCACATGCTTTGGTTACTACTTGGGCCGACCTTATTGTGGTTATTATTTATTATGTTTCTTTTAAGTGGGCTGACCTATCTTGAAGAGGTGCCTCACTTATATAAATACAAGGTCATATTTGTCATTGTAACACATTCATTATTCAAGCAAGTTCACATTTCCTTAAGAGCAGAATTCGTACTTCATAGCAGCAGATCCGATTTCAAGGAAGAACATATTCATTTGTATCTTGTGCATCTTGGAGAGGTGCAACCTCATTGTATTCTTTGTTGGCCATTGCTGGGTCTGAGTTGTAAGCAAATTTCTGCCATTGTTCTACTTTATATAGGAGATTCAATTTCTAGGTTTTTCTCCCTCAAGAGGAGGGTTTTCCCAGGGTATCTTTGTGTGTTCATTGTCTTATGTGTTGCAATTCTATTAAGTGCTTTCATTGTTCAATTTGATCTAAGAAACACTAACATGGTATCAAAGTGGGTGTGAAAAAGATCGTGATCAGATTTAGTTTGCTACACTCACTTTATTCTTTTTCAGTCTATCTTCTAAATTTCTCAAGATGGTGAATGGTCAGAAAATCAAGGATAGACTCGAAGGAGTTTCTAACTACACATCATGGAGGTTCAGGATCATGCTCACATTGGAAGAGAATGATTTGGTTGAGTTTGTGAAAACAAAAGTTCTCGAACCTGAGGAGGAAGAAGAGAAGTTGCAGTGGAGGAAGAAAGATACTAGGGCAAAGAAAGTGTTGGTTGATTCCGTCAAAGATCATATTGTTCCGATTGTCTTCAATTTGGATACTGCAAGGGATATGTTCAAAACATTGGAAGAGATGTACGAAATCAACAACACCAATCGTGCCCTAAACTTGAAGCAACAACTACTTCACATTAAGATGGCGGAAGAAGAGTTTGTCATCACTTACTTCATGAAGATTTCTGAATTAAGAGATCAACTCTCTACCATTGGTCATATTGTTGATGACAAGGATTTGACCATGATTGCTCTTAATGGTCTTCCGCTTTCATAGGAGTTGTTTATTCAAGGAATCAGTGCAAGATCTAAACTTCCCAAGTTTGATCGATTGAGGATTGATTGCATTCAAAAGGATTCGAGACTAACGGCAAGGGGCATTGGTCAAAGTTCAAAGAATGAAGATTTACATGTTCTCGCCTCTCATTCATCGAAGAAAGGAAAAGTTTGGAATAAATGATTCTTTAAAAGGAATCGAGATAATGGGTCAGATGGTGCTCCTGCATTCAAGAAGAAGTGGGACCTCTCTCATGTTCAATGCTTTAAATGTGACAAATTTGGTCACTATGCGAAGGAATGTCCTACCAGGCCTAATCAACATGCTTCATTTGCGGATGTGATTGAGATCTCTCCCCAAAATGATTCTAGTGAATTTCTACTCTAGTCATGGGCCTATGTTCAAGTTGTGAAGGTTGTGTACTAAGCGCAAGAGCAACATATCATACGGTGTCCACCCTTCAGAATATTTAAGAGATAAGTATTCTTTGCTTTTGATTGTATTTACTATTCTAGGCTAAAATTCAATTTTTTGAGTTATGCAAATTTGACATTATTTACTTAGGATTATGTGTGACTAGTAAATAGTGATCAATGTGATAAGATTATTCATTGCAAGTAGGATCATGCTAATTTGTGAAGATTGTCTTTTGTTTTGCTGAGATTAGCTCTTCTATAAAATTGAAAGAAAGACATGTCATGATTTATGAATTAATTATCTATTACTCAGGATATTTTGAAATCCATGAGATAAGTATTGCATGGTTGAATAATGTTCATGAATTGTTTTTGTAATTATTAATTCATGCTATAACATTGAGATAACCTGAGCATCAAGCAATCTGCATTTGGAAAAATTGGATATCGAAGTCTTAGTGAATGAAGAAATGATCAAGCTTGGAGTCATAGATTGCAATCATTGGACTACATTGATGGCTGGAGATATCTCTTGAAGTCAATGTAGCTTTCAAGTCGTCATTGTGTTCAAACTGTGAAGGGTATGGATTGATCTGAGCTCAAGTACAACGTATCACACTATGTCCAACATTTGGACCTATCATAATAGTTAAAAAGATAAGTATTCTTTGGTTGCTGAGTTATATCATTTATTTATTCTTTGGATCTTGTAATTAAGAGAGATAGTAGATTCTCTTGAATTGTGTCGTGTTCACTAGCATAAGATCTTTGGAAAAATTTCATTCATGATATAACTTGTACGATTCTAATCTTAATATTTCTTTGGATAATTATGGACTATTAGTAATCTCTATCTAAAATGCTTCCTGTACAGGTTTAGGGGGAAGAAGATGATAAGAGATTACTTAGTGATGAAAAGCTTGAGGCATCTTGTGAAGAAGTCATGTTAACCAAATAAATGATCAAGAGGGAGTAAACATTAGAGGGACTGAGTTGGTGGCTAGAGGGAGTACATCTCCAGAAGTCTTCTTTGCAATCTCTGAAGCCAGGATCGAGAGGGAGTCTCAGTATCAGTGTTCCTTTGTTTAATGAGCTCTTCTTTGAGAGAAGTTCGAGGTGAAATCCCTTGATAATGCAATTCTCTATTGAGAGAGAATTGAGGTGCAAGCCCTTGATAATGCAATTCTCTATTGAGAGAGAGTTGAGGTGAAATCCCTTGATAATGCAAGTCTCTATTGAGAGAGATTTGAGGTGAAAGCCCTTGTTTCCACCCTCTGGGAGAGCCATGGTGGATGTCATGTGTGTGACTCCATGACAGCATCACGTGAGGGAATTCGTGATGATTTTTTAATGCATTTCTCTTTGAGATTTGAGGTGAAAGCCCTTGTTTCCACCCTCTAGGAAAGCCATGGTGGATGTCATGTGTGTGACTCCATGACAACATCACGTGAGGGAATCTATGATGATTTATTTGTGCTTGTGTATCACCCTCTGGGAGAGTCATGGTGAAAGTCACATTGAGGTGACAACATCACATTAAGTGATGAGCAGTTGTTCATACCATTTGTGGACGTAGCCACAATGGTTGATATCATGATGAGGTGATATTCTTTTGTTTTCATTCTGATATGATGTGTCTTGTGTAGGTGGAAGTTCATCCCTAGCTGAGAGGGAGTGTTGATGTTATAGTAGCTTAGGGCTGCACTTCCTTCGCACAATTCACAAGAAGAAGTGCATGAATTAAATGAGTAGCCTTCGGCTATTTAATTCATGATTACAATATTTACTAATGAAGAGGGCCGACCCTATTTAGTTCACATGCTTTGGTTACTACTTGGGCCAACCTTATTGTGGTTATTATTTATTATGTTTCTTTTAAGTGGGCCGACCTATCTTGAAGAGTTGCCTCACTTATATAAATACAAGGTCATATTTGTCATTGTAACACATTCATTATTCAAGCAAGTCCGTATTTCCTTAAGAGCAGAATTCACACTTCATAGTAGCAGATCCGATTTTAAGGAAGAACATATTCATTTGTATCTTGTGCATCTTGGAGAGGTGCGAACTCATTGTATTCTTTGTTGGCCATTGCTGGGCTTGAGTCGTAAGCAGATTTCTGCCATTGTTCTACTTTATATAAGAGATTCAATTGCTGGGTTTTTCTCCCTCAAGAGGAGGGTTTTCCCAAGGTATCTTTGTGTGTTCATTGTCTTATGTGTTGCAATTCTATTAAGTGCTTTCATTATTCAATATGATCTAAGAGACACTAACAAATGTAACATAATGCAAAAAAAAAAAAAAAGGTATATGGATCTATATTACTACAACAATGCCAATTCTCATCATATTTAGTTTTTCTATGATCAATGTTACTATCCAATGTAATATTAACAATGATGGAAACTAAATGCCGCTATATCATACCCTTTGGTTTCATTCATGGTCATGATAATGCTAAAGGAACCATCATTAGTTCCTAGAACTATTATAATATTGATAACATCAAAGGAAAACATTGCACCAATAATCAGATGAGCAATATTAGTTTCTTATATTCAAAATATGCTAAATATTATTGCTAAGTGAGTACATCACCTGATTTGATGTGTCCTCCCATGTCTCTTTATTCCTTAATCACATTCTTTCAATCTTACATTTGATTGAGCATAGGATGAAAAATATATAAATAAATATTAAACTATTCATTTTTATATTAAAATTGTAATTACTTATAAGGCTCAATAATTGCTGCAAGCATCATTATTGTTGCATTGCATAATCGTATATATATATATATATATATATATATATATATATATATATATATATATAATTATTCCCTTATTTATATAAATTTATATATCTATATATAATTATTTATTTATATTGATTGATATTTATACATTAATTGTTCTTACTTATATTTATTGGTACTCATATATAGATTTATATAATTATTCTTCATTGATATTCTACTTTTATCTCTCAATAATGTTATGGCTGCAAACAATATTTATGTACAATAGATATCTCATTATTTATTTCTTTATTTCTCTTTTTAGATCACCCTCCTCCTTCTCCCCTTTTATCCTTCCATTCTTTTTCTTATATATCTCATCGTGCCTCTTAAGAAATAGAGGTGACCCTTATGAAAGGTGGGGGTTATTCAAAAGTCATCACTTTTCATGTTCTTGATTTTAATATGTTAATCTATTTATTTTCATATTAGTTTTACATACTTTTTGATATTTATAATATCATATTATAATGTTTATAATAATAATAATATCCAAATTGCTAATATTTATATTGTTATTTATTTAATTTACTTATTTTTAATATCTATTTGTTCATTTTATGACATCTATCATATGATTTTAATTAATTTAATGATAATTACAATTATAGTGATATTTGTTGTTTAGTTTGTGAAAGATTAGTTTTTTGATAATAATTAGGATTCTATTAACAATAATTATAAAGTTATCTTAATAATTATAATTATAATAATTTGAATGACAATTGCTTGTATTTGTATTTTGATATTTATTCAGTTTGGTTATTTGTTTTTCAATATCTCAGATTTAGCTTTACCATTTTTGGGACATGACATCTATGAAAATGGAAGTAAGCATTGGAGTTAAGTTTTGGAGGTAAAGGATTATTAGGATTGGGTGTGTGAACAACATGTAAGGTAATAATTTATTGTTGTAAAAGTTGGGACATTGTGTTATGAAGGGTGTCTAGTAAAGGTGTGAAGTGTCTTTTCAGATCTCCATCACTAAAAGGCACCATGGTTTTAATAGCTTCTACTTGGTTGTTAACGGGTTGAGTCGATTGTTGAGGGGGGTTGAACTGTAAGAACCCTCTGTTTTTCTTTCTAAATGGTTGGGAATTGTTTTGGTTGGTAGATTCATATTTCTCAATTCGACTAGAAGTGGATCTTGTATCTTGACTACTAATCAATTTGTGGTAATCGCAAAGGGTCATGCATACGTGCATGAAAGAGGGGGGTTTCATGACAATGATTTTATCCCGAAGTTGAGTTTGCAAGTTTTCTATAAACATATTTTGAAGATGTGGGTCAAGGATAAAGCAATTGATAGTGTGAGATAAAACCAATTATATTTTCATCATTATTTTTTTTGCATCACATAAAATTAGCCAAGGTCTTCTTTGGAGTCATATGCACTTGGAAATGATTGATAAAGGCATACAAAATTTCATGAAATGAATGAATTTAATTGTTTGGTAAAGAAGAGAACCATTCCAAGGCAATGTCTTTTAAAGTCCTATGGAATAGTTTTGCTAATAGTTTATCATCAATGAAAAAGTCACTACATAAAGTGGTGTAGGCATTAACATGGTTAGAAGGATCTCCCTTCCCACCATATTTATCAAATATAGGCATCTCTAATCCTTGTGGCATTGAGGTTCGTAATATTTCCAAGGACAATGGGTTGCTGCAAACATAATATATGGGTGGGCCATTTTGATTTTGGTTGATGGTAGACATATTTTGTTGCTTGGATGAGACAGTTTGGAAAAGTTGTGCTATGAGAGGGTCAGTGTAAGTGGTATGAGGTAGAAGAGAAAGTAGCGATGGAGTGTATGTAGTGGTAGGGAAAGTGGATGGAACATTGATGGATGGTATGGTAGAAGAGGATGAAAGATGCGATGCCACATAGGAATTAGGAATGCTAGTAGGAATACTAATGGAAGGAATCACATTAATAACTTGTTCCATTATGGTGGTGACATAAGGAGAGGTATAGGTAGGTATGGAGGCTACTGTGGAAGGAGGAGTGTGAGTTCCTCCTTGGCTAACCACAGTGTTGGCTAGTTGAGAGACACTAGAGGTGGAAGGAACATGTTTTTGATATATATCCACTATTTGTTTCACAACATCTAGGCCTTTGTCACTACCAAGCATGCAATGGATGTTTTCTATAGTTGGAATTGCGGTGGCTGAAATGTTTTCAAGGATCACTTGATGTTGCAAGTGAACTAAGTCATCATGAATTTTAATAATCTTGTCTTGTGGGATATCATAAGGCTTATGTTCAATATGCATGCTACTTGAATGCAAAGAGTTACTAAGGGTATTTTCCATGCCTAGTGTACTATTATCAATACTAGGAGTGGAAGCTCTAGATAACCTAAGATCTACAATGAGTGTGTTATCATGAGATGTCATGAGTCTCAAACTTCTTATCACTAAGTGATTAGCAATAAGACACCAAAAACTCATGCAAAGGTTTCTAAATGTGGGGTGGATGAAAATGCAATGCAAATAAAGAGTACTAAAATGATGATAACTATAATTCTGGAAAGCAACACAAAAATACATAAACTGTTGACAACACAAGGGCAACCAACTAAGAGGGGGGGTGAATCAGTTGTCCCAAAAATTATACTTATTAAAATTATTCTCAGATCTAATAATTAAACATGAAAGAAAAAACCATCACCACATCATAAATACACATAACACCAAGATTTTTGTGTGGAAACCCTATTAGGGGAAAAACCATGGTGGAGGTTAATCCACAAGTTTATATGTTGTTAAAAGTATAGAAAATGGGGAATGCACATGCATTTAGGCACACTACCTAGAGCTCACTACTCAAATACAAAAAGGATTACTTCCAAAAGGAAGACATAATATCTTACACTCACATTCGGATTACATCCATCTGAGGGATCTTGAACTAAGAAAATAACATCTGCTAATGCCTGATTACAGTTTTGGGTAGGCACATGAACACACTTTATTCTGCTCACTCTTCTTCAAAATTTACTTCTACCTTAGAAAGATATGAACCTTATTCACACACAAAACTCACACATATCTCTTCTTGCATGTCTCAGATGATATAAACAATCAGTCATATATATCCGTATCTAGGGATAACATCAACTACATGTTAGCCCAACAAAATATAAAATGTGTACAAGTTGTTAGCCCAAATTAATAAATAATTTATCAATACGAATCAAATAGCATCAGCCAAAACCTAGTAGGGACCCAAAACAACACGTCTCAAACACAAAACACCTTAAACAATTTTCCTCGAAGATCCACAACATGCTACAATCACTTTGTCAGCCATGAACATAAAAAACATGAAGTCATAGCAAAAAATCACCAATCACGAGCACAACGATCAATGCAAACCAATAACATAGATAGAGAACAATATAGAAACATCCAAAAGCATCATGAAACACCTCAGAAGCAGTCATAACAACTCATATTAATAGAATCATATCATCTTCTTTCAGGAACACCAACTAAAGCAACATAACAACTGTTAGAACACATATACTCATAACTTGAGAAAATATTCATGCGAACCTCTGAGAATTTTGATGGATAAACTAGATATACCTGAAAACAAACCCTTGAATCCACAAATTCTCACCATTAATATAATAAACTAACCAACATACTAAACTTCACTGCTACATCGACAACCTTCAACTTACCACTAACAACCTGCAATATATTTTATTACAATTTTCTCAATATCCTCGACATATACAACCTTAAAGATATTAATGCCAATAGTGTTGACATCAATGAAAACCACATATCAGAAATATCCAACAATACACCCCTTTGGCATTGATGGCAACACATGATGTGAAAAAAACCATCAATGAAACTTCTCTTAGCACTTTCTCCCCCTTAGATTTTGACTCTTTTCTCTTTCTCTTTCATAATTTTTCACATGACTCTTCTCCCCCTTTGAAATCAATGACAAAGGTACATAGTATGTCTCTCCACACAAGCTCTGAACCATAATTTATAAGCATCTGACTACTCCCCCTGAGTAACAACCACCACAACATCAATCCAAATCTCAAGCTATGACTATGAAATGCACAAACTGATGCAAGTCATTGCATCTTAATTCTGCTTAGGAGGGGTAACCACTCCTAGCTTCCCTCTAAGATACTTGAAAGTATCCTTAGGCAAGGGCTTGGTTAAGATATCTACAATCTATTCCTTAGTAGGTACATACTCCAATCTGGCTTCCTTTTCACTCACCTTGTCTCTCAAAAAGTGAAACTTGATAGATATATGCTTGGTTTTTGAATGCAGCACCAAATTCTTAGAAATTTTAATTGCACTTGAATTATCACAAAATATAGCAATAGGTTCATCACACACAACTCTAATATCTTTCAACATATGCTTCATCCACAATAATTGAGTACAATTGTTAGTAGTAGCATAAATATATTATGCATCTGTAGTAGATAAAGAAATGGAATTCTTCTTCTTACTTAACCATGAAATCAACTTCTTTCCCAAGAAAAATGCACCACCACTAGTACTTTTTCTATCATCCACATCTCCTACCCAATCAACATCAGTAAAAACACTCAAAGTAAGGTCATCCTCTTTAGGATACCATAGGCCAAAATCAACTGTTCCCTTCAAGTACCCCAAAAATCCTCTTCACAACTGTCACATGAGATTCTTTAGGATCAGCTTGAAATCTTGCAACAATGCATATGAAATTCATGATATCAGGTCTAGTTTGAGTCAAACACAACAATCCACCAATCATGGATCTGTATCTAGTCTGACTTATCTTAGGAGAATCATCATTTTGAGTTAACTTACATCCAATCACCATAGGTGTACCAACTGGCTTTGAATCTTCCATACCAAACTTCTTTAGCAGTTCTTTCACATACTTGGACTACGATATAAAGATCCCTTTATCTAACTGAGTTATTTGAAATCCCAAAAGGAATTTCATTTCTCCAATCACAGACATGCCAAACTCACTCTGCATGTCATCAACAAACTTCATGCACAAGCTATTATCTCCTCCAAAAATGATATCACCAACAAAGACTTCAAAAATCAAATATCTATCATGATCAATCTTGAAATACAAATTACTATCCGCAGTACCTTTGTTAAATCCAAGCTTCAAAAAATAATTTTCCAATCTAGCATACCATGCTCCTGGGGCTTGCTTAAGTCCATACAATTCTTTCTTCAGTCAACAAACCATATCTCCCTGATCGATAAATTGAAATCCATCAGGTTGTTCAATAAAAACTTCTTCATCGAGTTCACTAGTTAGAAATGCTGACTTGACATCCATCTGATAAATCTTAGAGTTTTTGTAAGAAACATAGGCAAGAAATAGTCTCACAACTTCAATCCTAGAAACATGAACAAAATTTTCTTGAAAGTCAATTCCTTCCATCTGAGAATATCCTTTACACACCAGTCTTTCTTTGTTTTTGACAGCTTCACCTTGCTCATTCAATTTATTCCGAAAGACCCATTTAGTTCCAATTAAATTTTGGTCCTTAGGTCTAGGAACAAGAGTCCATGTATCATTCTTCTCAATTTTTTGTAGCTCTTCTTTCATTGCTTCCACCCAATGTTCATCTTTGTATGCTTCATTAACACTATTAGGCTTAGTCTTCGAAATAAAACAAATCTTCTGCAATTCTTCTCCTAGTTTGAACATCTTTGCTCTTATCACCTATAATCCGATCTTCTGAATGATTTAGTCTTATATACCTTGGAGTCTTAGGCTCTTGAACTTCAGGCTCTTGTGATCTTGCTTCTGTACTTTCACTAATTTCTTCCTCTTGATTTTACTGATTCACCAAATTGATTTGAACTTTCTATCGTTTATCTGAACTATCATTTTGATCATTTGACTCATATCCATAGGCTCTAGATGGTCTAAATGTGTCTTCATCAACCTTTACACTAGCCCTTTCAATTAATTTCCTCAATATCTTATTGTAGCATTGTTAGGCTTTACTTTTAGTAGAATAACCAAGAAATATTCCTTCATCGCTTCTAGCATCAAAATTTCCTATATATTCATCTCTTTTGATATTAAATTTACTTCCAAATATTTTGAAGTATCTAATAGTAGGCTTATGACCAAACCATAGCTCATAAGGAGTCTTACTAGTATCACTTTTGACATATACCCGGTTTAGAGTATAAATGACAGTACTCACAACTTCTCTCTAGTAGATATGAGGAACATTTCCTTCGAGCATAATAGTCCTATCCACTTCTTGAATTGTTCTATTCTTCCTTTCCAAAAATCCATTTTGCTGAGGGGTCTGTGGGGAAGATAATTGTCTCTTTATCCCATGCTCTTCACAGAGAGAATTAAACTCACCGGAAGTGAGTTCACCATCTCTATCTGATCTCAGACATTTAGTCTTCAGACCTATCTCTGCCTCAACCATAGCCTTGAAAATATTGATTTTCTCTAGAGCTTCATATTTTTCCCTTAAGAAAGTAACCCACATCAATCTAGAATAGTCATCAATAAGTAACAAGAAATACCTATCTCCTTGTAAACTTCTGATTCTAGAAGGACCACACAAGTTATTATGCATAAGTTCCAGTACTTCATTTGAACAATACTATCTGCTTCTAAAAGAAATTCTAGTTTTCTTCCCTAACTGACATTCCTTGCATATAGTGTTAGTAGGTTTTATCAACTTAGGAAGATCTCTTACTACTTGGGTAGAACTTATCTTGATAATATTGTCAAAATTTACATGACACAATCTTCTATGCCACAACCAGCTTTCATCAACTTGAGCAATCAGACAACTTTTACCAGTAATACTTATATGAAAGATATTACCTTTTTTTTTGCATCATATGCAATCAGATTTCCTGAACTCCCCAGTATTTTTCACTTTCCATCCTTGAATTGAAGATTAAATCCCTTGTCAACCATCTTTCCAACACTTAAAATATTATGCTTCAAACCTTCCAGATATAACACATCATCAATATTATGCTTACCATAAAAAGAAATAGATCCTCTGCCATGAATTACACCAAATGTTTAATCACCGAATATCACCACACCACCATCATACTTTTCCAAACTCATAAATTTACTTTTATCACCTGTCATGTGATGAGAGCATCCATTGTCAATCACCCATTCATCTTTTCTTCAACTCGGGAAGCTAGAGATTTCTCCACATTCATGCAACTAGTAGATTCAGTAGGTACAAGATTACTTTCCTTGATATCAATAAATACAAATTCATCCTCACTTACATTCCCTTTATCAGATTCATCATTTGTCACACCTTCATTCGCAGCAAAATAACACTTTCTCTGAAATCTAGGCTTGTTTGATCTTGGCTTAGGAACTCTTTTAGGACACCTTGAGGAAAAATGACCTATCTTATTGCAAGAGAAACATTTAAGAGGCAATTTACCTTTATAATTAAATTATCCTTTGGCTACTCTCTTGAAAAGAAGTGCTTCAAGCTCATCTAGCTTTCTCTCTTCTTCTTCAATCTCTCTAATTTTTGCTCATATTTGGACATTTTTTCTAGAAGAACTTTCGCCTAGATCATATCTTTGCTTGTCTTTCCTAGATACAGTAGATTTGAATGCATATTTTTTCTTAGGAAGAGATTCACCAAACTCACTTAAATTAAAAGAAAGAAGCTTACCAATCAACATGTCTCTAGTTACATTTTTCATTGTTTGGATCTCGTCAATAACAACAAATTTGTGTTTGTATGCAATAGGAAGGGATCTGAGCACCTTAGTAGTAATCTCTAATTCTTCCAATGTTCCACCAACGCATCTGATACTACACATAAGTTCATTCAATCTTTGCATAAAATACGTAATGTTCTCATCTTCTCCGATTCTCAATGTTTCATATTTTCCTTTCAGGCTTTGCAACTTAGCAATCTTCACATGAGTATCACCTTCATACAAGGTTTCCAAATTTTTCTAGATCTCATAAGAAGTCTTCAACTCCATTACATTTTTCATTTCAGAATCAATCAGAACACTCAACAATTCTTCCTTAGCCCTGTTATTGTACTCGACTTCCTTAATCTCACCTGCAGTAGAAGGACCATTCCGAGGGATGGTAAATCTATTCTTTGTAATTGTCTAGTAGGGTTCACCAATGCATCTTAGATGACACTCCATTCGAGTTTTCCATAGAGAATAATTTGTTCCATCAAATCTCAAACTATCCTTCTTATATGTCGCCATCCCATATCACCTCAAGCAATCAAGATTCTCTAGAGGAACCTGCTTTGATACCAATTATTGGCAACACAAAGGCAGACACCTGAGAGGGGGGTGAATCGGTTGTCCCATAAATTATACTTATTAAACTTATTCTTAGATCTAATAATTAAACATGAAAGAAAAAAACATCACCACATTAGAAATACACATAACACCAAGATTTTTCTGTGGAAACCCTGTTAGGGGAAAAACCATGGTGGAGGTTAATCCACAAGTTTATACTCTGTTAAAAGTATAGAAAATGGGGAATGCAAATGATTTCAGACACACTACCTAGAGCTCACTTCTCAAATACAAAATATATTACTTCCAAAAGGAAGACACACTATCTTACAGTCACATTCGGATTACATCCATCTGAGAGATCTTGAACTGAGAAAATAGCATCTGCTAGTGCCTGATTACAGTTTCAATTAGACACATGAACACACTTTCTTTTGCTCAATCTTCTTCACACTTTACTTCTTCCTTTGAAATATCTAAACTTTATTCACACACAACACTCACACATCTCTCTTCTTGCATGTCTTAGATGATATAAACAACCAGTCATATATATCTGCATCTAGGGATAACATCAACTACATGCCGACCCAAAAAATAATAAAATGTGTACAAGCTGTTGATGCAAATTAATAATTTTTTTATCAATGCAAATCAAATAGCATCAACCAAAACACAGTAGGGACCCAAAACAACATGTCTCAAACATAAAACACCTTGAATTTTTTTCTCAAAGATCCACAACATGCTACAATCACTCTATCAACCATGAATATTAAAAACATGAACTCATAGCGGAAAATCACCAATCGTGAGCACAACGATCAATGTGAACCAATAACATAGATAGGGAATGATCTAGAAATATCCACAAGCATCATGAAACACCACAAAAACATTCATAACAACTCAGATTACCAAAATCATATCATCTTCTTTCAAGAACACCAACTAATGCAACAAAACAATTGTCAGAACACAAATACTCATAACTTGATCAAATCTTCATGCGAACCTCTGAAAATTTTGGTGGATAAACTAGATATACTTGAAAACACACCCTTTAATATGCAACTTCTCACCATCAATATACTGAACTAACCAACATATTGAACTTCACCGCTACACCGAAAACCCTCAACTTACCACTAACAACCTACAACTTATTTTATTACAATTTTTTGAATATCCTTGACATATACAACCTTAAATATATTAATTCCAATAGTGTTGACATCAATGAAAACCACATATCAGAAATCTCCAATAGAAACAACAAGCAAAACTGCAAAAAACATAGATTAAATTACATAAAATGTAGTAAGAAATATGCAAGTAGACTAAGTTGCCCAGGGTGGCAAATTATTCCAAGCAATGATGTTTTAAACAATTTTCAGAAATTTTAAATGGAATTTTATAATTTTTAGATTTTCAGATGCAACTACAGTATGAAAATGCAAAATTGTTTTGAATTTTTGATGAAATGCAATGCAAAAATGCAAGCTAGATGAGCTTTTCACTAATGCAATTTTGAAAACCCTAGAATGCAAAACAATGCAAAAACTAATGAAATGTTGATGCAAGCTATTCCTAGGATGCAAATGCACTTGAAATCAGAAGTAAAAATGTTCTAAAGGTGGGTTCACCAAAATGAACTGCAAATTTTGGGGGAATAAGAGTGCTCTCTTACACTTCTAGGGTTTTCCACCTAAAAGGAGAGAGATTTTACACCAAAAATTTGGAGGTTCATTCAAGATTAATGTAAATGTGATTGAAATATGTCATAGTAGAATCTCCTAAATGCAATAAACTAAAAATAAAGATTGAATACTAATGCAAAACTAATGAATTGCAAGATGTTTAAAAACACAATGTAAAATGACCTAAGAATGCAAACAAGCAATAACATAAATGAAAGAGACTGGAGAGGTGCACTTGGAAACTGGAATGTGATGCAGAGAGGCTCTGGAATCCTACAAATTTTGTTGTGGAAGCCAATTGGGACACTTACACCAAGCTGAGCGACTTAGTCCTGTTTTAGGGAGATTATACCCGAACAAGTTTTAGGAAACTAGGTATCCAGAACTGCATAAAACACTTTTTAGGCTCAACAGTGGGACCAATTCACCATTGATGGTGACCTAGTCCACCTTCATCTTTCAGGAATCTCGAATATGCAATTTGTAGCTTTCAAATCCATACTTTAGTTCCTAACAAGAATCTGGATGTGAATCTAGAGAATTTTACTTGTAGGTGATCTCCAAGCTTCTTTTAGGGTTTTTTTGACTTTGAGTGACTTTGATGAGATGTTGACACCTTTTCACACCTTTCTCTTTGAAAAATATTCATACAAGACTTGCAAAATACACATGTAAAGAGGGAAAAGGGTTGAGGGTTAGAGAATAGGGGTTTTCCTTAGTCAAACCCCAGTTTGGTAATCAAACCCTTGAAAATGAAATAAAATGGAAAGAGACTGATGAATGAACAACATGCAATGCTACAACTCATGAAACCCTTGAAGTAGAAATATGGAGATATGCAAATAGATGCTCCAATGGATGAATGCTTGATGATGCCTAGAATGCTTGAATGCTTGGATGGATGAGTGAATGAATTAGCCAACTTGTTAGGGTTAAAATGAGGGGCAAACCCTTTATTTATACATGATTTTACCCAATTCTCAAAAATGCCTCATCATAGGCCAACCTTAAGGTCTAGAGAATAATATCCCACCAGAATTATAATTTTTTATTTATTTTTAAGCTAGATGGGACTAAGTCACCCCAAGTGGCGACTTGGTCCTACTAAGACAATTTTATTGGGTGTCAAAAATTAAAGTGTATTTAATGATGTTTAACGAGAGTATGACTTGTAAGTGCATTAAAGGGCCATTTAAAGATAAGAAGGGGTAAAACTATTGATGAGAAGCCTAGACAAATGTGAGATTTTGTTACAACTCCTTACAACACTTTGAAATAAGGCTTGGTAAGTGATAAAAGAGGTTATTTAAGTGAAATATATTAGAAAGGTTCTAGAAAAGTGTGAAAGTGTGTTACAACACTTCACAACACCTTTGCAAGACATCATAATATTTTTATTGATTTACAAGAGTTCAAGGCCTAATGTGAATGTGTTGGCCACATTACAACATTAAATCTAGGCAAAATCAAGGCAAAATCCATAGAAAAGACCAAAATGAGCGCAAAAATGTCCAAGGATACAATTTTTTACAACACACCACCCTATTAGTCCACAGGGACCAAGTTATGAACTAACCTTTGCAACAGATCATTGCCTAGGAAAAGGGGGCATTACAGTTCGCCCTCCCTAAGATTAACAAGCAATCTGCACCTTAAGACCCTAGCATGCCACCTAACCACTGGGATCTAAAATAAACCTGTAGAATGCTCTATAAAAACCCCTCTACACCAACTAGATAATGATAAAGCTATAATCAACAACTCTGATATATTCACTATCCAAATATGAAGCCACATGTCAAACATAGAAATTCCTAGATATCTCATCCACACTAGAAGTCCGCCATACTCAACACCCTTTGACTTCCACAACACCACTCTGATATAATCATCACCATGTTGAGAGTGGTGAAGTAACTCATCTAGATCCAATCAAACCGATATGCCAATTCTTTCACAACCTAGATCCCAACACACCACAACCTCACATCTTTTTCAAACATGAGAAGATGAAGGTATCTCGAAGTGCCAACATTGTGGAACCATTCTTGAAATTTTGTAGGTCTCCCATGGATTTGATGAATACCCCATATAGGTTTTTAAAAATGTGTAGCACCTCCTCTTAGGTTGCTAATATGGAACATATTAGTACCCTCAAGATTGGAAAAATGACCGATGGGGATGCACATAATACTACCAGAGTCAAAGGGTGATAGAGCATCAACCCTATGTTGCTCTCCAAAGAAGAGGAGATGTTGTAACTCTCCTCCAAACTCATGTACAGTTGATGTACTCCAAAAATTATGAAATATTCCCTTGTCCCATGAAGTTGGACAACCAGCTCCTATCAAAATATGGAGTAAAACTCCATTGCAGGTTGGAAAACCAATGCCATCATGCTCACTGAAGTCACAAGTCTAGTGTATCCTCATTCCCCTAAGTGTATGCAACACATGGGTAAGTGCCTCCATCGGAAACTCCTGAGGAAAGGAAGTTTCAAAATTTACCCAAGATTCATCTACACAAAGAGACTTTGATTCTTGTACATGTATACAACCATCCAAACGAAATAGAGTAGGATACTTGCAAGTTATGGTTCCACCTTCTAAGAATAGAAACACACCATGCCAAAGTGGAAGATACAAACCTTGAGCCAAACCACACTTATGCACCATTAAATAATCTGTGTGGATTGAAAGAGAAATGATGAGAACTCCTTACTATGTAGTCAAGGTGGAATGCACCCGCTTTCACCAATTTTATACTTGCATAGTCACTGAGATTCCACACTTCATCATTCTCAACACATGAATTAGGAGGTAGCTCACATCTCTGATATTGAAGGGAAAATTTGGTAGTTTCTCTACAAGTCCTCTATGTGAAACCAATAGAAAAGTCCCTATCTGATAGTAATTGGAGGTATTATAATTTCATTCCCTCTAAGATATGCTTGATAGTTTGTAGTCTAGATATAGAAGTTCCAACTACTACCCCTATCTGCCTTTCTTGCAATTGAGCTGACCATAGGAGGTACTCAAAAAAATTGTGTGTGTTTTAAAAGCAAGTTAAGGTTTGGACAACCTTATCCTTGGTAACTTTCAGCTACTCCATAAGGGCCTACAACTCACTAGGTTCATTCCTACGATCAGCCTCAACCAATGCATCACCCAATTCATCAATAAATGTAGGAGATATTCTTTCTCTAGAAGATGCCCTACAATACTTATGCAAATACAAAGGAACAATGTGATGATTCCACACGTTAGCCTCACAAAAATCTGCCTCCCTAGCATAAGACTCACCAATAAAAATCTCTACTTCTCCAATGTAAAGACTTGTCCCCTATCACTTGTGGATGCATGCAATTTACTACTAGCTAGTCTATGAGATGTATGCACCACTACCTCTATTGTATCCATGTCTTGAGCCCTCAATTGGCTCTCCCACAAAGGCGACTCATGATTCTTGCGATGCAAGTCATGAGTATGCTTAGAAGTTTCAAAATCATATCTATCCTTAAACCCATGCAAAACTGAAACATCCTTGTGCTTGACCACCATAAGGGGTTATCTCCTCGAGCCATGAGTACCACTCTCATCTGCAGGTGTCATCGCAGTCATAAAAGACTAGTTTTTTAGGTGTGAATGATGATGAATGAGCCAAGCTCAATTCCTCATAGAGATCATCGATATGAATTTATGATTTTTGAAGGATATTTTGAGTGCTCTTTATGGAATCCTTAGTAAACATAAGGTCATCATTAAGCTTATTCACTTCCCCTTCTTTCCCTTTTAGCACATCAAATTAGATCTCACCAAGAATGAGAAGGTGATCTCTATCAGAGAGTAGCTGCAAGCAATTTGACTTCATTACCACTAATACTTCTTTAAGAGCTTGTAAATATAAAAGGGAAAGTTCTTTGTCATAGTCCATCTATACTCCTGAAGACCTCCAACAATATTTTTCCATCAAATTAAGGGTGTCATCAAAGTGTCTAATGGCTGTAATAATTTGGTCTTCATTCACCTTTAGCTATCCTGCCAAATGATAGGACTCCTGAGACTTGTTGATTCTTTCAAATTTTTTGATTTATGATCAACATCATGCAACACTAAATCAAGTTCATTTTCAAGATCAACATCAGTACCATCAACACCATAAATTCCATCCTTCCTTCATAACTATGGAGATGAATTTAAAAGAACACTATAATCAAAAGTATATACATCCAAAATAGGATCCTGCAATACCGAGTAGGTCCTATCCAAATCCATTTGTTCACTACACACTAAATTTTCTGAATTGCCAACATTGGTATGAGAAACATCCACCTCAAAGACACCCAATTTTCAATATGAATCCTTACCAAGATGAAGTAAAGGTGATGAGGCAATACTAGGCTCAAATAGAGGAGCATCAAATGGGTTTATACCTTCTTGTAGCTGATCCCACATGGATGATCTATCTACCTCCATGATGACATCTCCTACCCTCTTCATGTGCTCTTCAAGTGAAGCTTCAGTAGGCGAATCTCCTATGTCCTTATCCTTATAGGGTTGAAGTGAACTTGTAGCTTTGTTTTCTTAAAAAGTTAGAGTCCAATATTAAGTGCATGTGGACTGATTTTTATCTTCCCTATGATTACCTATAGATTGCAAGTCACAAAAAATGCTTCCTCTTCTTAATCTAACCATTCTTTTGATTTTTCTTCAAACATTCTTCTATTGTACTTCACCAAACCTATCTTCCCATGTCTCAATGTAACAACTAAGTTCAGGAAGTCATTAAAGGACACCTGTATTTCAAAACCATCAAGCATGCTTTGGTACTCCTCAAATAGTTGAATAGCTTCTTGTTCATAGCTCTCCTTAATTTGGTTTTCAACCCTCTTGAAACTCATTATTATTCTTTAATTTTTTTTGAAATGGAGTCAGCCAATAGGATAGTAGGAACTTGGGCTCTAATACCACTATAATTCCCCACCCCAATTTGAGTTTGGACTTTGTGAACTTGCTTGATTTTTTCCTAGTTTTGATAAATGGGACATTTGGTCAAACATATTGCATGATAAGTAATTTGGAAAAAAATCACAATTAGGAGATAAGCAATCACAAATAACAAAGACAACCAATAGATATTAATATTCTTGCATTTTCTTCTAAATTCACTAATATGGTCATAGGGCAATGGAAACAAGAATTGATTCATAACAAATTGCTCATCTTTAACATTGAATCCTCATCTGATTATATTTTTGATGTAATGTCCCTAATAGGAATTATGCTAACTTTAACCTAAATTACCAATTTACCAAGCAAACAATGGATTTGGATAGTACCTTGGCTTGATTTAATCCTTTCAAACAAGCTAGAGAAAAATTACAATAATAACTTAACATGTAGAGTATTATGATTAAGAATTAGTAAATCCATAATGAATTTGTTAATATAATTATTTCCTTATCCTAGGAATACTCAACCATGGGTGAAATTGGAAGAGAGTGACTTGATGGGGTGTCTTAGCCTCTCTAGGCCCAAAATCAGCACCCTTTGAACTAAAAGGCATTACCCCTTTGGCACCATGTGGCCCATGCCATTCCTATGAGGTGGCCTACCTAGTGAGGACTCTAATTTATCTGTTATCCCCTCATCTTGCTATCTTTCCCCATTCCCTCATGTTTGGTCTCCTTAAATTTCTATACCATGATAGAGGAGTGAGGTTTCAAATGGCTATGATGGTAGCCCAACTCTCCTAGGCCCAAAGGCAGCACCCTTTGAAATAAAAGGTAGTACCCCTTTGGTCCATGTGGGCTCATCCTGTCCTCCTGGGTGGAATACCTAAAAGAGGGCCTCACCACTGTACCCCTTTTGTGATTCTCCTTCCTCCCATCACGATAGAGATATGTGCATAATAACTAATCAATTTCATATTTGTGACCAATCATATCAGCAATACATAATGAATCACGAAGGTACCATCATAAGATATAAATGATAGTATGCATGAACCATTGATCGTATTTGATAATACCTTATGTTTCCATACAAATTATACCACCCACATATATTAAGTTAAAAATATACACTCATACGATATGTGTATGCAAGTAGAGAGTTTATGTTTGTTGGTTGATTTGTGTGTCTTCTTCTTTCCAATTCTATTCATTCCGCTCTTAAAACTCAAAAAATATCGTTAGTGTGGATCAAAAAAATAAGTCTCTTCTTCCCTTCTAATAGATTTCTATCTTCCAGTAATCACCTTACATGAATTTATATATTTATATATGTATGTAACTATACTCAAATTACTTTCCTTACTCATCTAGCATCTATCTTCATTTATCTCTCCTTGAGCCAACTCTTTCTTCACACTTCTTTCCACATTTGAATGTATCTACTGCAACTCCTCAATAGAAATTAGGAAGGTTTTTGGATTGCAACATACTTCACGCCATCTCCTTAATGGTATGATTCTTTCTTTCTACAATACCATTTTGTTGGGGGGTATAAGTTGTTGTAAGCTGTCTCTAGATGCCATGAGTATTACAAAAATCAACAAAATCTTTGGAAGTGAATTCTCCCCCTCTATCTGTTCTGAGTATTTTGAGAGAATACCCACTTTATTTTTCTACCATAGCCTTAAAATGCTTGAAGCATTCAAATGCCTTGAATTTTTTCTTAAGAAAAAACACCCATGTGTGGCACGAGAAATCATCAATAAAAGTAAAAAATAAAGATTCTTACCCAATGATTCCTCTTGCATGTCACCACAAATTTCGGAATGCACAAGCTCTAGAGGTGATTTTTCCCTCCATGATTTATTCATTGGAAAACTGTCTCGATACTACTTGCCAAGTGCACACCCTGAACAAACTTCTTCTTTTTCCTGAATTGCAGGAAGTCCTCTCACCATGTCTTTCTTATAAAGCAAAATTAATCCTTGAAAATTCAAATTACCATACTGTTGGTGCCATAACCACGAATCATTTGTGGTTTCCTTGAAGGCGTGCCTCTTAGCGGAAATCAATGTGAGAGGAAACAATTTATTTTCTGCCATAGAAGTCTTTGCTACAAGATGGTGGTTAGCTGATTTATCAAATATTTTGTAGCAGTTATCCTCAAACACAACCTTGTAAATTTTTTCTATGAGCTGCCCAATACTTAAAAGATTGTGTTGTAATTTGGTTACATACAAACTATCGTGAATGAACATAGTTTCTCCTTGCTTGGTTTTGACTTGAAGGGTACCTTTTCCCATTACATCAACCTCTTTATCATCACCAAATTTTACTTGACTTCTCACAGATTCATGTAATTTAACAAAGAGATCAGATTTACTTGTCATATGATTGGAGCAACCACTATCCAGGAACCACACATCCTTCTGAGGTTCTTTTACCAAATTACATGCGAAGAATGTAGAGTCCTTGGAATCTTCAAAATACTCTTTAATACAGTTGGCCCTTGATTTATTCAAATCATATTTTTTATTTCTACATTCAAATTCATAATGTCCATACCTTTCACAATACCGACACTAGATTCTTCTACAATCTACTGAAATTCTTCCCCTTCCTTTGTTATTTCCTCTTCCTCTTCCTCAACCTCATCCTCTGTTACTAGAAGAAGACTCACCTTGAGATTTATTTGTGTGAGATGGAGTTGTAGAATTTTCTTTAATTTTTACTATAGACTAGAAGGCTTGCACTAGGTTCTTAATAGAACGTTGCATATGCTCCTCATGAGATTGTAAAGATCCTATCAACTCTATAACTTTGAATGTGGTTAGATCTTTAATTTTTTCAATGGCTATGACCACTGGATCAAACTTTGGAGGAAGGGATTTCAAAAAAAATTCTACATGTTTTTTTGTTCTGTGATACTTTCCCCTTGAGTTTTCAGATGATTCACAATACTTTGAGTGCTAGTAATAAACTCTTGAATAGGCTCAACTTCTTTCATCCTCAAATTTTCAAAATCTCTTCAAAGGGTTTGAAGTCTTACCAATCTTACTTTGTCAAATACTTGGTATGCAGTTTGTAGTGCCTCCCATGCAACCTTTGACTTTGACATACCAACTATACAGAGGAAAATAGACATATCCAATGCAGATTGAATGATGAATATAACTTGATTGTCCTTCTTCTTGTCTTCTTGTAGGTTGTTAAGGCATTCAAAGCAGTCTGATCTATAGTTTCTATGTATCCTACTTCTACTAATTCCCAGATAATTTGGGATAATAGTAGGGTATTCATCTTTCTTCTCTAGTATTCATAGTTGTTTCTGGTAAACAACAAAATCTGGAATGAAAAATTGCCACCATTTTCCATTCCGATTTTACTCGAAGAAAACTGTTACACTGCTGTGTGTAACAAAAAATTATTTCTGCAACGAGCTCTGATACCAATTGAAAGATTGAAAATTTATAAACAGTTCTTACACTAAACTGAAATTGTCATCACATCTAAAATATTGAACAAGATAATTCTGCTGAAGAATTGAGCGTACAACAAATTGATATGAATGAAGATATTGTCTTAACTGTATAAAAAATTTGTCGAATGTATTACAATTAACTCCATATATAAAGAGTTTTGAAAAACAACAAATAGGCTGTAAGAAGAAATAAAGCAAATAACGCTAAAAGCTAAGGAAAGAAAATAAAACTAAAATCAAATCTAAAACATCGTAGATGCTAAGTAACTAAAGTTAACGCCTACATAGCAACTGCACATAGCTGCATTTTTTTTATGCATTAAAACAAAAAGCTAAAACTAAAACAAGGAATTCTACGCAGTATACAAATTGCTTTAAAAACAACTTTAAAACTAAAAACATTGACTCATTCATATCTTCAATCTGGTCTTGCTTATTGAAGTGCACTTGAGTATTCTGATGTGGCTTTGGTCTTTGTTTTGGATTTTGTGCACCTCCTACCATTTTTTAAATTATCAACTTGATGGAGAAAAATTATTGTTGGCAGTTAGTGTGTATGAATTCTTGGATGGACCTACTCCAGTTGAGGTCTATTCTCTCACTCTCATATAATGAATTCTCTAGAATATCTTATACCATACCATTACTAATGGAATTCAAAATGGTGCTTGTGCTCATAGACATCAACTTCCGCTGAGTTTGGTTGCAAGGGCTAGGGAGGCTTTTAAAACCATGAGATTCCTCATCAGACATTCCTATGTCCTTCCTCCAATAGGTTCCAGCTCAGCTTCAAAGACATTTGATGGTGCCACCTCTCTATTGGTCACTCTTGCTCCTATTATTCTTCCTTTCTAAGTCCTCACCAAATGTGCAAAGAAAAATCGTGTTCTTTCAGTAGTGCTTAGCCCTTTGTGGCTTTTGGTTCTTTCTTGTCTTTTTTTTGCGTATGCATTTTTTGGATTGAAGCTATCATAACTACTCTCATGTCAGTTTCTCTATATCATATAAACCTTTTAGTTTAATATAATAGTTTACTTATTTTATAAAAAAAATATAAACTAATGTACATAACAAAGTTGTGGGCACATATATTAGGAATTTAAAGTATTAAATGTTTAATTGCAAAAAGAAAATGAGGGTTAAAGGTACATAACTCTAAATTCAAACAAGAAGAATTTTGATATGACACTAATCTGGATGCTTTGGTACTCGAAATTGATATTTTTTTGTGTTTTGTCTTTGATTTGAAATTATTTGCAGTATGGTAGGTCAAGTTCATGGTTTGGTTCAAGTCTATGAGTGAAAATTTGATCTTTGGCTGCATAAGTGATTTGAGACATTGTACAATTTTCATTTCTATTTTTCTGATTTTTGTTGTCTACTTTATTACGGGGAAATCGGTATTGAAAAATATTTTTAGAGGGTTGTCAAATTGCTAGGGTACATACTATCTTAGGTCAACCCTTGGAAAATGCTAGTATTATGGTTGTGCAAATAACTGAGGACAATAACTTTCAAACATGTAGTGCTTCCAAGATGATCATATAGATTTATGTTTTGTTTTAGTGCTCCAATGTAAATGTTCTTAGCATGCTCATTTAAATGATATGCAAGTAATGCCCAAATTTGTGAGGATGAGATCGAATATGATGATGAAATGAGTGCAATTGAATGCCTTTAAATACAAGGACATAATAATAAATTGTGAAAATGTTTGTGTAAACTCATAATGGCTAGTGAAATGATCAAACTTTTGAGTTTGAATTTTGAAAATTTGAGGTCAAATCTTTGTCCCATGTAATTGACTTTGAGCATGGAAATAGATAAATAAAGGTGGATGATGAATGTATGGGGATGGGTGTCATGATTGGCATAAAGAGTAACATATGCATGGAAATATATGTTGATATATATAAGGTAAGGATAAGAGATGTGGGAATGTGTGTAAATGGATGACTAAAAACATGGAAAATTGAGCTTGACTTGCACAAGAGGACACAATTTGTTGATATGTAATGACATTAAATGTAAACACAATTAAATGACAAATTGGCATTGGTATGCAAATTTTACCACTACATTATTTCCCCATTTTGAGTTGCATGATTCGTGGAATGATCATGTCTTTCAAAGTATGTAGCACTAACAAACATGCATGTAAAATAAATATTTAGACACAAAAAGATATCAAAGTCAATATAAAGCAATGAAACTTACTTTAATGTCATAATTTAAGTTCATCTTTAGGCATGCATTTTTCATGGGAACTTGAAAAACATGGGAAATGTGCAATGAATAACTTTTGTCATGCATGTGAAAATGAAGAAAATTATAAATTGAATTTTATTTCTACTAATCATGAAATAGAGGAGAAAGTATATTCAAAAAATTATGCCTATACAAAATGTGGTAATGCTTTGTCTAGCTCAACAACCATGGGTGTTAGTATGTCATGTGATAATTATAAGTCTAGTCATGGTGACGAGTCTCTATGTAGGCACCTACAACTATTTGCAATCTCAACATAGTAATGATAATGATAGAATGTGTCACCCATTCAATTGGTTAAGTACTAATTTAGAAATTAAAATAGAACCAAATGCAATGTAAGATACTCTTATTCTAAGCTATCACAAAACTCTAGATAGAGCTCAATAATAAAAGGAAAACAAGATAATAATATCAAAGATTGAATTCAAATGTTACCAAAGAAAAGCCTCCATTGTTGAATGATTTTCTCCTTGAATGATTGGGATGTGGATGCTCCTTACTTGAATGATCACCAATTTGACATGCACTTAGCATGAGTGATAATTGATTGATTTGGATGAGAGGATGCCTGAATTTATAGATTTTGGGCATGGGGAATAGATGGCTAAGATTTGATTGTGAGATCAAGGGTGGAGAATGGTTGAGAGGAATTCTTTAGGATCTAGGAGAGGATGAAGGGTGGAGATGAAGGTAGTTAGAATGCGAATGGCTAGAATTAACTTACCAAATTTAATAAGTAGTTGTGAGGATGAAGGAAATTGGGGACATGTGTATCTAAGAAGGCTATAAATTAGGGATATGTTGAGAGATTAAGGGGACCATAAGGACAATTTTTCTTACGTGACCAATATTGTTGGAATGTATTGGGAGAATAATGGGAGCACAAGGATAGCGTTTCTAGGTTCACATTATTCTTGGAAAGTGGTGAGGGAATATAGGCTTTATTAAATAATAATAATATTATTTAATTATTGTAGTCACATGGATGAGGTGGATAATAGGTGGAAATAGGTATTTATTTATTGTGAGGAGATGATTTAAAGGTGGTAAATTAAATAATAGGATTTATTTAATTTAAGTGATGAAATTTAGGTGAAAGGGATATGTCCTAAGTTAATTAGGACTAGGTGATGATACGTAGGCCTAGGTGAAAAAATTGGTTGATTAGGGATTAGGTGATAGATTTAGGGAATATTTTAGGTTTCTATAGGTTGCATACATATATGAAAGGAATTAAAGGGAAAAATTAATACATGAAATGTAAATGTAGGCTAAACATATAGATTGTGTAAAGTGATGATTGTAAATAAGTGCATAATGTAATAAGAAAGTAAAGTGTTTGGAAAGATAGGTATACTAATTGATGAATAAATTTTCCTCCATCATGGGAAAAGGAATATTGGTTATGCAACCCTCTATGACTAGAAGCACTTGTGTAAGCACATAGAACACTAGAAAATGCATATGCCTACAATGTGGAAATGCTAGCATATAATGGTTAAGGTAAGGCAATAGGTTCTTAGTGGTAATAAAGGTTGTGATAGATGCATTACATGTAATTGATAGAGAAAGGAAGTCTAGAGGGTCCCTAGTGTAACTCTTAGAGCATGGTTAGGTCAAGAAAGTACACAATGCGATAGGGAAGGCATGATGCAAGATGCAACTTGATGTGTTAAGTTGGCTCTTAAAATATGGATAGGTCATGTAAGAAAAATACCATTAGATGTGATTGTAAGAGTGCATTTCGATATGATTTCCTTCACATGGGAAAGATGGTGTGATAAGGTGCAAAAAGTATAGTGAGAAAAATAAAAAACAATGTATACCTAGATAATAAAGTATGATGACCCTTAGTAGTTTGATTAACATTGTATAGTAATTGATAATAAATAATAATTCAAATGATAAGTGTATAAGTGTAAACAAAGAATAAAGTGATCATGAGGGCGCATGTCAAAATGATTACCCCCACATGGGAAATATAGTGTGATAAGGTATAAAAAGTGTAATGGGAAACACCATAAATTGTGTATAATTGCCCATATAATGACCTTGATTGGCCTAATAAAATGAGATACAATAATCAATAGTGAAAAATCATGTAAATAGATAAGCGTGTAAACACAAATGAGTAATGATATGATAATTGAAGCATGTAAAATAATAATGTTTGTTTCTATAAATCTTTGTTCTCAATGCCCATGATTAATGTTGTAATCAATGCTCATGGCATATGACACAATTATAAAATTGGTCCAAATATGGCACATGTGTGTTCCCAAGATGTAAAAGTGAGTAGGACATGTGTTCTCATCAATAATGTGTATCATCTTCCAAGTAATTGATTTTGGTCATGAATCGAGATTGTACTATGTACAACTTCTCAGTTATAAATTTTGATTCAATTATATATGAGGTGAATAACACAAAGTTATTATCATTTGCATATGTGCCCCTAGAGAACTTAACCCCTAAGGACTAGATTGATTGTTTGTGTTAATTCATTGTGGTTGAGGAGTCACGTGCCTAAATAAGGCAATTTAGTTAGGGTTAGTATCAACCACAACAAGATCCTAGATGTGGTGAGTTGACATTGACCTAAAATTTGTTCATTTTTTCTTGTAAAATGTTATGAAAAATATGCATGTTTCCAAAATGTAAGCATGATCATTTTTAGAGTTTTGAATGACCATAAATATGAACCATCGGGTTTGGGATTCATCCAAGGGCATAGGGTTGATTTGTAGGTACGATCTAACATGTGGAATTAACCCCTAACAATGACTCAATAATTTTTTGCATAAGTTTAGTTATTTGAGTTGATCTTTTCAATGTATGCATGTACTACTTGCTTCCCTCTTTTGTGTTTGTGTATGTAGATCAAGTTATAGATTTGTGTGTAGCCACATAAGCTACAAATTTTAAACATGAGGTATTTGGCACCTCCATATATGGATTGGGATTTGTTAGAGGTCATGTGTATGAAGCATATGGTGACCATGCCAACCCCTCATTATGATATGCAGATGTTGACCACCCTTGCAAAGTGATGGGACTTCAACATCATCACATTTTTATAAATAGATAGATGACCACGCAAGAGGGTTTGACAAGTGGAGACATGTTATACTATGCTATAGGGGAATTAGGAATTGTGTTAATGGTGTAGAGGGAACTTGGGGCACTGGTAGGGCAATGTTTCTTTTAATGAGATAGTACTAGGTGGTGTGTCTTAAGGATGCAAGTGGATGTTGTTCAATGTAATTATTTGTATCTTATTGTATGGAAAGGGCTCCTCAATTTATTTTGGCCTTATCAAATTTATAGAGGTAAAGTAACACAAGAGAGTGTTTGCATAATATTGATGTATGTTGGTTTGATTATATGATGATCTATATAGATTTTTTGATGAGGGGAATGACACTTAGGATGGATTCTCTCCTTGAACCATGGGCTTATGAGCACCTTCACATTACATGCCACCATGTCACCTATTCACAATATGAGGTAATATTGGTTTCATGTTGGAATACCAACAACACTGGTATGTGGAGAGAAGGTCATAGTCATGGCCTAACATTAATGGTTTGATGAATTAGTGTTAGGTGATATTATATGGAGACCCTATTGATAATTGGTCATGGATTCCAATGATACATTTCAAATTGGTCATGCTAGGAAATCATGATGGTTCCTTAGTGGATAGTCCATGGTTATGGAGTCATTTCATTTTGAGCATCTTCTATGATAGTTGGGACATAGACAAAGTTGCATTGACAAAGCGTACTTCACTATCCTAGATAAATGGTTCAAATATCAATAGAGACATTGTATGTGGTGAGTGAGTGCAAGTCATCCTTGAGTGGAGAAGTTTCTAGCTAGATTTAGGTGTTATAGCAATTGAATAGGATATGATAGAGAGAGTTAGTTCAATAGGAGGCCTAGTGGGCAATACTTGCACCCTTTAGGGATTCATTTATCAATCACCTAACACAAGAGTTAAATTGTTCCCACAACATCATTCAAGAGTAAGTAAATATGGGAAAGCTATGTGAAGAGGTTGTGACTTCATGGGATGAACATCATGTTATGGGATAAGTATCACTTGAGGTCTCAATCACATCCCCATACATAGACCCATGATAGTCATTAGAGTGGGGTGGGGTAGGGATCATTTGGAGCACTTCCCCTGATTGTGATTCTTTAATTTATTTGCTTGGATATTTTATGTATTGAAACCTATCATTTATATTATGAGGCATCAATGTTCTAGATTGTGTTGGACATGTAAAGTTATGCTTTAATTTTTAGATGATATACTATGGCCTATATCAACTTCATGTTTTGATTTTTGTGTGTTTAAGGTTCATATGTTTGTAGGTGCATGCAAAATATATCATGGATACATAATACACAAATACCTTTAATAATAAATGATCTATAATAATTTATGAGACAAGTGATTTATGTTAGATGATGTGTTGGTATTAGAAATTTGATATCTTGTGTATTGATATTATGATTGTACCATGATTTCATTTTAATTTCATGTTCTTTATATTTTATAGGTTCATTTATATTCATGTGTGTTTTGAATAATCTATCATGAATGATAAACAAATGTTTAAGTTTTGGTAATCAATGAAGTTGAATAATGCAATGGGACAGAGAAATCAATGGCCCCAAAGAAATTCTATAATCAAGATCACATGTAACAATGAACAAAAATACTTATTAGGATGACTTGATTGAGTTACTCTTTTCATTTTCATTTTCATTCTTCTAATCACTATGCCATCTCTTTAGGCTGATATCCTATTACATGGTGTCTTCTATCTTTTTTGTGGCTCAATAAATATATGCCATCCTTGTTCATTTTTGTGTAGTCTTGTACCTGTATCCAAGTTTATGCATAATTTTGTACCCAAGACCATAAATTTTTTAATGATGATTTAGGAGGATTTAATTATTCTTTTTATAGATTTGTCACTTTTAGGATCACTTTCACACACATGCCTCCTTTGCATCATTATATGTCTTGGAAATTTTTCCATAAATACATGGAATTTTTTAAAGTATCCATGGGTTTACTTTTGTATGATTTATTGTATATTAATACAACATGGCTTCCCTTTATGCCAAAATTTTACACAGTGATGTAAAGTAGAAGCCAAAAATTTCATAGCATGTAACCTTTGATGGCGAAGGGGGATGTTATAAGTTAATTATTGGGAATCACATAAAATATTATGTCTAATGTACAAGGTCTAGCCTAAAAAAGGATGAACAATAGTACCCACACAATATCTCTCAACATTATCAAATCCTTTAGTGATCAGATGCAATGTCTCTTTTTTTTAACAATTTGTACTGCATATGTTAAGACTAGATCTATTGTGCACTAAAGATCATTTAATGGATAGCTTGCCATATTTCACGAGATATACAAAGGTATTGATTCTTTAAGAATATTCTCAAGTATAATTTCCTTATTAAATGATATAATTTATTTTCCTTATGGCTAGTAGACTCAATCAAAGATGTTACTAATTGTGGGGTAGTGTTAGGCAAGAATTGGATTTTCTCCAAGGATTTTTGCATTATATCTATACAAAAAATGATTTACATACTAAATTCCATAGAGATATTTTTCTTTGAGTTTTTTGTAATTGCTAAATAATGTCAAACTCTCTTGTTTTAGATGCGATTTAAGGTGCAAGAGGTAGAATAAATACATTTGACAATAAAACTAGTGATGATAAATTAACATCTCCTCCTAGTCTTTGATGAGTATTCCTCACCAAATTTTAAGCATCTGAACTTAGATTGTAAGTATAAGAGAGGTATAATCCATGTTCCTAGAGGGTGCATTAGGTATCAAAAGATAAATAATGTGAAAGCATGTTATCCTTGTGAACAATGGATTATGAAATAAGTAAAAAAAGCATAAACTAAATGTTTGAAAGAGGTGTACCAATAGCCATCTCTAAGGAGCTTATGTATTATCATGTGTGTTTAGAGGAGAGTGACCCTACTTTCTCCTTAAGATGGGAAAAATATTGTTCAAAATATTCTTATGAGATCTACTTGGGTTGGGTTGGTGGGGTATCCTTATGGCCAAGTATATAGTGGTAGTCCCACTCCTAATAGAGTGTGTGCAAACCTCAAAAATGGTATCTGCATCTAAAGAAGGAAATAAAAGTTGAAACATTATGATTAGGATGAGACAGAGGAACTTATAAATAAGGTGGCTCATATCACTTCAGCTAATTAACATTAATGACATCATGGATCCCACATTGGGAAGGGAGATCAATTTTGATGACATTATCTCCTATTTGTTGGATAATGGTATAAGGCTAATATATAATAGGCTTGAGCTTATGATTGTTTTGAACTTTGAACCTTTGTTTATGCATCTAAATCCAAACTTCTTTCCCAATTATGAATCTAGAAGGGATGCCATGATTATCATAAATTCCCTTATACTTAGCTTGATAAATATGAAGAGTTGTCTACACTTGTGAATAAATATGTGTTGTGTTGAATAAATCGAGAAGAATGAACCTATTTCTTTTATTGTTGTGATGAAGAATTTGGAGGAAGAGAAACAATACTATCATATAGAGTAAGAGGTTGATATTCATAACATATCTCCAAAGGAGAATGTCTTATGGAGGTATGTGCAACCCAATTATATCTATGATGCAAAATGTGAAGATAGGTATCCCTTTATTTATTCTTATTTTATTAGATCCTAAGATATGAAACTAAAGTTTGATTAACCACTTTATCTTATCATTTTCTTATGGATGAAAAGGTATAGAATATTGAAGTTGACACTTCAAGAGCTTCCAACGTGATTTTCCAAAACTGTCTCAAAGATTTAGAATCATGGTAAGAATTAATAGAAAAATTAAATCAAACTAACACCATACATTGCTAAAATATAATTTAGTATCCTTAAGAGAATCAATAGTTTTCTTGCAAGGGACGAAGGTGAGTGTCTTTGAAAACTAACATACCACCACAAAATACAATCATGCTATTTGAAATTAGCAGGAAACACACTAATGAAATCCATAGAGATAGATTCCAATGGGAAATATGGAATAGGAATATATTGATACAAACTAAGTTTGTAATTATTAGGCTTAACTTGGATACAAAGAGAGCATCGATAAATAAAATATTCCATCTTCTTCCTCATGGAAGGATAATAGAAGTACCATTGCAAAGGTTGTAGATTTATGGTTCTGCCAATGTGTCCCTCATAAGAAGAAGAATGAACCTCCTTAATCAACATCAATCATGAATAATTATTAGGAACACACGATTCAAATTATATAGCCAACCATCTCTAATTGTGTAGTCTAAGAAATGAGTTTGGTTGGTGATAATGTGATGTTGTAGAGCATGTATAATTGGTCCAAATGATGCATTAGAATAATATAAACATTTATAATCCTTATATGAAACAAATATAACATATGATATGTAATGCTTTGGTTTGAGGGTGGCTCAACAAATCAACAACTTTGTTGGTAGTTCCCTTTTTATATTTAATTATTAAGTGAAATTTTTGAATATATGAGGTCCATTTCAATTGATGTTGTTCTTGAATATTAGATTGTGAATTCAAAACTTGATGATTAGTATGAAGAATTATTTCCTTACCAAGAATGTAGTTCCTCCATTGTAACTGAACTTGGTTGTAGAGAGGCCTTCAGAATGATAAGATACATGATATCCTCCCTATTTAAGAAAAAATCCTATAGCATAGTTGGAAGTATTTATCTCAATATTAAAGGGTTGTTGAATATTTGTAAAAATAAGTATCAAATCTAAGAAAAGTGCCTCCTTAAGCTATTAGAAGAGTGAAAACCAACCTTTCACTAACAAGATTCTTTTCACTTCCATTCTCAATGATCCAAAGAGTCATAATATTATATATTTGATAGTTCTATGTGAAAATAGACTCACAAGAGGCATTCGAGTAGTTATTAGTCATGAAAACAAGGGAAAACTTAGGATATGCAAGATTATCAAATCCTCCACCTGTTCCACATTTCCCTATTGATCTTCTACATGGAATGCTTTTCCTTTTATCTTATTTGGAGAACCATACACTCCTCAATAGAATGTTACTAGTTCTTGTGATAACTACACAATAATGTCTTGCTACCAATGGTAGGGGAGGATGATATGTTTAGAAATCATGAATTTCCACTAAGGTTACTAGAGGTTTTAGAGGTACCCTATTGGGTCCTCTT
The DNA here is from genome assembly GCA_007115665.2 of Sequoiadendron giganteum. Lineage (NCBI taxonomy): Eukaryota > Viridiplantae > Streptophyta > Pinopsida > Cupressales > Cupressaceae > Sequoiadendron > Sequoiadendron giganteum. The sequence goes on along the minus strand of CM021105.1, from coordinate 403,401,786 downwards.
TTTGAACCCTAAATTTTTACAACTATTGAAAGATTAAAATGTGTATCTAAATATTTGAATTCAAACATAATAATTTATTTATGAAGGAAATGTTACATACAATAAATAAACTTAACAAAAAGTACCACTTTTGTATTTGAAATATTGAGATTGACTTGTTGTACCCATCAACCTAGCATGTTCACCAAATATCCAAGGGGATAGAATATTTCCTTAAGATATTATTTTAGATATGACCACTTACTCAACTTATGACCTCTTGTAGAAAGCATCATTTGATGGTTTTACCACCAATTTAGGGCTAAATCTAACAAATTGGCATCAATGATTTACATCTTTTGGGACTTGAATAGATCAAAACAATGTGCCTTGAAATAAACCTCAAGACTATGAAGCCAAGATTCCATCTTTTCACCATCAAATATTCCAAAACAATTTAGAATATAAACCTTTTATTTCAAGTTGGAATCCATGGGTTTGAGTGGTATGCATATTGTAAGGAATCTAAGGTAGTTGAACAACTTCCTACACTAATCTTGAGAGAAGAATAATACAAAAATTTACAGATCTTTGATAGTTACAAAAACTTAAAAAAATAAACATAAATATTACACATACCACAACATAGTGATTTACATGGGGAAAACCCTTTTGGGATAAAAACCCCACACTCCAAAAGCCACCCAATATATTATTTAGAAATCACAAAGATTACAGTATACTTGCAGAGTAAGATTCTTACAAGAGTATCACCACTAGAGATCCAGAGACAACACAACTACTATCAGACTCTCAGAATACATCACTATTTACAATCGCAATACAATGTGATAAAAAATAGGGTTACCTTCTAGGGCAAGACAGGCCAACAAAATGTCCACCATTAGATCTAAAACCTAATAATTAATAGTCTAGATTTACAATATATTATTTATCTAATGTATGTTAGCCATTTTAGGAGTTTTATGAAAAAGTTAACAAAAAATTCTTTACACACATCCCACTCCTCCTCTTGCTACCATTGTATATTACACCTATTGATGTAACTGGGAAATACATATATATATATATATATATATATATATATATATATCCTATCAACAATAACCTTTATATAATTGCAAGGTTGAGACACACTTCCCAACAAATATCCTACTTGTCGAACACCTTGCAAGAGCAATGGGAGGGAGTAAAAATTATCTCTTAATTGCCAGGGGCCAAAAGGCCTAGTCTCTGAACACCATCTAAAATTATCTATGATCACATACTTAGTTAAAGAATCAACAAAATTTATCAAAGTCTCTATCTTAACCAGTTTCACCCTATAATCTTTGACCATATCTCAAACAAAATGATACCGTACACCAATGTGCTTGGTCCTAGCATGAATGTCGGGTTCTTGGCTGGACATATCACACTCTTGTTGTCGTAATAAATTGTCATTTCACCTTGTTTTATTCCAATATCTAAAAACAGTCTCTTAAGCTAAATGGATTCTTTACAAGCATGAGTAGCTACTATATACTCTACTTTAGTAGTGGACAAAGCAACCACATCCTCTCACTTACTCATCCAACTAATTGCACCACCAAATAATGTAAACACATAAGCATTGGAGGATCGTCTACTATTAATATCACCCGCCTAGTCTAAATCCACATAACCATGAATATCAAGGGAAATATCATCTTCAATCATATTACTATGATAACACAAGGAATAATTTGAGGTAGCACACAAATATTTGAAGACTCTTTTAACTGCATCCCAATGAAATCTACTAGGATTAGACATATATTTGGAAAGAACTCCCACTTCTTGGGTAATGTCTAGTCTAGTACAAACTATAACATCCAACTATACTCTGGTAAGGCACTTTGCTCATGTCTTCCATCTCTGATGGGGCTGTTGGACAATCTGAAATAGATAACTTTGTTCCAACATAAAGGGAACACACAATGATATACAATCCTCCATGTTAAATCTTTGTAAAATTAAATTGACATACTTACTTTGGCCAACCGTAGATTTCTATTCTCTCTATCTCTTTTAATTTCCATCCCAAGAATGTGTCTAGCTGCACCAAGATCTTTCATTTCAAATTTAGCAGCAAGTTGAGATTTCAATCCTGAAATCATAGCTTTCCCTTTGCCAATAAATAACATATCATCTTGATATATAATGCAATATACATAAAATAATCAACACTGGTTTTATAATAAACAAAATGATCTAATTTAGAATGCTCAAATCCCAAACTCAACACATATGTGTCAAATTTCTGGTACCACATCCTAGGACTCTATTTTAAGCCATATAAAGATTTCTTCAATTTGCAAACCAATTTATTTTTACCTTTCACCACATAGCTCTCTAGATGTGTCATATAAATATCCTCCTCCAAGTCACCATGAAGGAAAGTAGTTTTCACATCCATTTGCTCAACCTCTAAATCATAAGCAGTAGCAATAGCAAGCAAAAATATAATAGATGTCATATTTGAAATAGGAGAGAATATCTCACCATAATCAACACCCTCAACTTGAGAGTACAAACTTTCATAACCAACCTTTATTTGTACTTCTCAATACATCCATCTAAACCAATATTTTTCTTGAAAACCCATTTGCAACCAATAGGTTTCCATCCTTCAGGCAATGGTATAAGATCCCATGTATCATTATTTTTCAAAGATGCCATTTCTTCATCCATATCGATCTTCCAAGATTATGCATAATTCATACATAATGCCTCTTCTACAGATCTAGGTTCATCCATGTTAGTATTCAAAGAAAAAATACATCTCCAATCATCAGGTGTATACCTTTCAAGTGGTTGTTTGTGTTGAATAGTTTGGATAATTGAGAGGGTGGTGAATCAGTTATCACAAAACACTTTTCCCTTCTTTAATTAATCTAGAGCAATCTTAGACCAACCATATGTTAATTAAAATAGATATGAACATGCAAGCACATAACAATACCATGCACAATGAACACTAGAATTTATGTGGAAACCCAATATGGGAAAAACCACATAGAATGCTAATTCTCAATTATAAAGCACTGGTTAAGGTTATTTTTACAAGGGCTCATTGCCAAAATTCTCATTGCAAGTAAGGCTCACTTTCGGTGTGCTCACTTCCAGATTAATACAAAAATCACTGATTAAAAAATTGGACAAAACATGAATTGATGAAGTTGCATCTACATAAGCATGAATTCAATTACGATTAAGAGCACAATATCTAACTGCAACAGATCTGGTGAAGAATCTTCTTCACACCTTCCTTGCACAACCTCAACAATATAGATTGCTTCTTCCTGTCAGTTGCCTTCACTTCCTTCTATGTTTCTCATCGCACAATTCTTCACACCCTTATCACTATTCACACACACCACACTTCTTTTTTGAATACCAAAAAGATGTTCTACATACATATATATGTATACCTGGAGAACAAAATGAGCTACCCTAGCAAAACATGTCATCTTGAAGAACAACCTTGAAATATTCAATAAGGCTTGGCACACTAGCACCGGACCCAAAAGATAGGTCACACATAAATATCTTCTTACCACGTTACACCAGGACCCATAAATAGGTCATACATAA